>CM042230.1:10555603-10708103 GCA_023566465.1 Cottus gobio
AATAATAGATTAATTGTTAAAGTCATGTTCTCTCCAATGTAATAATTTACTGCTTCTATCCTTTTGTTTTGTGAACTGAATATTCTTTAAGGGTTGGTCAAACAAATCATGTGAAAACCTCATCTCACCTTCGACAGACAGATTTCTGACAATGTATTAACCAATGAAGTATTTTATGCTGATCAATTCAACAGCAATTGAGAAATGAATGTCAATATTCACTGATTTGAAAAAAATGATCATTAGCTGCAGCCCTAAAGAACTGTATGCTGGCTGAGTGTAAACACTGAAACACTGACCCACTTCCTGAAATGCATTATTGGTATTTGACAGCAGTGCTTTTGAGCCACAGAAGACATTACACAAGCTCCCAGTACTCCCACTTACTAGTACACAGACAATGATGCGTTTCAGTGGAGTTGAATTTATAACATATCAAATATAACTCATCAAAGAAAATTAGACTCTTATAACCATCATACTGACCCATGTTTGAACAAATATCTTGCCAACCTATCCTGGACTTCCACTTTGTATACAACATCTTGTACTTTCGCCAAATAATGTTTCTACTGACCAACTATTAAAAAATCCCAAAGAGACGTCAAACGTTTTATACATCAAACGTCGAAAAAGCTGAACTTAAAATGTGTCACAGACCTGTTTCTGGAGGGATTTCAAATCAATCCTTTTGACAAATTCCAGTCCCCTGCACTTAAAAGCAGCTACTGTGTGTTTCTTCTTACGGGTCACAGGAGCCTTACTCACTCACAACTTGTGATCTGCTATTGACTGAGGAGATGACTTCACCTCACAGATGCTACCAGATGATTCACTCTACGATACGCAAAGAAACATTGAGATTGACCGATGACTGCTACTGAAAAATGCTGACACAGTAAAAACCGTCACCGGCCAGTGAGGACGCGATGCGGCTGTGGTCAGGGTGTGGACAGTGAGGACATGTTGCTGCTTCAGGGCTTTTGTTCTCCTTCATCTCCAAAACAACTCCAGAGGACTGAATCCTGACTCTTGAGCCACGTGCTGTCAGTCAAAACTAATATGCCACCATATGCTGAAAAACCTGATGAAGATCTCCACGTGCACACAGGATGTGGCTGAATACGCTGTAAATCAGAAAATATTCATTTTCTTAGTGAAAGGAGTCACAAACCAAAATGTTTTGCAATGTCCATCACAACTTGACCTTAAGATCATCGTGGAAAACATGTTCCACGAGTTTGAATGGAGTTTATAAACTGCAACTATCAAGATTACTTATTTGGCTGAAACAATTAGTTGGTTGGTCAAATGACAAAAAGTGTTGATGTTTATTGGTCTTTTAAGTAATTTATCAAGCTCAAATGGCAAATATTGTTTTATATCATTGTTAATTGAATATTTTTGATTGGTTGGACAAACAATTATAAAAGACTTCATGTTGGTCTCTGGATGATCGTGACACATTTTTTATAAATATTTTGAATTTGAAATATCACAAGATTCCCATCAAGATTTCCCAGAATCCGAGATGACGTCTTCAAATTACACTAGACCAAAAGCTCAAAACCTAATAATATTTAATTGAACTTGTTACATGAGAAAAGCACCAAACCCTGGCAGTGGAGAAGCTACATGTTCTTCTTGAAAAATGCTTTCAAATGCATTTTGACAATGATTTATACAATTGGAATGCCCAAAAGAATCTTTTCTTCTTCCAGAATACTTTATGTTATCCATTCCCAACAAAAACTAACATAACACAATCTCACCTGCACATAAAGCTTTTTAGATGGTGTGTTGTTTTATCCACGTATCTATTCATTAAATTCTGACTGCGTTGGGAAGGGGATGGTCATACAGACAAATTGTCCTACTTTACGTGGATTCATAAAAAGCATCACAAAAATGAATTTGTATCATCAGCTTTTTAATCAAGAATAAAAACACAGTAAAGGCAGTAAATCCAAAACTGTGAAGCTAATGAGGTTGAAAGATGGCTTGTCCTCAGCCCAGCAGGCCCAGTTGGGATCAATCATGGGTGCGCACAATTACTTCCGTCCACTATTGAACACATAATATTTCATACCGAGTTGTTGTCAGGAGAATTACTGTCCTCAACAAATCCTCTCTTATCACCCCTTTCCCAGAAAGATTTCCACTTCGGCTGAATCAGAGGCCAGGAACGCAGAACAAATCCACTGTGGACAGAGGTGTGTGTGAGAGGGATGAAAGTGAGAATGCATGTGTGTCTTTGTGTGAGGGTGACAGAGAGGGAGAGATAGATAGACCTCCATGCTATATAATCCTCAGCTCTCATGCTGTCTTTCTAGGAAGTGTTGAAGAGGCTCGTGAGTGTGTGTGTGAGTGTGTGTGTGTGGTGTTTGCTTTCGCCCCGTCCCTCCAGGCTAAACAGGTGGGATTTAAGAGGTGACCCAAAGCCTGCGGGGCAACACCGGGCCATACCGGGAAGCAGAGGACAGGATTAGTGGGCCAGGAGGCCGGGCCGAGGGTCCCACTGTCTCACATAATCTCTCGCTGGGTTGGTGCCAAGGTCACAGGTGATGAGGTATGCAAATCATCGGAAGCTAAAGCTAAAGCGCTCTGTGTTTCACTGCCATCTGGTTGCCTGGTCATGCATCAAGCCAGGGGGCGGTGTGTGTGTGTGTGTGTGTGTGTGTTTGTCATTGAAGTGACACTGGGCATACCGACTCCTTCATACTCTCAGCTCACATGCCAACCCTGCTAGCTGGGAAACATTATCATATCAATCAGTATTGTAATATATTATCTACTTTATCATGGCAATAATGTGTTACAAAATACTGTTGAACTAATTTTTTAATTTAAGGTATTGTTTTACATCTGTGATAAGTTTAATCATTTTTAAAGCATAGCATTTTATTGCATGAAATATCACTTTTATACCCTAATATGATATTTTGCATAAATCTACCAAGATATACAGTATATATAAATCTAAGATGTAAAATGACTTCTAAACAACATAATATTAATTTTAACCATGTTGTTCAGCCTATGATGTGATTCAACATCGCCAATTTAAAACTGCAATTAATCTGAGCTAACTGTACGAAGAGGTGTCGTCCTGATGAGTGCAGCATATTGCAAACTCCTCCCGCCTGCAACATACAGAACAAGTGATTCCCTCTGGACAAATAAGAAAAGTTTCACAGCCACAGTTCTTAAATGCATCTGTGCTCTGTGAATGATGTTTCTCTGCGGGTATCATTTCACCATCCGGCCACAGGGAGGCAGCCTGATGCAGGAAGAAGAAAATGTTTCACTCATGTTTATGTTTACGTTTATGCGGCAGCTGTAAGTACTGAAGACAAATCATCTCTTGAATGTAACTCAAATGTGTTTCTTTTTTTTTTAATTCTGACTGGTTTCTAGTCTTTAGTGTGTCTGAACAGTTCACATGAATTATAAAGAAGTCTAAATCAAGAGTCCACACTGCTGCTTGAGGAAAGGTGTGATAAAGGTGTTCAGTGGAGCAGCAGGGACGTTTTAAACCACACCGTTAACTGAATTGTTGCTTCAATGCAATCAAAAATCAGAACTGACATAACTGAAGTTTAATTACACTGAACATATTGTGACTCTTCATTATTTAAAGAATACTTAATTAAATGTGGTAGTCGATAGTAAGTAAAGAGATGAGAAAAGGCGGCAGACTGCTTCTCAAACCGATGCCAGGTTAGACTTTCATAATTCTCCGTGATGTCCGTCTGCAGATTTCCTGAACGGGAATATCTTCTATATTTTAGAAAAATCAGACATGTCTCCCTCGGACTGATATCATCAGTGAAATGCAAGCTTAATGATTTATATCCACACACTTACCAAGCTTTAGAAACAGCCTGACAGATGGCATTTTGAAGAAGTAGGACTTTCAGAGCTAAATGTGTGACGCTTGTACTAACATTGAAAGAGCCTCAGCAATGTATCACATCCTCCATTGCAATTAGTTACAAAACAGGTCCTATCGTAATACTCTGCTAATGTGTCACAGTAAGTGTGTGTGTGTGTGTGTGTGCGTGTGCGTGTGCGTGTGCGTGTGCGTGTGCGTGTGCGTGCATGTGTGTGTGTGTGTCACAGGCCTGCAGCATTGCATCATTATTGTTTGTACAGGAAGGTGTGCGTGCGTGTGCCTGGTCAATATGTAAGCTGCTCTTCCGGTCCCCTCTACCCAGAAAGAGTGAGTGATTGAGCAGAGTCACAAGAGGCAATAACCATGAGAAAAGGCAGCTTGTCAACAAACTGAAGCAAACCTTTACTACAAGGAAATGAATGGAAATAGGGTCATCATGACAATGGTACACAGGGGCTCTCAGAGAGGAGGGTTTGTCTCTATTATGATTCATTTCTCAACACTATCAACAAACCAACGATATGACTGTGCTGCATGGTGTTAAACTGTGTGTGAACCCTGCACTTATACGATAGGCCTCTCACCATTTATGAGGTGAACTATGCATGCACTAAAGGCAACATTGGTATTTTTCAATCTGGATGTTACTCGTATATTTGTGAGGATTGTTCGTGCTCACGACATTGATTTGGGCGAGGAGTATGAGCCTCCTGCAGCTTTACTGAAAATGTCAAACAATGGTCTTTGAGTCAGACCAAATGCTATATTGATGCATGCATGCCGGTTTGTTTAAATTAGTGTAGGGTTGGGCAGATGATGATGAAAAGCCGTGAGGCAATAGTCAAAGATTTTGAATACGATAGATATAAATAGAAAGAAAATATGAATGTTAGATATGTTATTCATGAACCTTTTTTTCTTAATATATGGATAAAGTCAGCAGAAACTTTGCTATATAAATTATATATATATATAATATGTATTGATAGCATTGTGTAAAATGACCTCGAGCATGATGGAGGATCATCAGTCCTTAAAGCATGCAGAGCTGCTGTTTGTTTTGCAGACACTGTCTGTGCCAGATTGTGCCAAGAAAACTAACCCATGTTAACAATGGCCAGTAGTCTGAAGCGTATCTCTCAGATGTAGAAGCAGAGCTTGAATGTAAAACTTTGGGAAGCCCGTGGCTGTGAGTTGCATTGCCACGAGGTGATCTATTACAGGGTCTCTTAGTCAGGAAATATGATGCGTATCATACAATTCACCCGGAAGTGACAGACAGCACGCCAGTCCTCAGGCGGGCTGGTAATGCAATACCTGTGTATCTGTGTGGAGACACAGAAAAAAAAAGAGAAAGGATAATGGGGGAAAAGAACGAAAGGTGAAAGGAGAGGAAGGCTGAAGCAAAGTAAAAGCAACAGTGAGGCATGGGACAACTGGTCTGCAGGTAGATTGATTGAGGCGTCAGCAGACTGGAACAGCGGGGGGTGGGGGGTATGATATGACAGCCGGATGTTAGCTCAGGGTTAAAATAACACTGTCCTCTCTCTCACACCCACACACTCAAATACATTTGAATCCCAGAGGCTCCCTTTCCTCCGACTTCTCCTCTGTCAGTCGGGGCCCCTGAGGCCCTCCAAGTATTCAGAGACGATCTCCACAAAAAGCACACTCACTGGTCGCTGCTGCTATTCTGGGAGCTTCCTCTCCGGGTCCCTTTCCCTCCATCATCACACTTCTCTCGCTCTACCTTTCCACTATCACTTTCTTTATTCAAATCCAGACTAACAAGTAACTCATAGCACATATTCATGCTTGGAACATCACAAACTAAGTTCAAACATCATGTCTTGCCCACTTTGCTTTTAATATATTTTATTGTGTTTTTTTCTATCATAACATGAATGCACAAATTGAAGGAGCTGACAGGATTGCATACCGGAGTGGTAATTTTACCTTGTAAGATTTCATGTGAAAAATAAATTGATTGATTGATTGATTCAAGTGATCCAGTTTTTTGGTTGAGTGAAAATCTAATGTGTTAGCAATGGTGCCAACAAGTAACAAGACCAAAGGGTTAACGTTAGCAACACAGACCACATGGCCCCACGCCTAGGATGGGGGCTTTTGAGCTAGGTGGATGTGACGTCATAGAGACTATGTGCAGGTAATATTCAGTCTGTGGCAGAATGAAACAGGAAATAAAAGGTTGTTTGAGAACCACAACCGCTTTTTGCCTCATTAGATTGCAGAGGAAAATAAAAACTCAAATAAAGTACATGCATCTGAAAACTATACCGTAAGCGTTAAGTTCGGTACTAGCAAAGATCCTTCCCCCACTGATCTTCACGCTACAGAGCTTTTATTGGTAAGGCTACATATGCAATGGTTCAGTCATAAATCAGACGCCCGGCCTGACTTTAACAGTACTGTGTGATAAGCATCTATGCCACTCCACCTGCCCCAATTATAGAGCCATTCACAGACCAAGACACTGATGGTCTGCCTCTGATAAGTAAACAACAGCCTTGCCGTGGTAGCAGCATTCAGTCATTCGTGTGGTGTCAGTGAGAGCACCCACTCACACAAAGGCATGTTGGCACAATTCCTACATTGACAGGCACACATACTGTACACACATGCATGTGTGTACGGTATGTACTCGCATGATCTGTTCCTCTCACTTTCCCCTCATTCTTAGCCGCCAAACACACACTCGATTGTCGTTTCTCTTTGTGCTGAGGCCTGCAGACACCTGTTTGGGAGCGTCTGGCTGGCCAGCATCCTGTGTGCCACGAGGGCCTTCTCTCAAAGCCACCACTGTGACTCTAACTTCCTCCTCCTCCAACTCATTAGCTAAGAGCTGTTTTTCAGGGGCTGTGGTGACTGTGCCGTGCAAATAGAAAATAAACAATGGCACATGACAGAGCCTCTTTTGGATGCACAAACATAAGATATCTGAAGTCTGATAAAACAGGATATGGTCAAACACATCCGCCCTCTGTTCGTAGGTGTATATCTGCAAGGACTTTTTAGCTCTTTTTTCATCATCCTGTCATGATATCTTTAACTCGCACACGAAAAACCAACAGTGTGACCCAAGATGACATCATCGTCTGTATTTGCTCCTCTTCAAAGTCAATAGCTACCATTCAGACACACAGAGAGCTGGTCTGTGGAGCTCCCCACTCCGAGCAAAGCCCAGTCACTGTTTGGCATGATCTCATGTCTGCATAGCTCTCACACACACACACACACACACACACACACACACACACACACACACAGAATAGCAAATCCAACTTGTGTGTGTGTGTGATTGTGTGTGTATGATTGTGTGTGTGTGTGTGTGTGTGTGTGTGTGTGTGTGTGTGTGTGTGTGTGTATGATTGTGTGTGTGTGTGTGTGTGTGTGTGTGTGTGTGTGTGAGAGTGTGTGTTTAAACAGTGTACACTATAGCAAAAACATGCACAGCAGACAGTCACACCCAGCTGCAGTGAATTCAGAAAACAGAATACAGCTCTATTGTCTGACACATGCACACAATCGTCTTACCTGCTATATATCTGAGCCGTAGAAACCAGGCTCTCTTTCCTGGTCTGAGTCCAGCGCCTGCTCCGACACCGTCGATACCCCTCTCAGGTTGATGACAGAAGGTCAACCACGTGCAGACGAGGCCCCCAGTCCATTGAGGTGAGATTTTGCCCAGCTACGAGTCCACGGCACTGCGACGATAGCCCACGCTCACTTGATTTCATCCTCATCCATTGGTCAACACAAACCCAGGAGTATGTTTCATGGCTCGCCTGGAGAGAAGAAAATGGTTACGTTGTAGAATGATGAGGTCTAAATATTATGTTGTTTCCTTCCATAAAGCATAACGGAGAGCTTGCCTCTTCACCTCTATTTGCAGATCTGCTGTTTTTCCTGTGCGGATGACAACATGAGGCAGATAAACACCTTCACAAGCACTGGGTGTCTCTAGTGTCCTGAGTGACTGAAAGGGAGCACCCATGGGTCTTTGTGCACCCACAGAGAGACCTAATATTGTGATAAGAGAATGAGTCAGAGCCAGGGCCCTGGGGGGGTTTACAGGGTTTCAACAGAAAAGTGCTCGACTTCCCTCGGGGGGGGGGGGGGGGTCTGCCAACACACACTCAGTTTGCACAGGCTAATAATAGGTGCATGAAACAAGACAGCAGTTACTACTAAGAAAAGATATATAATAAATACAAATATGTTATGGACAGTGGTTCAATTGAGAGGAATGTAAGGTGTACTGATGACGTGCTTTATGATCAATATTTCTCCCCCTATGATAAACATGCTAATTATAAACATTACATTGTGGTACTGTTAATACTATGCATTAAAAACACTGTTATTATATTTTAGTTCAACGTTATTCTTCCTATCCATTTCAAGGCACATCCCGCATTACATCTATCGAGATGAAGCGGGAGCCAACCATCTACCCACTCACTTCCAACACACGCTTGCAACACCTGAACTGACTGAACCAGAGAGATGAGTCATTTTCTCACAACAACACCTTTGTAAAGCTGAGACGTGAAAACATTCTGTTAAAATGAATCTGGAGCATAATCACCTCAGAGCACAACTCAGGAGTATACAGAATCTTAATACAAATCCTGAAAAAGCTAAAAGAACATGACTGTAGCTTGCTGGATCAATTATTTACAGAAGGCTACAACCGGAAGCAACTTCCAATGCTTGATGTGAATTGACTTGACATTGTTCCAACCAGGTCTGGGGGCTGTGGTAGGAATGCCTGGGGCCCCGTGCAGGAGAGGGCAGTATGAATGAATCAATGCAATTCACACGGACACACAAGGACACAGTCCACCCACCACCTAGTGAAGTAGCTGACTGGAGCCTACAGAGTCAGAGGAGAAGCTCACAACAAGGAGAAACACCAAGCTATTCTTCCTCCCCGCATACGCTCCACAAATGACCCCTTTGTCAGTAAAGAGAAGAAAAAAGGATTCTGTAACTGTGCGCAGAGAAAGACGAGCATGCCGGACAGCAACACGCACAAGCTCATATCGCCGCGCGAACTGTAAACAAATGCGCAGACACGCGACAGTACGGCGGCTTTTAAGTGACAAATAGCCACTTGGATGTCATTTATGTATCGACACGTGCACTATTGACTCAGGCTAAAACGGTGAGCTGCATCTTTTTCTATTGACAACAATCTGCAACATGCCAGAGGGCAACATCACTCGACCCCAGTGGATTTCACATTTCTGTTACGCAACTCTGTCAGCGGGCAGGCAGGAGAAGGTAGTTTAAGGCTGCAGCCCTCACTCTGACACATAAAGCCACACCAACACCACCTCGTCCCTAGGGAGTCTAAGAAAGGCCCAAAATACACTGCACAAACACGTCCAGCCCAGAGGTCACTTAAAACACCACGATTCGCCCGGCTGAACAGAAAGCATGCCCCTCCTGCCTCTTCCTTTGCAGCGTCACTGCTGATTCATGCACCACTGTCAACAGAAAAGCTTTCCATTCATGCTGCCTCCCCCCGCTGATGGAGTCAACATGGCACCACTCACCAAAAAAAAGGGTCTTGAATCGCATCATCTTTAGTTGGCCAGGACCTCCAACACTGACGGTGGCCTTAGTCTTGGACTGTGCTGCATTTTAAACTTCTCTTCTCACCGTTAAATCATTTTTATACCAACAACATATCAGTTACTAATGACGCAAGCTTAACTATCAAATTAAAACTTAATATATACTGCCGTTGTTAGGGTTTGCAAAGAAATTGTGTTTTGTACATGGTGGACAGCAAAGGCCAGAAAGAGACAAAGATCTCTCTGAGCAACAGGTAAATAGGAACAGAATAAAAAACAGTCGTTGGTACATGAAACAGGAAGCGTGGCATAAGACTCTGTGCATATTTAAATAGGAACAGGTTTCTGTTTTAAGTGCACAATAATGCCTGTAATAAGTTCTGCAGGGTGCCCAAAGAAATACATAAAAACAGCTTCCTAAATCATTTAGAACACAAATGCAAGCACGATTGTGGTTCAATAATATTAAAGGGTCACTTATGCTTATTCGAACTGGCAAACACTGAAGAAATATGGTTACAACAATATTCTCCCCATCAGCTAAACGTATGTTTTAATCATTTAATGATTCTACATCTATAATGTAATTTGGTGTATTTTCTATTATATTCCTATTGCTCCTATTGTATATTGTATATTTCTATTTATAAAGGGTTACTCCAAAAAACGGCGGTGTATATTCAACTCTGAATCTCGTAGCAGAACCTTTGTTTCGAATGCGTTTCCATTGAAAGCAAAAGAGGAAGACGAGACACATGCAGGAGGCCAGCGGAGTGAAACACAATCTCCTCTCCAACAGAGGAGACAGTACAGCACTCTCTATAGCGCTCACTCCCACACACCTATAGGACGTGTGAGTAACAGTAGACAGAAAGAGAACAGATCACAATGTAACATCATCAATATGCTTCACAGAGGTCTCCATTACAGGGCTCCATTTACGACCATTTAAAGACATTACTGCAACTTTGAGCTTGATGAGTTAGAGGGTCATTTACCTCACCAGTTAGTCGTAACTTATCAAACGATAAACGACTCTACGCTTTCCCAAAGTGACAACTTTAAAGTGATGCTTTTGTGTGATTCTTCCTCTCGATTAAATCAATTAATCCCCTGTGCTAGTCGACCATGATATTCTTTGGACAGCCCTACAGAGTGGACTTAAACAGGAGTAAATGGTGCATTTGTTGGGGACTATTTTCAGCTGCAGATTAATACAGTGGTACTGCATGGACCATCGGGATCTTCATAGTGAAAGAACAAGTCAACAGTGAGGCACAGGCGAATAAGCTTTATGGAAACTAGCTAGTAGCAAAAACTTGATTTGACTGAGAAGATTCATGATTTTTGGTCTTAAATGAGTCAAACAGCTTCAAGGCTTCATATCATATTATTCCGATCTGCTCATGAAGCAGCACTGGAAAACGTCCTGCACACGAGCACACTGACATCTTATCCCCAGCTGTCATTCCTAATTAAAGACTTGAACTTGCTGTATAAAATACAGCTTGAATGCAGGAAAGTGGTGCAAGACTACTGCAAACTGTCACATCCTGGTTGGTGCTGCAAACATCTGACACTATTCCTGTATTTCTAACCGCTCGCTGGGCATCACGCCAGGGTTGACAGACGTTTCCTCTCAATCCATCGAGCGTGTCAGATCACCCGTATCATACTTCTTCAGAGCAGTAATACTAGTTTTAATTCTAATATAGAGGTCTAGAGGTCTTTGTTTCAACATGTCAGGCAGAAGTTCCTTTCGGTTTCAAAGACTTTTTGGGGAATTATAATTGCTAATTCTTTAATAAAAAGATGATGCTGATCTTGTTTACTCCTCCTCTAATGCGTTGTGCTCCTCTGATCCACATTGGAGGTCTATAGCTGCCCCTCAAAGCCTCCTTTGTTCTTCTCTAACTCAAGTAAAAATTTGAATTTCCCAAACAAACAACGGATTCTAACTGTCGGCGCGCTATGCAAACCTTGAAATCGGTCATCCAATTGTGGCCCGTCTGTCTCTCTCTATATCCGTCTTTAGTGAGGAGTGGGTAAATGTGTTTAACCGCATTTATGTCACATGACTGTCGGCCTTATCAAATTACAGTAATTTAGTCTATATTGCCTATTTCAGTGTTTGAAATTTGTAGATTTAAAATCGTTTACTGAATGTATTAGAAAAAGACACTTAGAAACATGCACTCGTCAATGTGTTTCTTCTTTCAGACGAGTGGAAAGAAAACCACCAAAATACACATTAGGGTGTTTATTTTACTACACTGTCCATTTCCGAGAGATGTAGTCTAAATTCACAAAACGTTAGCACTAGATAACGAGATATGAAAAAAATAATGTCAGAAAACGTGTAATACAGCAGGTAATTGTCTTAATTTAAGTCTTATTTATCTCCACTACAGTAACACTTAAATACACCAAACTTTCCAGTTTCATTACTATCAATATACTGAAGTTTATTACAGATTATTACTGATTTATATTACATTTTATTTTAAAAGAAAATGTATTTTTTTTTTTTATTGCTGTTGAGAGTATTTTCTGATTTATGAAGAGATGTCCAAACTTCCTTCAGTAAAAACCTTTGACTTTTATATTTCAAAAGAATTAAACTTTAACCCTGCTTTATGCTCAGATTTCTGTTCCGGAAATGTTTGTAAATAAGCACGCCTCGACTAAGAGAATGTCTTATTTGCAGAAAACTTTACTTAATCACAAAAAATAATTGTCTTAATGTAAGAAATCAACTGATAAGGTTCATGGCTATATCCATTCATTTGATTTTAAAGCCGGAAGATCCATGTTTTTCCCAGAAACGCTCAGACAGTATGTGGGCGGCACAATCTACAGTCTCTCTGACCACTAGATGACATCACAATATCACCTCACAGGAAGCTTGGAGAAAGTACCTCATCAGGAAACATTTGGTTTTCTTCAGAATCTGCTTGTTCCACAGAGCTCTCTAGAATCCATCACCGCCGTGCTGTGTTTTTATGTGAGCACTCCCACTATCGCCACAGACCAGTGTCATATTTAGTCGAAGCAAGGGGTGAAAAACTGGATCATATCCACTTGAAACACAAGGTGATCCCAGAGATTCATTGACATGTCCCAGCATGTGAAAAGTGGAAGTAGTTATAACCAAACCCAGGTGTGTGATGATGTGATGGTCAACGTGAGGGCAAGAGCGTTTTCCCAAAGGTCATCATGCAACCACAAATTATTAGAAAGCAAGACCAGATTATCGTGGGTCACCAGCAGATTTGGACCTATTGGATCGTTATTAAACAGCCTTTGCACTATTATACTGATTAGAAGAAAGCTGCACTGCAAAAAGTGAATGCATTCACAACCAAACAGTGCAAGAGGATTGATGCATACAAGAGCGGAGACAGTTGAATGGTTAAGTATACCAACTTATCCAGTAGTGTTTCATGGTAGGATGCAAATATAGAGACAATGGATGAAAGAGCAATACAATATTTTCTGAATATCTGGCAGGAAAAGAGGAAATTAGGTTGAAACATTTTTCGGACACTCCAATGTGCATTGTTGTGTATTGACGGACAGATCCAAGTTGAATTCAGAGGCAAGTTAGACATGTTTCTTATCCGTGATTAGAGCATACAATCAAACAAAGTCACACCGAGTCGTGTGGCTCCCTTATTTATCAATGGTCTACTGTACGAGAGTGCCCTGGACTTTACCCTGTGGGACGACAGTGGGTCAATCTGGTTTATGGTCAAACACTGGAACCCATTAAGGTTAATTGTACCAATAAAAAAACAGTTATGTGCAAATGGCTTACATAATGCTAAGTGTAAAACTATGAGCATTACTCATAGATCTTCAGATAATGGCAGTTATTACAGCTGGTAATGTGTGTATGACGTGTGTGTGTGTGTGTGTGTGTGTGTGTGTGTGTGTGTGTGAGAGAGAGAGAAAGAGAGAGATACACAGACAAAGAGAGAGACAAAGAGAGAGACAAAGAGAGAGACAGAGAGAGAGAGAGAGAGAGAGAGATAATGATTGAATGTTTTTCTCAGAGACTTCAAGCAGAAATATACAATACTGACAAAAATTGACAATCCCTCGGGATGGGGTGTTTGTGTTTGTTTGTGTGTGTGTGTGTGTGTGTGTGTGTGTGTGTGTGTGTGTGTGTGTGTGTGTGTGTTTTGTGGGATTATTAGAGAGGCTGGGCCCAGCTGAGGTGGTTAATCTCCCCTCAGGCCTCCTATTTGACACCAGGTGAGTCAGGTGGGAGCAAAAGAAAGACAAGAGATGAAGAAGAAGATAGAGAGATAAACAGCAAGTGATATCAAGAAAAGACTCTGCGACGCTTAACTGCATATACGATGTCTTTCTGAAGTCCAACAAATGTCTTTACTTGCGGGTATTTTATTCCTCCGAGGATGATTTGAGCTCATATTTACTCCCCATGTGTAATTATGCCTTCATATAACTGGTAAGTGTGCTGAATATTCCCATTGATATTTGGAAGCTAAGAGTCTTGTAGATTTCTATTTTAAATTCAACTTGTATTCATTGTCATCGCTTAAGTAGGACAGATAGTATGAAAAGCAGAGGCGTTTGTGATATAAATGATTAGTAACCATATTAATGATTGCCCTGTTCTGACCGGAAGTAGTGCTATTGTCACCTGTCGAGGTGTTTTCAGTGAAACAGGGCCGAGTACTCACTTAAAGCACGTGTGGGTCTCTCTGTGCATGTCCGGGTGCGCTATACCTGTTCAACACGTCAGAGGACACCGAGACACCTGTTAGCTACGTCACGGCATGGAGGACCACCTCGGGGTCGTCGGGTTAATCAGGCTGTAAAATAAAGCAGCTCTCACCTGTTGGCTCCTTCCCGCCATGCAGCCTCATAAACTAGAAGCAATGTTCCCGGTTAACGGTCGACCCCATGTCGGCATGCGACCGGATGCCTTCAGGGCCCTCTGCTCCGTTTCTCTTCTGACAATATTGTGATTCACGCCCACCTCCCAAAACGCCTCCCTCGCCTGAATACAATTAGTTAAGTTAACGTTACTTGAATAAAATAGTTTGAAATAATGAATTTGGCCACTCCATCTTTTTTTCAGAATCTGTAATTTTTAGGGTGAATTTACTAGGTTTCTTTACATGACTTAAAATGAAGAACACGCAAATGGATTATTTTGTAGTCTTAACTGAATATTTAATAATTGTCCACATACAGTACACATCTGCACAACACGTACTGATGAAATCAGGTGTTAGTGGTCAGTACCATAGTTATATATATATATATATCAAATTATATCGCTTTGTTATTTTATTGCTAACACAGTGATTATTAGAAGAAAAAAAATGAAGTAATTCGTTTGCTGTGTGATGACTTTACATTACAAACGACTCAGTGCGCCCTACCTGTCAATCTCAGCTCCTGTCAATTGCTGTCACCTCCTGTTCCGGTGCGTCTTGGCACTTCAAAAACCGGCTACGAGTTCAAATGTCCTGCCATGTGTAACACTTTAAAAGACCTGGGTCATGGCGTGAAGGAGACTGAATTAAGTTTGCACCAGCCCGTCTTGAATGGTTAACTTGCCTTCTCCGAAAACAGAGTCAGGATTTGAGTACTGTGGCTGCTGGCGTCGGTTCTTTGCAGTCTTTGTACAACACAAAGATCGTCTGTGTATCTGAAGAAGGATCACTCCGGTAACGGGAAACAAACTGGCTCTTTCTAATGCTCGTTTCTGTCTGCACATGTAGTTCAGTTTAAATTATCTTTTTTTTAAATTTTGTTTGTGTTTTGACAGTGTATTGAATAACACAATTTAGGAAGCGTCATTGTTCCCTATTTCTTGCAAAGGTGACATGTCCAATTGTTTACACTGCATACATATATTTCCTAGCTATTGATTTATAAGCCTGTAAGTAAAAACAACCATAGCTTAATAAAGAGAACATAATGCAGCTTCTTTGGTATTGTAACAACATATCTGTACTTGCCACACTACAAGAGGATTTATTTGTGGATTTTGCATGTTGCTCTTAGATTGACGGACTGGTAAAGTGGTAATTTTCTAACATTTACACATTTAGAATTGTTCCATTTTCAGTTCCTCTCATTTAAGCTAAGACTGGTCTGCATTTCCTCCACCACTCTTCTTGATAATTACCGCAGCAGAAATCCGTGGCGAAGTGAAAGCTCTTTATTTCGCTCACATCTCTGGTGCACATTCAGGCTACTGAATGTCAGCCCACTCTTAAAGGAACATGCCACAAATGTACAATATTGCTGCACTTTGTGGCTTCAAATTCTAGAAAAAAAGTTTTAAAATGTGTTCAGACAATTTCAAGTCATGATTAAGCAGTAAACAAACTTAGTAAAGTTATTAATACTGCTCTAGTTAAGTACAAGTAATGGGAGTAAATGGTAAATAATTCCCCTCTCAAAAAAATATTCAGTTTAGACAGGAAAATGTTTCGGACCCTGTAATGGTCATCTCCTGTTTAAATGCAAACATTAACTTCATGAACTACCATACTTCAGTGAGAGACTAAAGGTGGCAGTTGAATACAATCAGTTTACTTTGTCTCCATCTTCTGTTCAATAGTGGTAACAGCCTTTAGTTTAGTAGTTTATTTTTTGTTGTTGTTCCAAATCCTTAAACTGCATCCCCTCCTTCCTGATCCTAAAAATCTATTTACCATTTGTGGAGTCACATAATTACATACACAAACAACTTTGATTCAAGATGCACAGAGAAGTGACTCTGCACATACATCAACCTGCACAAAGACGTTCAAACATCCAGGTGAAGTATCAATAAGCAAACCAAAACCTTTCGCAGCAATACGGCTGCAAAAGTAATGCAGAGGATTTGTCTAAAAATAATGACTATAATACAGTTGTGTTTTGCACCGATAACCTTGCCGATGCAATTCTAACATTGTAAGTAGAACTATTTCAGTTGAAACTGTTCCAGAATGTCTGCATATTTTGAAATCCATCTCCAAATGAACACTTAAAAATTTAATAGTGACAAAATAAACTTAATATATAGCTTTATAAAACTTAGGAAGTTCCAAATTAACTAGGTAGAACATTTTAACTAATGATTATACCATGACTCAGTTGTGAAGTGATTGTTTATTGTAGCAACGAAAACGTGAAGCCAAGCAAATTTGAATACAGTTTGAGGAAAAAAAAAAAGATGTTTTAACAATTTAAAATAAATTCTTGATCGTCCACCAAAGACCAATTTTGTCAACCAATTCCCACGTCTGGATCCTCAGCAAGATAATAGAAACATAACTTCCAGAACATGCCTCATGATAGCCCAGCAGGTCAGTTCACTCAAACTATTAAGGAGAAAAGATCATTTTAAATGTCTACTGATCTAAAACTATAACTGCAGGTTTCTCTGCTGAAGCATCGTGGTTTCCATAAAAAAAAAATAAAAAAAAACGACTGTAAATGACAAGGCGTAGCAAATTTGCTCAAGAGGGACATTGTTAACTACTGTAACATTCAGTATGCAATTTTGAAATCCCATTTACAGAGATTTTCCTTTATTTTTTCATTATTCCTGTGAATACATTTTAAGGTGTTGTAGCATAACAGGCCTTTAAACCAGTAACTTTTGATTCTAGCAGACAACGGGAGGAAAGAAGAAATGCATAGTCAAAACTAAACAAAACAAGCCAATTAAACACCGTCCAAAACCTCTTTAAGTACTGCATGTAGAAACAGTTATGAAACAAAGGCACAAGGAAATCTCTTAACAATGAATGAACACATCAAAATAGCTGGTGGAATTCACACTGATCAAAACCCATTTTGTGAGGCAAGTGGTGATCTTTTCTGGAGATACTGGACCACACCGCTGTATCACTTTCATATCATGAAGCCCAGAGAAAAGGTGATCAGCGTCTGCATGAAACGACAAAACAGCTCACGAAAGAAACCCAGAACGAGTTAAAGACAGCTTCTTTACCTTACCAATGACACGCACAGAGAAACATTTTCATAAAGAGCTGATGTGAAACCTTTTCATAAGAAACTACAAAAGCAAGTAAACATCATTGAACGGCTCTAAAGCTGCAGGCAACGCGTGCATTGTGTAGCACTCTACTCTATATATACAAACATTATGGAAAACACTGTTCCCGATAATAAAAACATCCATTCCTACAGTGAAATATGGAGGGCACTGCCTCCGATATGGACATACACTGGTAGGCAAAAACTACCTTCTTCTTTTTCACATTATGGAAGACGCTGCTGCCGATAATGTTGTCAGGACGAGAGGCGTACATGCACCAAGGGACCAGTACTGACGGCCAGCGTTGTGATGTGCGAGCCGGCCTCGGCCACTAGACCAATCCAGTGTCAGTTTAAAAACGATGACCTCGGAGTAGTGCAGTCGTCTGTCTGAGCGCCGCCCGTTCCTTCAGTCCTGGCCGTCGGTCAACATGTACACTTCCTTTAAGCAGATGCTGCTTTTGTCATTTCGACAGTATAACTGTCATAATTATGAAAGGCACTGCTTCCGATAATTATACACACATTTTTTTATAAAAGGCAATAAAAAAATATTTATAGTGAACCCTGCCACTGATAAATAAATAACACAATAAATAGACGTACGGTTTCTGTTTCAGTGCCACATGGTTGGAGACCTTCTCCCTTGGCCTGCATATGTGTTTGCCCTCATGTCAGAAGGCCATTAAGGTCATTAAGAAATTCTGACTAATTTGTTATTATTTAGAACTTTTCTAAGATCAACGCAGCATGAACGTTAAATGACACCAAGCTGATTGTCCAAAATGTATTTCGAGATGCGTTCTATGAAACAAACCTCTGACAATAAGCTGCGCAGCAGATTTCAGCACAGTATTAATTTATAGCTACCAATTCTAACCAGCTCAGGTTTGAACACGAGGTTCCAGCAGCTGTGGAAATACCAGCAGTTATGATCTGTAATAATTATGGTAAATGGCTGGAAAGTCTTTAGCTTATAATACCATACTGGTCATTTGAGTTGTATTCATCTCTGAGCTGGCGCACACAGCCTTTCCTGTGATTATGACCTGATGATACTGTGCTGAAGAAGCCTGAAGTTCACAAAATGTAACGTTCATGAGGTAACACCAATTTCAGAAGTAGTTCTACATGTCATGGGCATTTGAAGGTAGTCGTTAATAGCACCAAAGTATTCAGAATCTCATATTGGGAAAACAAATTAAAATGTTTCTTTCCAAAAGTGGAGGGGAGAAAAGTTAATGACCCTTTAACTTTCTTCTAGTTAAGGCATAAGTAAAAAAAATTACTGAATGTTTGGCTTTTTGGAGAGTTTCTGAAAGAATGACAATGAGCTCATCATGGAGGTGATGACCGTGCAATTGGTATCCATTTAGTCACAGCCCCAATTTTATAATTTCTTCAAGCAGCTTGAATATTAAAACAGCTGCACGTCCGTGACTACCAATTGTGATGAGAGGGCCTGAGTACGGGAGAAGGGGGTGAGATTACTTTTTAGATTTGATTATCCAAAGACCAGATGTCCCTTGCTAGCGAGTTGGCACAGCCCTGAACGGTCCAGGTCGCCAAGGCAAACTGGTTGCGGAACGCTTCGGCGTCCGCCTCGGGGTGGTCGGTCCTCAGGGCTTCGAGTTGGTTGGACAGACCCTTGAGAGTGTGAGGCCCGGAGCCCAGCAGGATGTGGCGGAAAGGGCTCTCTCTGGGAGACACGTAGGGGGACAGGAAGTTCCTTTCCACCTGCAGAAACAAGCAGGGGGAAACAGGACGATGATAAAGGGACATTCATTACATTTCATTCACAATGCTTTTTTAAGTCACTGGTATTATTGTCATTAACACACTTCTAAAGTCTAAAAATAAATAACTTCACAGGTGCCATTCTCCTCTGGTACATAATCATAAAAGTGCAGGCTATTTTTTTATTCCTATGCAAGAAAACGCTTCATGATACATTTTATGAAAACTTGTTTCTCAAGGATTACATAGGTTTTGTTATCTTTAAATATGCAACATTAAGAAAGCAACAAAGTATAGTTTGTAAAAACGGCTTTGATTTTCTTGTTTAACACTCAATAAGTCTGCGGTTCTGCTTCATCAGTGTTGAGTAGGTCTATCAGATTTGTTGACAGTGACCTGGCAAAGTAAACAACCAACCACACAGATCTAATCCAATGGACTCAAATTTTTTGCTAAATTGTGATTGGAGCAAGGAGATACACATCATCTCTTCTGCCCAACCACCCACTTCAAGCCAGTGAGAGAGCAAAACCAAAAACACAGAAATGTCTTATGAAATACCCCAAACTGTTCCAACTCTGTCTTGCTACAAGCAATGGATGTCCTACATGAAGAAACTCTGCAACTGATTAAAGATTTCAGAGTCTTTCCATAAAAAAAAAAGGAAAGAAAGTGCAATACAGCAAAGCACATGAATTCATTTCTCAATACCCCCCTGTTGAGACACGTTAGGAGTTGAACAGGATTGCATAGTGAAAGAACTTATTGTTTTTGAACTTCTCTAGTCGAGGTCTCACCATCATCATGCGGTCATTAATGATACGACACATCTCGATGTCCTCCAGGTCACTGTTCTTGATGTCGTCCATTAGCTTGCGAGAGGCGCGGCTGTACGAGCCAGAGGCCGAGATTAACCACTGCACTGTCAGGGACTTGGGCAACAGCTGGGGCTGCATCTGGAAGCACACATAGCATCCACAGGGTCATTTGGGTTTCTGAACAAACAAAACTATACGGATGTGCAGCTTTAATACATTTGGGTTACATAATCAAAGCCGCAATTAGACAAATCCATTAAAAAGGGCAATAGAAAAGGTAACTTGGATACTTTACAAAGAGTGACTCTGAATGTAGAGTTAAATATTAAAAAACAATAAACATTGATTATTTATCTCTTTGCAGACAGACTCTGAGGTAACAACCCAAATAGCAACTGTTGGGAAAGTTTAACCCATGTCAGCAAGAAAATAATAGGACACTCACCTTCTTAACAGTATTGACTTTGGTGTTGATCTGACCAACTTGAGATCGGACAATATTGTTGTACTTTTTCAAGTCCATTCGCAGCAGATGATCATGGACCAGCCTCAGCACTATGTGACCTGCGAACCGGGTCGATATTTCAGCCAGCTGAGGAACCTGGTTGCTGGTAACGGTGTTCAGTTTGTCCTTGTTGTCCAGCATTGTGCCAAAGTACGGGTAGTCCTGAAAGGGGAAAGCAGGATGTGTTGATGACAGTTGAGGAAAATACATCCTAGGTTGAACCAAACGTGATAGTAACGGGAGGACTTACTGAGTTGCCAGAAGTGAATCCAAATGAGACTGAGGGAATGCCAGAAAAGGCAAGGAAAGGATAAGCAGCATTATCCAACTTTAGAGGCTCCAACCTGGAAAATAAAACGCATGCAAGAGGATGTGAGAACAGCTTGGATGTCACAGCGAGAGATATCCATCTATACATGTGTGTCTATATTACACACACACACACACACACACACAGTAGACTTACACATTTGAGTCCATGTCGCCCTTTGCAAATTGGGAAGAGAGTGTCCCACCCTTGTTTGGAGAGTTTATCTAAGGAGAAAATAATTGCAGATGTACATTATATCTTAACATTCACCAAAAAAAAAGATTATAATCGTATGAAACTCCTAAAAATACTGCAGGCTTGTATTAATTAAATGTACCTCAGTCAGAGTGCTCTCGATCAGGCTGTGCAACAAGGGACTGGCTGCCACTTTAAATCCATTCTGACCTGAAAAAGACGACTTATATTTAGTCATTCTGAGAATCACTTATTCTGTCATACTGTAAGCATATGGAAGCTTTGAATATTTAATTGCATGAAGTAAATACCTGCTACGACTCTATCCAGGTTGATGTAGGAGAAGGCTTTCATGCTCAGAGAGGAAAGATAACCCTGGATATACAAAAACAAAATGAAGGAAGAGTCCTCACAGTAATCAATATTATTACAGCATAAAAGCTGCTGATCAAGAAAATGCAATTGGGGAAATCTTTCTCACCTCCAACCACTCGGTGGCGCCAACGCTCCCATATTCTCCAGCGCTCCAACTGGCAAACACGATGCTCCTCCTTGGTTTGAATCCATCTGGCAAGAAGATGAGAAATGCATTAACGAAAAAGCAGCGCCCTCACTAGATGTAAAGTATTAAATTATAAAACGTATCCTGACTTCTTTCTTCAGCTAAATGATTATTGAAGGATATAATGTGACATGTAGATCCATTGCAGCAATAATACAAATATGGCACCATCTCACATTAAAAACGTACCATTCTTCACCATATCCGAGATGGAACGTGCCAACTCCACGAGGACGCTGGTGCCGACAGTCGACGTAGCATAACCTGCACCCCACGCATCCCTCTGTGCGCCGATCACCACATATCGATCTACAATAAAAAAAATAAACAAAAAGACATAGACATGCAATGTCAATAACCAATTTTCAGGAGGTCTGTGTACCAACTTCCTGATCACAGTATCTCTGTTTTTAAATAAACAATTAATTTTACCCGCATCCACAAAGCCTTTGATGACTCCAAAGACATTATGGATCTTTTTCTCTACAAGAACGTTGTTGACCTCGACAGTAATGACATCGCTCTCGTCTCCCAGTTTGTAGAGGCCTCCCCAACTTTCGGGTTGCGCCTGACCCCCCAGCTGCCTGTAGGATGCAGACAATACAATATCATTATCTCTTCACAGCGCAAGAGGAATATTTCATATTAAAGTGCATTGCTTCAGTTTGTCCACAGCGAATGTGAGCCTTACTTCAGAATATTGGCAGCCATGTATGCTGTGATGGTCTGAGCCACGATTGTTGGCAGGCCTGAGGACTTGACAGGTGGAAACTGGGTGTGGTTGAAGGAGGGGAAGCCTGGGGTGTAGGGGTCCCCTGAACCCATGTGGACCTGCGGGAGACGGACAGATGGAACGTTTTTCAAGTTTACCAACAGCTATGACTTGACAGTGACATGTTGAACGCTTTTGTGTTTCAAACTAATCTTTCCAGCAGACTGTATATAGCTTTAAAATTATATTTCCATAAATTATATGGAAAACATAAACATTTAAACTCTTACAGACAAGACTACTTTTATTATACATCAAATATTCCTGTTTAAATTATACATTACCACCACTAGAGATTGGTGTCATTAGGATATTATTGATACTCTCTTACTTATACTCCTTATTGGTTGAATAACCAAATACTCAGTTCTTTATTAAAATATAAATAAAAAAATTCCTGGATTTTAATGCATTTATATTTTAAATAAGACTAGATGTTTCTGGAGCAAAGGTATCGTTTAATACAGCAAAGTCACTATACAAATGTAAGATTAATCACTGGAAACAATCCAGAAAATGAATCATATTTATAATATCTGTAACAACGAACATTACTCATTTAGAAGCAGGTTTTGGGGGGCAGCCCTAGCCTCCACTAATGAACTAATGTGAAACCATTGTCAGGAATCACCCTTTGTGCGACTATAAAAGCTAGTTGAAACTATTAAATATCATCACTGAACAAACTAAATATGTCTATATGCATCTCTGGCGGGCTTCATTCTCCAAAATGTTGCTTCTGAACTGGAAACACTCACATGTCCATAGAGTTCAGTGGATTGTTCAATAGAGTTATCCTTGAGGTCTGGGTAAATCAACACTGCAGAGGCACCCATTTTGGCAGCATTGGCTACCTGCAAGCAAAAAGGAAAAGAGAAGTCATGGAAATTATTATCTTCACCAAAAGCAAATTAGAACAAACAAAAAAAAAAAAAAAAAAATAGTGGTTGAGGATAGAAGAAAGTTCACAGTAATCTAAAACTCCTACTGAATTTCTTACTAACCACCCACCTTCTCCGCAGAGCTGATCCGACCCGCACGGACCAACACGACCCGGTCAGTCAGGTTGATGCTCTTGTCCCGCAGCAGCCTGAAGTCACTTTCCTGCCCGTAATACGCATACAAGACGGCACCCTGGAACAAAACAAAACAAATAAACTGTTTTTATTTGGAGAAAAATGCAAACAAAGAAAATCTATTTTTAGCTTATTAATTACCGTTGCTGTTCCGTTGGCACTGTAGGACAGGAATCCCTTTGGCCTCTCTGGCTTGTTCTTAAAAACAAATTTGTTGATGCCAGAAGCTGGTGAGTCCTGAACCTTAACGAAATGCTCATCGGTCCAGGAGTTCATGCCGTACTCTTTAAACTTGTTGATCACTTTGTTCGCCAGAGACTCATCACCTGGAGAACCGGCCCGGTGGTTGATGCTGGAAAACTCACTAGGACAGGAGGAATTACAGCATGAGGCGAGGAGAACAGGGAGACAAGGAAACATTGAGCGACTTTTTGCCTTGCCACAGATTCCTAAATTTACCTTAAGACAGGTTCCATTTTGGCTGGAGAAAGTTTCTGAGCGAGGAGCGTTTTGACATCATCCCAGTCCATGAGGGCGGCCGCACCAGTCTCGCGGACAAAGGGTTCAATAGAATTGTCCAGAGAGGCTTCACAGATGGGAGCCAAGTCCTTCTTACGATGGACCAGGTAGCCAATCAAGTACCCTGTAAGTAGCAGAGGTTTCAAATGAGGAGCAGCCAGGGAGCGAAGGGAACAGGTGCGCCGACGGAGAGAAGGAAACAGTACACTTTCAAGGACAGACTGAAGGAATAAAGTTAGTCTAAAAATAAATTGGCCAGCATTTGTAAACGCTATACCACCAACGATCATGACGGCATTGCACTGCATGTATACATTACACCGCAGACAGAGATACTTCCTCCTCACACATCCAGTCAAAAGCCAAAGCCTGAAGTCTAGACATAAGAGCCTATAGTCTTTGTTGCTCAGAGAGGGATACTGTCACTTTAGCTATGGCGCTCTGGTGATAAAAAACAGATTTTGTGACACCCTCCACACGAGCCTTAAGGTGACACCATTGTCTTGCTTGTTGACTTGTTTATTTAGAAAGACCTGTCCTGAGACTTAACCTCCAACTAATATTTCAAGTGTGTGTTGGTTGAACTGTAAATGTCAGTGTATGTCTAAATTCTGGCTTCAAGCACAAAGCAGAGTTGCGTTTACTGGCGACATAATCAATTCATATTTAAAGCCGTAGTTCTACGAGTGATACTTGAGGAACACCAAGTTAATTTACAGTGATGCAAACTTTATATAAACACGTCATCCATTGACCTCCTCTTACCGATGATGAAGATGAGGAGGGTGGCGGCGGCCATGAAGCAGAGGTTCTTTGGTTTGCGTCCGAGCTTTTGAGCCACGTAGGGTTTGCGGTTGGAGTTGTGATTGAGGTGGTCTCCCACGCCGTTTCCCCCGACCTCCTCGTCCAAGTTGGACGCCAGATTCATCTCCACCTGGCTGTTATCGCCTTCCATGTTCTGGGTCAAGTTGAAACGCGTGTAGGAGTGTGGCTCCCCATTAAACTGGAATGACAGAACGATGCTGGTATGATGAGAAAATATAGAGCTGAGAAGATATATTTTGTAGATTGAGCTGAAACTTATCAACGGAGCTTTGTAAAATTATGACTTGCTTGAGATGACAGAATTGATTAAAGAATTGAAACATCTTTTGGTTTTTAAGTTATAGCTAAGGCCCTAAATTACGTTAATAAAATCTTTCATTGATGTTTATTTGATCAGTAATAAAAAAACGACTTTTGGGTGGCCAGGTTGTGGGAATTCCCATTTCCTCTTCCAGCATTGCTTTGTTCTTTTAGTTTGAACTTTCATTCATCAGGAAGACGTCTCCAGTGAACCATTAGACTACTACCGACACAAAAGACCAATTTTTAACCGTTACAGTTGTTTTTTTTGACTAGCAAAATCTATAACACATAATCTGACTGTGCCAACAAGTTTTATTTGTATTCTTCAAACAAACAAAAAAACAGAGACAAACTTTACCACAAATGGGTTGTGCAGGATTTTCAAGCTAGAAAAGGCAATAATTAACATAGAACCCCTTAATTTAATGTTTTTTCCCCTGATTAGAAAATAAATATCCCCATCACTAATCTTAATCAAGATGAATTCACAATACATAAATATACAACATTAACTGCGCTGAAAATAGCATGGTGTTAACGAAATGTAAAAGTAATAATTATTTGTTCCCAAGATGAAACATTCAATTGTGCAAGGGCAGTTGTAATGACACTCATTTCAGAAGAGGTAATAATGGGAAGACAATTCCTCAGAGCAAAAAGTGTTATTTTAGGATTGAGGTTATAATACTCACAATTTTGGATATTGTTGACCTTGCCTGGTCCATTGCTGCTTCAGTCTAAAAAAGGAAACAAACAAGGAAAGTATAAGTGAAACATCAGGCCTAAAGTTAAAATGATTGTTGTTGTCTTCCGCACTGTTTGAGGTTATTAAAAGCGACAATCCACCCAAACACTATGTTGAGTTTTAAACTCCCTGTAGATGAAATGGCTACAAATAAAATACCTTTTTTACCAGCCATTTGTTAAGTCTTATAGTTTATTTCTATACAGTGCGTTACTGTTTCACTTCTGGGAATAATGGAGGGTTCAAAGAATACGTCCCACCTCTTGTCCAAACATCCACGGGGTTTCCTTTGCCACTTACGTGAAAGGCAGCACTGTTCCTCGGCACAAAAGGCCAGTGTCCAGCACGGGTCAACACAGACGCCATGCCTCCATGTGAACTCCACAGCCAGGAGAATACAATAACAGCATAACTAGCTTTGATTCAAAATAAGAGCCAAACAAAGCACGGTTTCAAGTTAACAGAGTAGCAAGACCTGAAACCCAAGTCGTCTGTATATTTTCTTTACTATTGTAATGCACTATCAGTGGAATAAGAGCTATGCATGTGATCACCCTCAGGAGAGAAGCTATGGATGATGCTTCAGCAGCAAAGGGGGCAGAGATGGGACAAAACCCGGATCTCGTGTTTGATAACATTGGACCCACTTTGCTGTCATGGGAGGCGTCCTGGAGGCATCCTAATTAGATGCCCGAACCACCTCAGCTGACTCCTTTCGACACGAAGGAGTAGCGGCTCAACTTCAAGCTCCCTCCTGATGTCCGAGCTCCTTACCCTATCTCTAAGGCTGAGCCCGGCCACTCTACGGAGGAAACTCATTTCGGCCGCTTGTATCCGCGACCTCGTTCTTTCGGACACGATCCAAAGCTGGTGACCATAGGTGAGGGTTGGGACGTAGACCGACCAGTAAATTGAGAGCTTCGCCTTCCGGCTCAGCTCCTTCTCAAATGCTTTGACTGCATATTATGTCTCATTTGGTTTGCACTCCACTCCTCTTGGTGGAGTGCAAACCAAATGAGACATAATATGCAGTCAAAGCATTTGCAAAACAATTCGTAGATGACATGACAGTAAAACACTAACAAAAAGGCATTTCCATGAACAGATTGCAGTGTTTCACCTTAAACTAACAAACTAATGTATTACGCCATAAAGCAACTCTGACCCAATTCTTATCCAAGCAACACGGTGCATATCGGATTGTTTGACAGAAAACGATCATGACCTCATCTACCCTGTCTGACCTTCAAAAGAACAAAACCAGACCAAAAAACACTGCTTTGTTGAGAGCAGCCTCAGATACAAGCCACATTTAAAACATGGTAAAATTAGGCAAACGACTTTACTTGTGTACCACCTGTTCAGTTTATTCTGTAATGAAACAATGAGTGAAGCTAAAACTGAAAACAGACAAAACAATGCAGAGCTTCTCCCGAGTGACTGGTGTGTGCCGAGCACCCAAAAAGCAGAGCAAGAACCTCTTAATGATCCCTCAGAGACAATTTACAAGCTCTCCGGGAAGGAGATCCCAAACTGGACATTGCGTGAGGAGCGCTGGTGTGGGCAAATGCCAAAGAGAGACAACCGATCTGTCGGGCCAGCACTAACATGCAGCATCAGAACAAGGCCTTGCTAAACGCCAACGGCACGGATAGAAACCGTCGTGTAGTCCAAGTGTACAACAAAGCAAATGAGGGTGCAGCCGTGCCGGCCCTGGAAGTCCGACAATAACTTAGCTCTGCAAACACCAAATGAAGAGCACCTAACTTTAGCACATGGATCGGCCTCAGACAACCCCGCATCTCCCCTGACTTCTACAACGACCGTGGGGGGGTGGGGGGCACGTACATTTCCCCCCCCCCCCCCCAAGGGTCAGAAACAATAAAAATAAAAATAGAGCAGCCTCACATTTTTCTTATTCATAGCCCGCTTTGCACGCAACCTTGACAGATATGGATTTATAAAATGGTATCAGACCAGGCTTGGCTGCTTTCTAAAGCTAATTGCTCTCCAAGGTGGGCAGAGCGATGTCTAATCTTGCATACCAAACATACCAAGACCTAATACTTTAATCAGATTAGCCACTTCTTTTCACTTGAGACCTATGGATATTCGCAATATAAAACAGAACACAAATCAAGAATAAATGGGTACAAAGAAGACACTCAATGAAATGCCCTTAAATGGGGGTCACTTTGCTTGCATCTCCATTTAATAATTTTTAGTCAAGTGTGTGCCTGAGAGATAGCAACAGCAAACTTGAGTCACGCCCTTCTGGGAACGACACTTGTAGGCCTAACCAGTTAGACATTCATGCTAAACGAGGAGAGGACAAATAGTCCAGGACAAACATAGAAAAGATGCGACACAGCCAGCTGTTCCCTTTCCCTAAAATAATGCAACTCTTTAAAAAAAAAACAGTTGGAAATAGTTTGAAATTAAACAGTTAAACTTCAACATTTATTTATAACTATATTATATATTATAACAGGATCAAACATGGCTTCCTCAAAGTGTTCTTAGTGACTGAACAAATCCCATTGAAAAAAAAATGGAACAACTGCTTCATAAAAGTAGGTTATGAAGCAGTGGTAAGAAGACTTTTAGTCTAACATTACAACAGAACTATTGTGAACTCTGGCGAGGGTCTTTGAGATGGAGTGTGTGTATACACTTTATACAATTAAGGAATTTACTCTACACTGAATTAACTTAATCTAACATGCACGTAACTCCAGTTAGAAGGCACCCAATGTCGTTCTTTAATAATGCTGACATGCTCATTTACCAATGATCACTACACGAGCAACAACTTAAGTCACCTTAACAACATTACATAATGTTTACAAGGCAGCACAACCATACATGTATTTGCCAGAGTGATGATGACTTAACTACTATCATTGTGTTAAATTGTAGTCTGCCGTTTCAAAAAACAAACTGCCTCCTAACCCGGCGTTGTGGGAGCATTTCAACTCCTGCCAGAACAATTTGTCACATTTTATTAAACCGTATGAAGAGATTTTCTCACTCCATTCCAAGAAGAGTCTCATCATCTTCTTATTATTGTTGTTACAGTAAGAGTTAAGTATTCTGGGCGTCTCACGGCCAAATAGCATATAATTATGTGAAAATCCAGTCTAACTGGTGGTTGCGCCTTTACTGGAAGCATGAACAAAGCATCAGGAAATAGCACTGCTTTATTTATTTTTTTTTTTACAGAAAACAGTATTCATCCATGTTAAGGAGAAGATTAAGTCATGTATAAATAATGTAGATTGGTGTTATATGTTAAAACATATTACATTAAATAATAGTCTACATAGGAAATATAAAAACCTGCAGCAGACATGCTTAGATTAAAATTGACTAAACTTATGGCACCACAAGTCCACTGTTTATCTTATAGAATACACATTTGACAAACTGACAAATATACGGCTTAACACAAGAAATATAGATATAGAAGTATAGATATTTTCAAATCTAATAAATCTCTTTATTAAGTAATTCAATGTCAAATTTGTATCTGATTAAAACAGCCCCCTTGTGGTGTCAAAAACATTTGATTAAACACTACATCAAAGATTGGTCTCATCCACCGTTTCCACCCAGCGCTGTCCAACTTTGCATAGTGAACAAAGGGACAAAGAGGGAAACACCGTCGAGGGGAGAAAAAAAATACAGTGTGGGAAACAAAAAGAAAATTGTGAGAAAAAGAGAAGGTAGGGGCAGCAGTAGAGGAGAAGGGGCGAGGGGCCATTGTAGGAGTCATTGTGCTGTGGCAAATCATGTGAGAGTCACACTGGGGGGAAAGCTCCAAGCAGCTGATGGGGAAATGAGCCAGAAGTAGAACAGTGAGGCAGGCAAATCCCATGTACTGGGCCTGCACAAGTATTTCTTAAAAACAGCACAGTCTCAAGTACAGACATGAGCTGCAAGATGGGATGTGGTTTCTTTCTCTTTCTTACTGTGATGCAGGTTCTGCAGTCAGTTTCACAGTAGTGGGGAGCACAGGACTCCCACCAGATGGCATCAGGGTGTCAATCAGATATACACTAACATTTTGGACCTTCAAATGTGAGTCGGAAACATATGCTCAGATGACTAATACCACTACAGACACAAATATGTCTTTTCTTACCACTGCTATCCAAGCTAATAAGATATACTTGATTTACGGTGCATGTGACCTTAAATTACATTTATTTAATTTGTTTTAAGGGCAAACGAAGGCAGCATTTTAAATTCACCTGCTGCTAGACTGTGTTTAATGTGCATGACCAATACCACACTACACCACCTTGGGGACAACTCATCCATAACCAAACGCAGCTCCAGTTCTACTATATGGTGACAAATATAGTGTCAAATCGCTTTTTAAGCTTCACCTAAATATGGACAAGCCGGTTGGATTATTTAAAAACACTCGTCCAGACTGGAGACTACAGCTATGATTATTGTAGTACAGATATCTTATCTATGCAGCAGCATATCCTGTCAAGGTCAGTAAACAGGGACAGTGTAATGTCTACCTACTGACACGGTTCCCCCCCTCCCCCGAGTAGGAAGTGTCATTCAGGGTTTTGACCCCCGTACACTCCGGCTCACGTTTAGCTCAGCAGGGCTCTCTAAACGTGACTACCGGCGTCTCTCGTTATGGCGCCCGTGTTGCATTGTGACAACGTGACAACCATCACCGTTAACAGCGTACAGTTCACTGTAATATTTCCACAGTGCAATGAAGAAGAGAGGAGACACGTCTCCACACAAGTGGCATGTGGCGTCGCCGCCTACGCTGCTGTAACGTTCACGAGGGAAGTTTAAAGTAACTTAAAATGAGCGTTTAACATTTAAACATTTAACACACTCTCCAAAGAAATAGGAGGGCTTGTGTCCTGCCGCAGACAAAAGTATTGTGGTGTTAGCGTTAGATTTCAGTACAATAAGCTTCTCCGGCTCGGTCTGAGCTATGGTCGCGAGCGGTTAGTGTTTCTCACCTTCTCTTCCACACAGCTCAAACCGACGGACGTCTTCTGTGACAGCTCTTCACACGAGGTTGCTCCTCTTGCTGCTTCCTTGCTATCTGGCCTCGTTCAGCCGGTGCCCTTGACCACGCTGCTTCCAGTTATACCTATCGCATTGGCCGTCGCTTACAACGTTGACGTAGCTAGACGTCACTTCCGGCCTTATGCTCGCGCCAAATGATTCATCGCGAGATCTCGTCTGCCCTGCGTGGTGTGGATAAGTCAGTGCTCCATGTGCTTTTTGACACTGTTGGTATGGTTTATATCATGGGTCACTAACTGGCGGACCGCGGTCCGGGTCCGGACCCAGACGCCGTTGTCTCTGGACCCTGGACCGAAAACCAATTATTATTACCAAATTATTAACTGTTGGTGGATCGCTTCTATTTCACCGGTGCAGCTTTTCCTGCCTCTACGGCTCTCATTATGTTAACAGAGAGGAGAAATGAGCTGAAACAAGTGGGTTAATAACCACAGATGAAGTCCATGCACACACATTTCTCTTTTTAGAAAACAAGGATATAATATCTTGGCTCTTTGGATTGACATCACTAGATGCCCGAATAAACTGAATTTGAAGCTGCAAGACAATTCAGTTAAATTAATCTTTCTAACATGATTTATTTAATTTATTCATTTAATTTATATAGTCACGTTTTTCAAAAGCTTTCTGTTTTAAATCCAGCCTTTATTTGCCTTGAAATAAGAGATGATAATGTATGTATTATTTATAATTATTCAAGGAAATCTGTAATATTAAATATTGTTTAGATGTTAATTAATTGAACTTTATATTTATTTTACAGTCAGTTGTTGACTACATATAGACGTTAATACAACTGTTGGCTACTTCAATACATATGGCACAAATTTGACATTATTGTGATGTTCCGGACCTTTGCATGAGGAAATTCTCTCGAACTGGACCTCGCAGAACTTTAGTTGAATACCCCTGGTTTATATGCATGGCAAGTGGAAATCTTTTTATTTATTTATTATTTAACCACATAGGTTTGTTTTAATTTTAATAGAGAAGTAAGCTGTTGTAAGGTAATACTAAATCCCAGTTTTAAAACCACTATGTTGATCTATTTGAGATCAAACAGGAAACCAGAAGTTGAAATAAGGTCACCATCAGTGGTGGGAAGTAAGTAAATGCCTGTATATTCAGCTACAGAAGTGCACTTTAGAGACTTTTTTACTTGAATATTTCCATTTTGTGCTACTTATTACCTCTACTTTACTATATTTCTTAGAGGGAAAGTGCACTTTGGACTCCACTCTACATTTATTTGATGGCTTTACTTAAATGTAGTCCATATAATATAATAATCCATCAGGCCTATATGAATATAATAGCGATACCAGGAGAGATAAATCTAAAAGTAAAAATGATGAGACATTTACCGTTCATGTTGCATATTATAGACAAGTTTTTTTTAGTTCCAATATAAATAACCACACCAGTATTTTAGTTTAGAAAGAAGCCTAGGGGTCACCTCAGGCATTGCTTACCTTGAATGACCCCCAGTGTGTCACAGACAAATCAATGACTCCCTTCTGCAGCTCACCTTGAAATGAGAACAAACATAACACCAGTGGGCCAAGGACTGTTGACTTCTCAGACCTTGCAGTCCACAAAATAGTGGTTCCTTTATGCTGCAGCTGTGAAAATATAAGCTCTAGGAAAGTAAAGTGTGTGCAGGACTATTTAGTTTGGTCATCAGTGTGCTGACTAAGTCAGACGCACAGATTTTCTTTCCAGTTAAATTGTCTGGGACTATTTCGTCTCCTTTTCTAATATACATATATCAAATTATTTAGTGGAAAGGCAGTTGTAGTCGGATGGGCCTTTATGCTACAGAAAAACACAACTCCTATTGCAGAAGCTTAAAATTGAGACAATATTGATAATGTGGTTATTTATGCAGACACTTTCATGTTGCTACAGAGAGGGTTGACAAATCAACAGCTCCTGGGATTGGTCATTGGTGGTGGGCACGACCGAAGCAGACGCCAGTGTTGGTAAATTATTAGTAAATCTTTGTAAACATGGTTCTTTTTATTTTTTTGATAGCTGGTTTTTTCAATCCCATTTATTTACCATCACTTTTAATTATTGATTCTTCAGGCAAAACAGCCTTAATAAGGTTGTGTTACTGTCCCTATAATTGCTCTTTTGGGTATCTTTAGTAATTACATGTTTATGCCTGCTGCCGGGCTGCTAGTGTATATTTTGTGCAAACCAGTCGTTGGGAGGTCTGCACTCAGATTTTAATAATTTTCCCACAGCATCATTTTCCCACATCTTTGGTCACTTTCCATCATTGCTTTTACATTTCAAAAGAGAGCTGATGTGAAGATCTACATTCATTTCCAGGTAGATATACAACAAAAATCACCTTATACCTTACTTTATACTGTGAACTTTTGCACATTCCTGCACAAACTGTACAGCTCTTCCACTTTAAAAACAGATATATTTAAACATGTTCAGTTAAGTATTATGTCTCTTGACATTTGCACACAATGTATTGTTCTGCACCAAATCACCAAGACAAATGGCTTGTATGTGCAAACTGTTCCTGATTCTGAAGTCCGCTGGTTTTTAGAATATGCATATTCACACCCAAGATTACATTACATTTAGCTGACACTTTTTTCCAAAGCAGCTTACATGATATACAGTAGACACAGCAACGGTGAGCAATTAGGGTTAAGTGTCTTGCTCAAGGACACAACAACATGGACTACCGGAGCCTGGGATCGAACCACCGACCCTCTGATTGAAAGACAGACTTGCTAACCAACCAGCCACAGTCGCCCTACACCTTACACAAATGAAGTTGCCGTAAATCTCCTGCGAAACAAAACGGTGGACATGATGAGAATTTATTTTCGGTCTTCTCTTAGAAACAGCAGTCTCACATTCAAAGATTTAGAGTTCTGAAAGTTCAACTGCATTTTTCACAGAAAGTCGTTGTGGTAGTTCCCTGCCGTCACAGGCCAGGAATGTAGTCACCATAGAGACTGTCAGCAGATTCAATTGTCTCTTTTTTCTGTGTCATTACTTGACGCTGGCTACAAGCAGCAGGTAATAATGGTTCTTTGAATTGTTACCTCTGAGTCAGACGTGTTAGAGGTGAACAGCACAGCAAGCTAGCATCTTCCCATAATATCTGAAGCTGTGTGAAAACAGTACAGGAAAGGTTTTTCAGAAGAAAAAAATATATATTGCAAGGTTGCGGTGGTTGTGGACTTTCACTGGAAATGTCTGGGATTTATTTTAATTTATTAAGAAACACATGTACAATATGCACACACACAGCCAGGAGGCTGCAAGAACAAACCACCGGACTGAAAAATTAAGAAACACCTCATGCAACATCTTAGTTCCCTCCTTGTGAAAACATCCTCTTTTGCAAATACACATCATTAAGTAGCAAAAAGCCTTTTACTGTTGGTCCAAAGCAGAAGCACAAGAAATGTATTTATTTTTTTAAATGCTAACAGGTAACCGACGAGTTTCCACATCTTTTGTGGGATGAGCAGATGAGAGATTATACATGTTAACTATTAACATTTCTGGGGAACGTTGGATGAGTGTGTGGCTCCCTCTGAAGTTGTATAACATCTGTAAATAAGCTTGATTTCAAAATAGACCTTTGACCACTCTAGTGGTGTGGCTTTAAAGAAGCAAATGACCTCGTCCACCACTTTGATAGAAACGAAGAGATCTTAACAACTATCTGGTGGATTCACGTAAACATTTTGTCCAGACGATTTAAGGTCCCCAGTGGATAACTCCTCCTGGCTTTGATAATCACGTGACCTTTCAATTAGCCATACAAGGTTGACGTTGTGGTTCGAAGGGAAATACACTCAGTGGTTAGCAGATCTGTCAGTGGTTATCAGTTCTGTTGTTCAATCAGAGGATCGGTGGTTCGATCCCAGGCTCCGCTAGTCCATGTCGATGTGTCCTTGAGCAAGACACTTAACCTTAATTGCTCACTGTTGCTGTGTCTACGGTCTAATGTATATCATGTAAGCCACTTTGGATAAAAGCTAAATAAAATGTAATATTTGGCCCACCTAACTCTGCCATAACATCCATTGTTATGAAGCTCATAATGTTCAGATTGTCTTTACATTGTCGTAAATGTTTGAATTAAATGATATGTTTCTTACTGAGGTTGCAGTGGGCTGCATTATTTAGAGAGGCGCTTCATTTTTTTTTGTCCTCATCAGTTACACACACGAGGGGAAGAATATTAGAAACATATAGCAGTAGAGTACAACAGCACCACTAATTATTAGCTCAATGCTAAATCGTATATATTTTGATTAACACCTCTATGACAGTGTTGCTAATTAGCAAATGTGGGCTTTGAGGTTACACGCCGGTATTGAACCTGGTAAATATTACCTGCTGAACATCAACATGTTAGCTTTGTCAGTGTTGTCAGAATGTGACTGGCTCTTCTTGATCAAGCACAAATCACAAATAATACATTATTACACCAAAAGACAGAGGGAAGTATCACTTTCAAGATATGAGTGGCTATAATACTGTGATGAAACAACTAAAGCCAGCCTGCTCTCAGAGGAACATTTCATTTCTTGGAAGAGCTCCGACCTGTGTGAGAGGGAAATGTCTTCCATTTCCCATAATGCTGCAAAATCCCATTTAAACACTGTTTGGTGTCCTGTGCAAAAACAAAGACTTCTCAGATTTGTTTGTTTCTGAGGTAAAGTGAATTATGAGATCAGGCTTTGCAGGATGTAAACTCAGGGGCAGTGATCCTTTCTTTGAGGGTGGTCTCGAGTCCACAGCTGGACTTACATGGATAAAGTCCCATGTTGTAGGATCTGACAAAACAAGCTTGTTGATGATACCTTGTGCTGCATACACATTACCCGACAGTCTACTGATTCCCAAAAGCTAGGTGAAAGAGATTCATTTTATGCTTTTTTTGAAGGTTTAATGTCATCTCATTTTAAAAGTATTCATTTACACCAGGTCAAATCACCAGGTGCTCGTTTCACTTTCTTGTCAGGCTGTTGCTGTTACGTTGGCAGAGGAAGTTGAATAAACCACTGAACACCTAGCACCTGTTGTTTTATCTACTTCTGCTTTGGGTTTTTTCAAGCGTGAATCAGTTTTAGGGTTTCCCACTTGAAGCTTAAAACATAATTGTAAAATTCATCTGGTAAAAGCCCAAGCAGTGCAGTATTCACAAGCTAATGACTGACATTGTTCAGAGGGACTCAAAATAAAGGTTCACCCATCTGGTTTATGGCTAGCTCGGAAAACGGAGTTCTTAAAGAATCAAATTTGGTGTTTGGCCTTGGGTTTTTGTTTTCCTACAGGAAACCATGATTCTGCAGCTGCTGACGCAGACAGTCTACACAACCACAACGCACACCTGGAAGAGCGAAGTGAACCAAAGCAAACTTTTTTACCCAATATAAAACCCAATATAACCATGCACAGACAAAACTAGCTTTGACCAGCATGTTTGGTGTCAAGCAACTTTCAAACTTGGATTAACTAGTTTGCCAAACACGTACAGGGTGCAGTAGAATAACTGTGAGCTTTGTTCACACCTTGAAATATATCTGAACATAGAAATCATTTTGAAAGTGTAATTTCCTGTCTTTTTAAAGTGATTTGGACAATACCAACACAAGTGTATATAATGTGGAAGCCTGATTAGGTGTGTGACCACCGATCAACTCACACTCTCTCTCTCTTTGATCCCGCCTTTTTCACTTAAATATTATCTGTTGTGACCTTCCACCAGCTGAACAGTAATGCATCACTTTCCCAGAAAAGATATCCTTATCACTGTCCCACCCATGTGCTCTGCAGCATACGCATTGTAATCAGCCTCTAACAGGACACATGTGAGATGACATATGGAATCCAAGGTGCTGCTCACATGAAGATGGAGATGATCTGAGACTTGATGTCTCTTAGCACAATAGCTCCAGGAAGTCATTGTATGACATTACTGGCAAAATAAACGACTGTTAATTATGGCAACAATCCTGTCTCTCACCATGTTTTTTTGTTTCCTTCTCAGCACACATAAAAATAGAATATAAGGAAGTAGGATGAAAAAAATATACACACACATGCCTTTTAGGTTTCCCAAAACTCAAGTAAATCTTTAACTCACGCTTGTACAAATGTGGAAATGTGGATTTAATGTGGACTTAAATGTCAAAGTTACTGATGCTGCAAGAAAACTACTATGGATGATGCAATTCTCATCCGGGATGAGAGCAGTTGGGTTTCTTGGGAGGGTTGAACCTCGTTCAATTTTTTGGGTGTGCTGCAGACGAGCGATATGCTATCTCAGGGGTGGGCAAACTTTTTGGCTCAGGGGCCACCTTGACTTTTAAAATTAGACAGACGGGCCGGGCCAGTATCAGATGGATAGAGAGTGTTTGTGTGAACCAATATACATTATAAATAAAAGCCAATAACTAAAAAGTAAAGAGAACTTACATTACTTACTAACGAATATAACTTAAATGACTCAGCTTTTTTGTTTAACTTGCTGGCTAAGTCTTCGTCAATTAGTTCTACACGCCGAGTCACTGTCCTGCGTGATAAACTACATTTTTCGAATTTGTTTTTGCTCTCTGGACACAAGAGACCTGTTGCAGAGGGGCTCCATGCAGGAAGCTGGCAGGAGGCTGGCAGGCAGAACCTTATATGTCACATGAGCGCGCAGGGCGGCGCAGTCCCGTGGGTCTGATGTGCGTTCGTTATGCCGTATAAAACGGACCATGTCTCCGTGGCGCGCTGGCCTGTGGGGGAGGGGTGGAGGTGCGCAGCGCAGACAGCAGCAGCTGGACTCGCAGCCTGATGCGCTGCAGAAAGCACGGCACGTAAAGACCGCTGTAACGCTTCTCCGTTCCCGACTTGAGTTAAGAAACATCGATGCTGGTCTTTTGCCGTCATCGTGCTTCGGAAAAACGCCCAACGGGCCGGATCCGGCCCGCGGGCCGTAGTTTGCCCACCCTTGGTCTAGACTCTAGAATTTGCTGCGGGCCAATAAAAACTGACCCGCGGGCCGCAGTTGGCCCGCGGGCCGTAGTTTGGACACCCCTGTGCTATCTGTCTAAAAACAGTTCCAAGTTTATTCACACAGGGCTTGGCACCTAAAGACTGACATCTTTGGTTAGGTAATGACCCACGTTGGTTTAGGACAGAGGCGACCAGCTAGTCACAGATATTTGTACCATTTGTGCTCAGCATGTAGCCTCCAGTGCTCTCACATGAGTCCAGTCATGTGAATTATTGTACTCACGGTGAAATGCACTTATTGTAAGTCGCTTTGGATAAAAGCGTCAGCTAAATGAAATGCAATTACATGAATCAGTTAGTTGTATTTTTTCAAACTAATATATTCTAATATCTTTCTACAATTGGGCTCTTTAAAGTAAAAAAAAAAAGCACATACAATGGGCATAAATTATACTACTCCGGCAGAGTTTAATTTCCGTGCCATGTAGCACTTTGCAATAATTGAAATGTCCTGAAGTACATGCCAGCTGAAAGCTGGTGTGCTGCCTTTGAGGCTGGAGTGAGACAACAGTGACCACAAGTGGATGTTATATAGAACAACATCAATAGTGAGGTAAAAAAATATTTATTGAACAAATGTGTTAGCCTAACAGACTTTTAGCAGAAGCAAATCTGCTCGTTATCATAATACATCACTCACACATACATACATGCACAGCAACAAACACATACATAAACACACAACTTCACATCTGCAGACAAGCTTGACATTATTTCTTTTAGTGGCTGGGTCGGAAGGGGAACGGCATCCCCGTCATGAAAGGCTGAGCGGGGTACTGAGGGTGAGAGGAGGGATGGGTGGCTAGAGGTGTGTGTGCAGGGTGTGGCGGGTGTGAGGCGATGGGGGAATGAGCAGCATGCGGACTGAAGGCCAGTGGAGGGGTGTGGATGTTGTTGTAGTACAGCACTGGGCCCGACAACACCAACTGGAGCAAACTGGGGTGGGCGAGACAAAGAGAACGTTGATTGAAAACAAAAACAAAAACAAAAACTTGATTTGTCTTCATTTGTCACAAGATATCACAACTAAGGACGAGGGTTAAGAAACATCCAGGATATACAACCCATCACAACTACACTTATTTTACTTAGAGACTCTTTTCAGTGAGTGCTGCTCAGTTGAGATTTACCCTAAAATCCATACATGCAGTCTAAAAATCTAGACTGATAAATAGCGCAGGTATGAGAAAAATATGCATTTATGGATCGTCTTGGTCTGAGCTGCTTAGTTTTGGAGATATTGCCCGTAGAAATGTCTGCCTTCTCGCCAATAGAATGGGACTAAACCTCACTGATGAAAGTAGAGGACAAGCAGCTCTTAATGGCATCCTCCTTGGAGTTTTAAGTATTAACCCTTATTTCCACACTTAAATTACAGGAATTAAATTAGCTTTTTAAATAAAAGTGACTACGTTGTTTAACCAAAATGGTTTAATTTTCATCTGTAAATGATCTGGTGAGTTTACTAAACCTCAATTTACACCAAGTGCTGTCCACAGTGTGACCTTGAACATAATGTAATACTTTAATAAGGCATAGAAGAGGGCTCCTCTTAGCATGAAGGCATACTCCACATAGGTAGATGATGCTGTGCTTATTATGGCTCTAGCTGAAAACAGGTAACCATGGAAATGGATGCAAGGTAAAAGGCACTTACTTGTTGTGGGGCAAGCGGGAACAGATGGCTCTCAGGTCCTCTGTAGAGACAAGGCAGCATGAAATAAGCACTCGAACATCACTACAGCATAATGAGAAAAGCCATGTGACAACCGATTAAACAGTTAGTCCGTTACTCGTTTCGTCATTGCCTATTCATCACACGTTTGTTGCAAGAAAAACCCACTAGCTCGGAAACTGTGAGACTATTTGGCTTATGTTTAATTTTTAAATTAGAAAAAAATACTAACAGGATGTGAAACGTGAAGCTTCAAGTACATCAATTCAGTTTAAAATCAAATTGATCCCTCAACCAGGAGAGGCACAACCGGACAAGCCTGAACCGATATTACCAGAGCAGAGCAGGGAATCTCCAACTATGGCTAAAGTGCACATTCGTTTTATGATACAACATCAGACGGATGGATATATTGAGGTCTCTCTCTATCTATTTTTATCATTTAGGAAGTCTTGTCTAAGTCTATGAAGTTTTTATCATTGTCCAAGTCATTTCTTACCTCCATTGTTTAAGTTTTTATCATTGTCTAAGTCTAGGAAGTGTTTATCATTTACGAAGTCCTGGATAAATAAAAGATGAATAAATAAATAAATTGGCAATGTGTAGTTAAAAAATGAAAGATCCCAACTTTAAAGCGACAGTTCACCCCAATAAAAAAAGTGTAAAAAAAAATATCTTAACTGTAGACTGTTTTGGTGGGAGATGCCTGGAAGATGCCTAGTTTTGGAGGTATTGGCTTTAGAGATGTCGGCCTTCTTTCCAATATAATGGGAGTATAATGTCCTCAGCTTTTGGTGCTCAAAATGTAAACATTTACGATCACAGTTCCCACATGAAAGTGCTCACAACAATAGTTGGATTATATCAGTGAGAAAGCAAACATCTTTAAGGCTGATATTTTCAAAACTAAGCAACTCCCACCATTGTTAAATAGCACTTCAGGTAAGAGGAAACATACGTTTTTGATTTTGGAGGGAAATGTCCCTTTTAACGCAATAATATAGAAATCTGAATCACGCTTTGTGAGCTATCAGCTATCATGACAAGGCAAGATTGCTTTGTATAAAATCTAATTCCTCTCCGTTATCCACATTTCTAGCCTCCACATCTGTACCACTTATATCTTAATTTAAATAACCGTACCCCTCGAGCAGAGTAGAGCTCCATTGGCCATGGACACCTGCAGGGCCTGAGCCAGCCGGTCCAAGGCCAGCTGAGACAGTCCACGTGTATCTGCGGATGATGTGTGAGTGTGTTTGTCGGCCTGGTCCAACAGCCTGGAGAGGTCTGAGGTCAGCGCGGCCAGGGACTCCATCTGGAGCAGCGCCAGGCGACCGAAAAGCCCCTTCTCATTTAGTATGTTTGGCAAAAGCATGAGGACCTACATGTGGCATAAGACAGACAATGGCTTGATTATCTTCACTTTGTATGTTGGAAGTGTTTTGTATACGTCATATACACATATACTGTGGGTAAATGTATTCAAACACACCACACACCTGTAGGACACTAAGATGGAGAGCAGAGAAAAGAGGCCCCACCTCTGGCTCACTCTCAGTGGTGCCATTGGTTAACCCCTTCTTATCTCTCCTGTAAGCCAGGGGGGCTTTGACGCACCAGCGCACCAATCCCCCTAATGGTGTGACATCAAGTGAGCTGACTGGCTGATTGCCAGCGAGGGCCGTGTTCAGGAAGTTGATAAGGACCAGACCTGGGTCATCTTGGATCCACGACACAATCATCTGAAGGAGTTCTAAAGGAGGGGTGAGCTCCTCTAAAAACACACACAAAAATGTTAGTAAAGATGCAAAACATTTGACATTTTCAGCTATTTAACAAAGATGACAAAACACAGTCCTTCTGCAAAAAAATATGTATTTAACAGATGTCAAATCTGTTGTTTGTTTGTTTAGGTCCCAGTTTTTAGATGTTTTTGTACATTTGTGTTGTACAACCTGTGGTGAGGTCATAGAGGGTGGTGACAGCAGTGATGAACTGGCAGCAGAAGCGTGGGCTGGCGTTGTGGATGTTCTGCAGGGTGGGCCCCGAGCCTGGCACCATACTGCAGTAGTCATCTACTAGAACCTGAGCCAGGCGCACACAGTACACACGGTGGGACCTCTGAAGGAATCAAACATAGCCACATGCATAGTTTTTTAGTACTTCCATAGTACATAAACATATCCACACATGGAGAGAGGCACTAAATAGTTTAAATATAACACATACAATATTACTCCATCAGGACAAGCTAACACTAAAGGTCTAAAAATCAAATTGAATCGAAGCATAATAAATAAACCATAATGCACATTTAAATGTGAAAGTTAGTTTGAATATCCACCTGTAGCCAGGAAGCAGCACATTCCAATATAGGAACCCTGCCCACAGCGATGGCCATGGATACGAGCTTGCCTAACAGTGCCATGCGGCTTTCATCCGCCTGGTTGCGTTGGAGACTAAAGAGGGCGGAGAACATAAGCTGACGGACCGTATCCCGGCTCTGTTCCTGGAAACAGCTGCACATGATCTCCAAAAGCTGGAGCTCCTGAAGAGCACTCATCCTCTGAAAGAAAAACACAAGACCGTTTACTAGCAGTCCATGTTTGCATTCATGTAATGTGTATTGGCACAAGTATTCAAGGGTCATGCCTTACCCTAGCTGGGGTGTTTCTGTCCTTAGGTGCATGCAGAATGAACTCCTCCACCAGCTCCTGGGTTTTGGAGTCGACCTGAGGAGGCTGCCTCCCTGACTGCACCAGGTTACAGATGTAGATGTCCAGGTGGTACAGCAGCTCCTTGGCTGCACTCAGCACATCGCGAGGCAGCAACGACTGACGAATGTCACCCATCACCACCTGACAGAGACCCAAAAAAGTGATTTTCAACCCTCAAGTTATGCAACTTGGGCATGATGATGTAGACTTTGCTTTACAAAGTCTTGAATGAATTTGTCGGAGATGTGTCTCGTGTACTGCGGAGAAAAAACTACAATACACCAAATCTAGCTGTCACACAACAATGCACTGATTATCTGCCTATGTTTACTTCTAGATACACGAAATAGAAGGGAAAAAACACTGCCCAAGCAACGAGGACATTGTAATGTTACATTTCTCTATATCTGTGTTAGTGTAGGTTCACATATGTGAGCCAACGCTTCTCAGGTGGACCAGCTCAACTATCAGTCGTTTCTCCTCCAGCCTGCTACAGCCGGTGGTTAGCAAGGTTAGCTAAAGAGACTGTTTGCAATTGCGCAACACATCTCTCGTGGGTTAGTTGACGTTTTCGTTGAAGCCTTTTCAAGAAAACACAATTATTTGAATTAGTTTATGTCTCACCTCTTCAGAAAGCTCTTAATATACTTAAACAATTCGCCGACGTTGGTTCAACCGAGTGAATGGTCTCCAAACGTCGACAGCACCACTTCCTGTTACTACGGAAGCCGGCGTGGAATACAATTTAGACCATGGACGTTTTCAGCGAGTCAGTGCATGCGCTGTTTTATATTTTTTTTATTAATGTCAGCAAAAGAAATGTTGGAAAGTGCTACGACAGAGGGGCACATAAAGTTATGGAAGTTATTTTACTCTACACTCTAAGTCTTCTCAAAATCAAAAGTAATCGTTGTTTGTTATCACGCACACAATTATACAAAAGGGGGGGGGGGGGGAACTGTCGTTAAATTTATTTATTAGGCTCCACATTTACGATGAATGTATTTTTAGATTTGCTAATTTTAGCTAACTAATTTGTTGATATTTTAGTTGTATTTCACATTGAGCTTAAACATATCAGTTACAGAGATACAAACGCGTATAGAGAAATAGCTGTTTTCGCTTCTGTACAGGGACTATATATCATATTAGAAATCACTTTGACATACTGTAATCCTGTCTAATCTACACGGGGGCGCGCCTGCCAGGCACCGGACCGCCTGATGGTGGAAAAAAGAGTAGAGTGGTGCACTCTGCCGCGCGCTCCCGGCTGCACTTCGGTCTTGCACTTCACCGTCCCGTCGAGTGATTCCAAGCAGCCTGCAAGATGACCATCAACACCCTGGCTAAAGGAGGCTGGCACCGGGAACAAATGGCATGCTTTCGGAAGGTATGATTCAATGATTGTGTCTGCATTACATATTTTATAAAATGTGATAAACCATGACCTACTGTGTAAATCCAAAAATATAGAGCCGGTGCGAAGATGAGCGCAAGTTATGAAAGGGTGGAACATCAATATGTGCATTCTTTTATCAGATTATCTGACAAATGCATCTGTTTTTATAGGTTTTTTATCTTGTGTATATCTGTTTACATTTATGTTTGTGACTACAGTGTGTGTGTGTGTGTGTGTGTGTGTGTGTGTGTGTGTGTGTGTGTGTGTTCCCTTGACAGATGGAGAAAGTGATTGTGGCCATGCAGGACCCTGACATGGGCATGAAGATGAGAAATCAGAGACTCCTTATCACTGTCATTCCACACGCCATGACAGGTGTGTGTATGTATGTGTGTGTATATATATATATATATATATATATATATATATATATATATATATATATGTGTGTGTGTGTCTGTGTCCCTTTGTGTCAGTGGGCATTAGCATCTGTATGTGGACATGCACCTTGCAGCTTGTGTTTGTCCCAGCGATCATGTATAATGCAGCAGGGAATTTTTGGGAGAATACTGTGTGCTTTGCAGAGTAGAAGGAGGAAGTTTGTCCTCTTTTCTTGTCTCATTTTTTTTTAACTCTTTCTTTTTCTTTAGGCCGTGATATGATTGCCTGGTTGATCCAGAAATACAGTATCTGTGAGGAGGGTAAGTGTATTGTGTAATTGTTTTGTGTTAATGTGATAGAGAGAGAGAGTATTTGGAGTGATTCTCTGTTTCCGTTTCCCTTGCTTGTTGGGTGCCGTTGCTAGTGTGTTGCCAGGATATGGTGTTTTCTCTCAAACTGACGTGGTGAGGTGTGTGTGTGTGTGTGTGTGTGTGTGTGTGTGTGTGTGTAGTGTGGGCATTGCTGTTTCAAGTAAACAGAACCGGGTGAGCCCCAGAGAATCCAAGTTTGATTAACTCACCTGATGATCTGGGTTTGATTAGCGTCCCTGTGGTCGTTTTTACCTCAGGAGACTTAATCATGGGTAAAGTAAATTAGTGGTCGGAAAAATATAGCCCGCTTGTCCCTTTTGCCTCCGAGCAGGCTAAAGGAGGAAAGAGCCAGTCAGCAAAGGAGAGAAAGTGGTGAGAGCTGATTAAAATGAATCGCATAGCTCTTTTTGGGAGCTGTCAGTCATGGAATAGGGCTCTTTAACAAATGAGGAGAGACTGAAGATTGATGACACATTTCATCACTGGTACAAAGCCTTGATTTGAGAGAGATTGCTGACAGGGTGCAGGTGTTTGATTAAAAAAAAAGTAATGACAGATGAGGCCCATAGTATTTCATACAACAGTAAGTATTCCTTGTGGCCAACTGATTGATTGATTATTGATTTTCCACTTTCAGTTTATTGAATTTGAGAGCTTTACGACTAATGAAACCGCTCTTTCATGTTCCACCAAACATCATACAGTGATACACCTGCTTTAAAGGATAGCCTTAAAGGTGTGCAAGCTTAAATGAAAGGCTGGGTGAACTACTTTAAGAATACAGCCCTCACAATCACCTAAAGACACTGGAACTGTGCGATGATTTGTGTCTTCTGTGCTGTTTAACAGAGGCACTGCACCTTAGTGGGATGCTGGTGAGATACGGGTACATTTACCCTCTAAAAGAGCCGAGATCTCTTGTGTTGCGGCCTGACGAGTCGCCCTACCGCTTCCAGGTAAGTCTGCCTACTTGTAAAACACTGTATCTGCTTCCAGGTTAAATGCTTTCCCACGTTTGAGTAAAGTGATCACTGGCTGGCTATCTTTCTTTCTCTCTCTCTCACTCCATTAGCCCACTCTCTAATCCCCCATCCATCTGCCACTCTCTGCTGCCACTTTTTAATAACCAGCTTCACGATCAATCTCCATCAGAAATATACAAAAAATGTCACATGTTGTTTTCAGACTCCATACTTCTGGACGAGTACCCGGTGGCCTGCATCAGAGCTGGACTATGGTAAGGCCATGCCAAAAAAGAAAACGTAAGGGGTAAGAGGGGATCAGTAAAGTTCCTTTATTTATTATATATTTAGTTGTGAGGGTGAAACAATATTTTCCATCCTTCATCACACCATAGAACATGAGTAGAAAGCTTCCACTTCCGCTTCCAAAACTAAGCAGAGTTCTGATCAGCATTGATAGGAACTTTGGAAAAAACATACATGTAGATCAGGTTATACATCTCTTTCATTTATGTATTTACTGTTCGTCTTCTTATATGCCATCAGCAATCTATTTGGCTAAAAAGAACATAAGAAAACAAGGAGAACTGATGGAGTATGAAAAGGTGAGTCTATGTGTATTCTCTATGTGCATTGTAAATTATGCAGTGCTTTTCTAAATTCAAGTCCTCTTTTCTCTCTGTGTTTTTTCTTTTCTTATTCATCCCTTGTCATTTTTCCTCTTCCTTTTAGGAGAGGTACAGTGTGTTACACAAGAGGATCAACCACACCTGGGACTTTGTGGTGATGCAAGCCCGAGAGCAACTCAGGTACACTCACACACAGACAAACACATTTTCACATAAACACACACCTACACGCACACTTACACACAAACTTACAGTGTGATTTACGTTTAGAGCATCCAAACAGAGGCGGAAGGCTGACCGCATTGTTCTAGAATGTCAGGAGCAGGCCTACTGGCTCATCAACAGACCCCCGGTACGTTGACTGTTATTATACTTTACTGTGTTGTTTTACCATGTACCACAATACACTACATTATACTTATTACTCCACATTTCAGTGTTTTCCACTGTGTTGGATTCACATTAAAAAAAGGTACAATACTAACTATACTATACCAACCTATACTTTACTATACCATACCAAAATAACCTATACCATACCATACCATACTAGAAAATACTATAATATACTATGCCAACCTATACTATACTATATCTTACCGTACTAACCTATACCATACTGTACTACACTATACTATACCACACTGTACTATAATATACTATACTATACCAACCTATACTTTACTATAATAACCTATACTATAATATACTATACCAACACTATACTAGCATACCATACTATACCATACCATACTAACCTATAATATACCATACTATACTAACCTATAATATACTATACTTACTCTCACACTGTACCATACATTACTATACCATACCATACTTTGTTATACCGGCACTGTACAATACTGTACTCAGCTATACTATACTATAACTTCAATACAATACAATACTGAACTTATGCTATAACTTCACTATACAATACTGCACTTTGCTATACCATACTATACTATAACTGCACTCTGCTAAACTAAACGATGCTATTCCATCCCACACAATGATAGAAACATGTTACACAGTATTTAAGACAGTCAGATGTCCCACTAATGTTCACCCACAGTCCCTTTCTGCCTCTACATGAAATATTCAACCCATCTGGTAAAAGCCTCAGCTGACAACAGGGGAAAAAGAGATAGAGAGAGGGAGAGAACGAGGGGGACAGAGAGAGAGAGAGAGAGAGAGAGAAAGCAAGAGAGAGGAGGAACAGGAAGAAAGAAAAATAGCAAGCATCATATTTTTCTTTCTTTATATTGTTTAAACACCACTGGAGTACATTTTATTCTTAGACAGTGACAAGTGGAGAGAATGATGTGAGGGAAGGGAACAAAGTGGGAGCAGGAAGGGAGAGGGTCAACCAGAGGTCAAGGGTTTGGAGGAGGGACTCCATCTTGTCATGCTCTTATGAATTAGCGACGAGGACATGGAGAAACAGAAAGAGACAAAAAATTAGAGCCAGTGGAGTGGAAAGCTCAAGGAAGGATAAGTGCTCACTCACACGCATCTTCTCATCAGACATACGCACATGCACACACATACTACATACTACACTTAGTTATTAATGCACATATGTATGTGTTTTCTTTTCAGCCTGGGGCACAAAATGTGTTGGACATGGCTCTGGAGAGACCAAATAACTTCAGTGCACGAGTTACACTGGTCAGTGACATCATCACATTTCGTTATGTCCCGTTCCCCTCGGAAAAATCTGTTGTGATAACATGTCTCCTGTGTATCTCTTCCATCTGTGTTTTATTGTTTTCCTTCTGTCTTGCTGCTGGGATTGTTTCAAAGTAAGTGTGAAAGTAAGCTTTGTTATAGTATGGACAATTACAGTGTATTACAGTATCTTTATAATTATAAATAGAGGTTAAACATGAATTGATAGCCAACTTCATTGTCCCACATGGAAAAAATGGCTGATTAGAACCATTTGCAGCAGCAGCACATAAACATTGCCATCTTGATGATAATTATATATTTTCAATGTTATGACCAGCATATATTCTTACACCGTATTCCACATTTGTCAGAATACATCCTGCTTTAATATTTAATGCCTTTGTTTATATGGGTGAACACATACAGATACAGGGAGGCTGCCTTCTACTACTGACTATTGATATGACATGTATAATGCACTCATTGTGTGACCCAAGGTGATGAAAGTGTTTCTCTTTACAGAACTAGAACAGTGACTACTACAAAAGTGAGGTAAACATCATATATAATGTATACACCCTCACTTTAAGTACATCGAGTGTATATTTGAACTCGCTTTGTGATGCCTTTTGCCTTTGTTTACAGATTGAAACCTGTCGAAGGGCCCTGGGAAGAAACCGTGTAAAGTCATCCATCTGCCTAGAAGGGTATGTGTCAACAAACCACAAACATGGTCGGACACACATACACACACGCACATGCGCACAAGAACCAAAAGACTACGAGCGCTACGTCTCCAGCATGCACGCGCACACACGTGCACAAAAGACTTAGTGCTCCCACTATAAGAGCCACTAATGGATGCTTCCCGAGGCAAGTTGGAATTAGTGGCCATTAACTCTTATGATCTGCAGCACTAATCCAATAGGAAACTGTGTGTGTTTTTGTGTGTGACGTGCCTCTGCATTTGTGTGTATGTGCAGTTTTGTGAAATACAGCGAGCAGTACCAGAACCACGACCCCATTATGCAAGGCTGCCTTCCCAGTAACCCCTGGATCTCTGATGACACCGCACATTGGACAATGACTTCAGAAATGTGAGAAAATACACACAGATATACACACACACGTCATAATCAATCCAAACTGCGGGCAGTGGTCCAAAGAATGAAAGTAATTCAGTTAAGTTTGTGGCCTCTCTTAACCTGTCAATTAATTGTGTTACCACAGTCATTTGTGTCCGTTGAAGTGTTTGTGTGGTTGTTTTTATGAGCAGCGTGCCGACGCCGACGCGTCTAAGAGTGGAACGCTGGAGCTTCAGCTTCATGGAGCTACTCAAAGACATCATGGGGAGGCGGGAGTTCATGATCTACCTGGAGAAAGAGTTTAGTGGTAAGGAAAGATGCCTGAAGTGTTGGAGTATATTCAAAATACAAATGTGAAAACATTCAGTGATTTGGCTCGGGGATGGAATCTGAGCACACTTCATATGAGGAATTCACCTTTCACCTTGTTATTTCTATTCTGAACTGTTTTAGAGGTTTAATCACAACCATCATGTGGTACAAGTTAGCAATGGAATGCTTATGGAGAAAAATGAATGTAAGTGTTATCATTACTCTTATTAGCATTCACAATTTCATTATTTCCCCAAATGACATGAATTTTCCAATCCCAGCCGTGAAAGGTGGAAGGGTTACGGTAGTGGAAAAGAAGATTAGTTGAGGGAATGGAAAGAATAGATAAGGAGGAAGAGTAGAGACATAAAGCAGGAAAGGGTTCACTCATGCAGACTTATGAAATATTGCCAGGGGCCTTGGTTTTCCTCAGAGGCTAACCGTGATATAAAAAGTCTCTCATTGTTTGTCACATTTTCCGACACTATTGCCGCGCTCCTCACCTGCTCACCTGCATACGTACTTAACATCTCATCGCCTGTCTCTCTGCTAGCGGAGAACCTGTGTTTCTGGCAGGCCTGTGAGGACATCAGGCATGGGGAAAGTTCCAGGATCATAGAGAAAGTGGAAGAGATCTACAAGTAAGCGTGCAAGCACACAAACACACAGAAATACACCACTTATATTTACTGTCAGATGAGTGCAACTCGTTTGTGTGGCTCAGGAACTTCCTGGCTCCTGGAGCAGCTCGTTGGGTCAACATCGACAGTAAGACGATGGATAAAACTCTCACGGGGCTCAGACATCCACATCGTTTCGTCATGGACGACGCACAAATGCACATCTACTTTCTCATGAAGAAGGTTTGACCTCTGACACGTTGTAGTTTGGTCCTTGAGACTTTCACCTTTAGGTTTGGATCTGGAGTAACAGAATGCAAACTGAACCTTTTAGATATGTAATTTCTTCATTTTCCGTCCATAAACTAAAAGAATACGCATCACAATGACAACTTTAAAGTTTAGCTGACAGCTATCAGAACATTTTTAGGTTGTCGTAGGGGCGACTGTGGCTCAGTGGTTAGCAAGTCTGTCTTTCAATCAGAGGGTCGGTGGTTCAAACCCCGGCTCAGCCACTCCATGTCGTTGTGTCCCTGAGCAAGACACTTAACCCTAATTGCTCACCGTTGCTGTGTCTACGGTCTATTGTATACTGTATATCATGTAAGTCGCTTTGGATAAAAGCGTCAGCTAAATGAAATGTAATGTTGCATTTGTGTGTGAAGGACTCTTACCCAAGATATCTTAAGTCCGATCTATACAAGGGCATGCTGGCCAAAGCTATTGTCCCCCAGGAGATAAAGAAGAGGTAAAACGACACATTCATTGCCACTTTTACTCCACTTTTACATAAATAGATTAACTCTCCAACCTTACACGTCTTCCTCTCAGTGTGTTCCCCTTCATGAGACGCCAGCGGCACTCCAGCCCCTCCCCTGCTGTCATCCAGGCGACAGAAGAAGACGAGGGGGCCGGACACGCAGGTACCAACTCTGCAGCCGGCTCCCATGCCTGATATCGGGCCCAGACAAAAAAAACATGAGACGCAATCTCCATTGTCTCTGTTGGTCATCATAGTAATCACCCAAGGACTTTTTTTCTTTCAAGTGAAACTCTCTGTGTGAAAGCACATTTTTTATTTCGCCGCTGCAACAGAACCAGACCTAGGATATCTGCGTTGCAGCTTCCTCCCCCGAGCACAAGCGTTAATGCGAACCTCAGCAGCGTCACATCTTATTCCCAGAGCATGAGCAGAGGAAAAAGAGCTTTTAGTGCTGCGTAGTCTACATCCCGTCTCAGATATTGATTTCTAATAACAAGTCTTCCTTTCTTGCCTCTATAGCCTTTTTATATAATCTACTGTCTCTCATAAGCAGGTTTAGGCAAAAAGGGTTGTTTATAGAGCAATAGAGATGTAAAATATGTATTTTGTCAAAACTTTGCCTCGGCATGTGTGTGATTATCGTACAGTTTGTTGGTTTTGTTCATTCCATGCTGGAAATCGTCATTGTCATGGTTGTTGCTGTTCATTTTGCTCACGCATGTTTTCATCCCAATAAAATGTCACAATTGTACTGCACGCTGTGGTCAACTATGAACGTGTGGATATGATTTCATTTTTATACGATGACTTCATCTCCTTCTTATCTTCTCTTTCTTTCATGTGCTCTGTTTCTTTGTAACCCGTTAGTCTATTTTAAGCACACTATGAACTATGGTTTCTTGAAGCATTTCTTAAACTCCAGATGCGATGGTTTTGTAATATTGAACTATAGAGAAATCCAGTCACTCAGTTCATTTGAACTTCCAGAAGCTTAAAAAAACAGCTTCTATTTGCAGAAAACATTGGCTCAGGTCTGATTCCCTAGGTAGCATCTGTCTGAAATTGTTCTCTTTATCTTCTGCTACTGTGTCTGAACGTATTAATTTCTTCACCTTTGCCCTTCATCTATCAATAACCTTTCAGATTTTGATTCCCTCCATTGATCCCGTGGGAGCTGCAGTTTCCTCTACTGGACTGGTTCCCTCTACTGGCTGTATGTGGTCAAAGGAACTCACAGTATTAACCCTTGTAAATTAGTGGGTCCCAACCTTTTTAATTTAGGAGCCCTAAAAATGGAGGGTGATTTTTCTTTACCATAGGACATTTTTATTTTTTTCACTTATTAATAATTTTTTTAAAACCCTTTAGATGTATCTTAATCCCAGGTTGAGAATCACTGCAATTCAAGGTCCACATAAATAATGGTGGTCTATGTTGATTTATAACAACATATCTATCTACTACTGAGAAAAGTTGCCTTTTAGGTGTCAATGCAGGTTAAAGCGGCACTCCACTGATTTTACAGATGTCGGGTTACTCATAATAACACAACTCAGTCTGTGAAAACAGTTGTATGATTTATTCTATTACTGTGGAAGAGCAACCTAAAGTCTTGAGTTAGATAGAAACCCTTTGTTATAAACTGTTGCCAAGGAGTTTTAAAGGAGGGCATTTAGATCTTTTTGGATTGCATATAGGACATGCAGGATCCAGTTATTTGTAAGCTTGGTTCTTACTGGAGATTAAAAATCAGGATATGTCAGCCTTTGCTGCTTTGATTTTGAAAAACTATGAGCAGTAAGGCTAGATGCTGTGATCTGTAGCCCTGATCTGTGTCAGCAGTGCAGGACATGAGAGCCCACCAGATTTACTAATGGAGGTAAGCCATGAATGGGCACACAAGCAAATATACTTATATAAGTGCACACACTCACACACAGTAAAATGTGTATTCCAACAAACAAGCATTTGCTATATTTCTGAGGATTATGATAATCCGCTTTCCTCCATTGCCCCATCCACTCTTGTTGCGTGACAGTGAGAGAGACAGAGAGTGAGTGTGTGTGTGTGTGTGTGTGGGGGGGAAATAAATAAATCATGAAACCTCTCTCTTTATACCACAGATTTATTTTTGGTGGGCTGAATGCTATTTGTATTTTTAAATGGATTGAAAAGTAGAAGACTAATAAAGAAAGTAAAATCATGATTTACATCAATCATCACATTTCTTCATCCTCACACAGATCAGAGCTGCAGTGTGTTGTAGTGGTAGGATGCCTTTCATACTCTAAAGGTTTCAATTTGAACCTGTGCAAAATCATAAGGAGAAAATCATCACAGCATGGGATGCATAGTAAAAGACAACACATATTCAATATGTCTCATATTGAATATGTGTTGTATGGAAAGTGCTCAGTAGCTTCACTGGTGCAAGAGACAAAACACACACACATTCATACAGTGCACGGTTTCACAGACAGATACAGACAAGAGGAGGCACTGGACACAGTCACCTGATTATACATTCATAGTGGCCACTCATACATATGGGCTGTGTACATTACAGAGTAGTGTTTGATTTGTAATCATAAAAGTGCTTCAGAATGAGTGTTGGGCAAAAGTAAAATCGGATACAATATTAGAGCGGGAAAATATAAACAGGCGACCACAAGAGAGCGGAGAGTAGGCAAGAAAAGAAAAGGACACGGCCATTGAGTTTGAAAACAGGCTGCGTGTCAGTCTGTACATGATCCTATACTGTAGGCCACAGTACGTCAAGATGTTGTGAGAAGGCATGAAAGCCAACATCATAGGCGGATGAAGACCAGGTAATATGGTTGAAAGAACAAAGCCAAACTATTTCAAAAGGTTGTTTAAAACTACATGGCAGTTAATAATCAAGCATATCTCACATGGATCACAAAGTTGAAATAGTTTTCAAATCGTTGCATTGGTCTGTGCGGAAAATAAAAACACAAGAAGAATGAGTGTTTATATCGACTATAAATATTGTATACTATATCAGCAGACTCAATAGCAGTAGTCTGAATATGAATATTTAAAGTAGCTCCATAAAGGGCCATTCCTTATAAATATTTCAAACACTGATTTCGTAGCCTACGTGTGCATACACAATATGTATGTTTAGGGTCCTGTACTAGGAAGCGGGATTTGGGAAGAGGTAACTTCAGGATGAAACAAACAAACACGTTGTTCATGTGCTGAGCAAAACTAAAAGTAAACGTTGACATTTTGTCATGTGAGTCACTAGTCACAGTAAAGTCAACATCAACCATCTTTTCCTCAACCTAATTTAGAGGCTGTGTTGCCTTCCTGTGAAGACACGAGTGTATTTTGAGGAGACTTTGCATGTACGAGCAGAAACTGACGCGCCGTCGCTGACAAATCTAAAAGCGACTCTAGAGAGGCACCTGGAGCTTCATAGTTTAATGAGTTGGGAATGAGAGTGTGAGACAGCAGATCAACTCATATGCAAGCACCGCCTACTTACCCATTAAAGTTTGGCGAGTGGGTCGTACAATAATATTAAACAAATTCAAAAACGTTAGCAACACGGAAAGCTGATAAAAAAATGAATAAATGTGTAAATCAGCCTTTTAATCTACACGTTCACATAGTCGGTGATTTCTTTGCCAGCTTTTTGCAGCTTCAACTGTGTTGCGTACACGTTTCACTTCCGCGCATTTGACTAATATTATGGTTTGCTCTTTGTTTTTAAAATATGCTGCTTGACTAACAATAGACTGTGTTTGGTCATATGCTGAAAACAGCACTTCAATGAGAACGCACTGCCCCCTGGGTTAATTTACAGAGTTGATGACCACCGTTGAGTGGCGCTTAGCGGGAACGCGGTATGTTGAACTGGCTTCATAGTGCAGGCCGCTGATCATGAGGTCAAAGGTCAGGTGGTTTGTATGTTCATACCCAAGCTTGAGGAATAGACCACCTTAATGGTTACAGCAGATTTGATTTGGGTTAAATGTGTGTGTGTGTGTTTCAAGATGTCTGAAAAATAATTCAAAACTTTCACAGATCTTTTTCATTTAAAAGAAGAGTTTCAAATCGTCTGTAAATGTGAAAATGAACATGGTAGACCTATGAGAATATAGGTCTAAATTTGATTTTTAAATGTTTTATTCAAGATATTATATTTGAAGAGTCAGAGTATTAAAAGATTGTGTGTTGTTAATGTTTGCAGTGCAGTTTAACAATCAATGCCCAGTCACTTCGCGCCCTACTATGTGACAGTGTAGAGTTCCTCCTTGTCGCTCTGACAGAGAGTGTACCCACAGACCCGGGGTCTCCAGCTCCAGGTCCAGCTCCAGCCCCTGCTCCAGCCTGACGCCTCCCTGTTCTTCTCCTGAGGCGGCAGCAGGAACACCACGCAGCTGGCCACCAGGATGTGCCACAGCGAGTGTGTGTAGTAGTAGTTGTCCTCCGTCTCAGTGAAAATGTACAAACATACCCCGATGAGGGCACAGACAGCGCCGGGGATCAGGAAGAGGACCCAGCGTTTCCATGAAGGCGGGTAACAATGACGCCGCTGCACTCCTCGGTACACCTGTAAACAAAAGTGAACGGGATTCAGCACACCTCAGCTACAGGAACTTCATTGTTTTATTAAAAATATGTATTTTCTCTCCACCGTGACCGCCTAGTTTTTTTTTTTTAAATCAACAAGGAAATCAGCAGCATATTCCCATCAGATAGTGTTACATAAACTTCCTTTATTGTGCGTCTCACCCAGGCAGTGACCATGCACAGTATGGCACAGAGGACGGGACCCAACAGGTTCCAGAGGCCTTTGCGGTCCAGCTGCATTGACATGGCTATAAGCAGAGCCCCGAGCATAAACAGAGTCTGCACACACAACAAGAAGACAATTATAAACAAATCTTAGCGCTTCATAATGTGATGATAGTATTAAAAGGAAAATAGGCAATAGTCAGTGTCTTACATATTTGAATACGTCTGAGATGCGAGCCATGCACAGGATGGTGACCCAGATGGAACAGATTGACCCCAGGAAGTCACAATATTGTAGGGTATCGTAGTCCATGATACACATTACTGCTACACCTGGCTGGTCACATGCGTGGTAAAACTAGATGAAAAGAAGAAGAGAAAACATTACTCTGAATGCTACAAAACTGCCTTAATAATAATTAAGGCTCTCCTTCCCCACAGTTACGTATAACATGAATATAGATGCGTCCATAATGACTAATAAAACTTTCTGGCTTGATCTATATTTTTACTTGAAGGTATCTACAATCACAGGCTATACCCAACAACTCTATTAATAGCAATACATAGTAAACAGACACGTTCTGTCAGCAGTTCTACAACCACATTTGGAAGGAAGAAGCATCCTAAAATCAATTAAGTGAGACAGTTAACTAAATCCTTAAATTGCAAGGGCAATTGTGCATTGTCAATGCAATGTTACGTTCACTAAGAGTGTCTGTCAAGATTATGGAAGGGGCCCTTCTAAGACTTTTTCTTGATCCGTTTGTTATTGTGTCCAAGTCCCACTCAAAGAGAACTTTGTTGTGAAATCTGAATATCGGGCAGCAACAGGTCCCACACTCTCACCAGGTGTAGAATTACCTAAAATAGCCTTTAACTCTACATGCTCAGCATTAAAAACTGTGGACGGCGGTTTTCACTGTCTTGTGAGGAGGACTGGTTTCTTTTTAAGTCACCTGGTCTCATTGATAGCGTGCTGACCAAAGCAAACGCCTCCTACATAACATTATACATGTTGAAGATGAACAGTACTCCAGAAACATGCCTAAAATGCATGTGTGTGTGCGTTTCTGATTGTGTGTGTGTGTGTGTTACCGTGGAGAAGAACATTGTGAAAAGGTAGACGGAGGCCTCAGTGATGTAGCAGCGTTTGACGGCCACCACGATGGCAGGCAGGAAAGACAAGTTACTGAGCGTGAGCAGAAGAGTTGCTGTCAACTGGCGACGGTACGACTGAGCTGTTGAATTGTCAGTGCAGCCCCAACCGCTCCAGCCTGCAAACACACACAAATATACACACACACACACACACACACACACACACACACACACACACACACACACACACACACACACACACACACACACACACACACTCAGTGAAATCAAATAAATACATAGCGCAATTAATCAGAAAATTACAAGAAAAGATACAGTTAGGACAGTTGTTATTTAAGATAGACTAGTTACGTCAGTTATTGTCTGTCTGTCTGTCTGTCTGTCTGTCTGTCTGTCTGTCTGTCTGTCTGTCTTACCAGCCTTGCAGACACAGGCAGCATACAGGTAGCTGTAGGATCTCAGTAGTCTGCATTCCCCGTATGTCCCACAGTCTTCTACACAGGCACTGATAAACACCTCTGGGACCACAGACACCACTGATATATTACCACAGTCACTGCTGCAAGAAAAACACACATTTTAGATATTAAAACACATGGCCAAGCACAAATACCTTCACTGCACAATCTAACTTTATGCACTTTAATTCCCAAAGTTTTTTAATAAATAATTAAATATGAAGAACGCTGTACTGTTGCATTCCATAAAACATGATGTAGTGTGTCAGTCCAAAGTAAAACTATGAAGAAAGAATTCTTGTGCAAGCAGAATTTAACAATGAACTGGGATGAGGAAAATTCAAGAGCACAAATATGGAAATTGATTACGATGTGAATGTGTGTATAATGTTAACATGAACACATCTACAAAGGCATTACATATGTGTAGACTATATGTGTTAGTTAAAAACATCTATTGTCTGTTGCGAGTAGTGTTATCTGAGGGAGTGTATATCTCAAGGAAAACATCTAAAAATATTAGATAGAGATAGAAATGCAACATTTGCATGTGTGTGTTACCTGTTGCATGTAAGCTGCAGGGTGAGGTACCATGTTGTTGACTGAGGAAAAGGCAACCGGACCACAGCTTTGGGATCACTGGCATTCACACGAACACTGTACCCTCCAAATAAAGCTGCAGATACACACACACGAGAAGTGCTTCAAAATTCTATTTTTAAAAATGCAAAGCGTGACAATATATATTTTTGTTTAAAGGGTACAATGAGACCTATTTCCTAAAAAGGGCTTAGAAGTTCTACAGTGACTATTTCTAAGTGATAGCAGAGCTGGCACCTGCTCTTGGCAGATGCAGACATTGACATTCCTATTTCATAAATGTATATTTTAACTTGTTTGCTACTTTTTAAATAGCTGGACTACGTTGTCCATTCCTAGTGTGTTATTCATCATCAATCCTATAACCTAATTTTCTTCTATTCCAACTTAATACTACTCGATTCTTAAGCCAGTGGTTCTCAAATGGGGGGTACTTGAAGGCACCCCAAATATATGGAAGCCCATTTCCACCAGGAAAAACAAACAAAAAAAAGGCTTTTATTTTTTTTTAAGTGTTTTTTTTTTGCTGCCGGAAATGGGCTTTCATACGAATATATATTACATATATAAAAAATATATATATTTAAAATAAGCATAAATTCAAAAGTACATTAAAATAGTTATTTAATAAATATTCAATATTATAAGTCTAAGTTATTCAACTGAATTGTATATATTATATATTAAATCAGACACTGATGGCACAGCGCTGTGTATTACATTGTTTTTTCAACCCAAAATACTTTGCACTGGTTAGGGTTTACTTGGCTGAAAACAAAAATTCCACAGGGGGTACATCACTGAAAGAAAAGGTTGAAAACCACTGCTTTAAGCTACAACAGGTATTTCCTGGTGTTTAATGAATTATGATTGAAAATAATCATTCTGGTCATCTGTGCTACCTGTGCGACAGGGTTGAGAGTGGTTGAGTTTGAGGACTGGAGCCCACGGAGAGAGACAGGCGACCACACTGCTGCTGCTGTTTCCCAGGGTTACATTAGTCTACACACACACACACACACACACACACACACACACACACACACACACACACGGAAACCAGCACGGAAACATAACTCTGACACTCTCAAATCGAATAGCGACTGAGTGAATGTGTAGTATTTCAGTGGTACTCACAGTGTTGAGTGTGAGCTGTAGGTTGAGTGTACCACCAGTGGCTTGTGTGTACAGGGGGTATGTGAGCAGGGTGGGGTGTGCATCGGTGACGCTGACGTTGGGTCCGCTGGCAGGAGTGAACCGAAGCGACAGAACGTCTACCTCCTCGTAGAGCACGGGGATGCTCCACACACACGCCGACAACGGGGTGAACAGGGACGCCGATTCGTTGCCTAAGGTGACTGCGTCTGTAATCGTGGAGTTGTTGCCTGCTGATGTTGAGTTGGTGTCGCTGTTGTTGCCACGGAGCTTGTTGATGTCATCGTCTGCCTTAAGCCCGACACTTTTTGGCATGCACTCCACTGAGGGACACACACACAGTGCATATTAGAATAAATTGCACATAATGAGACATGTGTGCGAGCTGTGTTTCTGTGTTTACCTGTGCAGTTTGAGACGATACTAAAGGTCACAGTACGGTTGTCTAGGCTCTCCACGACAACTCGTAACCAGGTATCCCAAGGTGGGTTAGAAAGAGCTGCGGAGCAACCAATCCCTGAGCAGTTCACCGTTACTGGGCGGTGCTGCAGAGAAGTTGAGCCGAGACTGAGGACGAGTGAACAGTTTCCACTGTCGGCTCCCTCGTCTGATGAACAGTCAGCCACAGAGACGGACAGAGAGGAGGCAAACTCTGGAACATACAACCTAAGACAGACACAAATAATATAGAACGGAATAAAGGATGGGACCACGGGAAAAGTATTCACATGCACACAGACAGTTCTTACTTAAGGCGGGCAGGACTGTCAAGTGCTGCGGTCTGTTGGAGGAATGCGCCCTGCTGTAAAATGGGCGTGTCCACCGCTCTCCTGATTGATAGCTGAGGCTGGAAGAAGTACGAGCAAGACGGAAAGCCCTAATAAAAAAAGACAAAAAATAAATAACACAACGAAGAACAAAAATACAGTTACAGCAGTATACGATAAAATGTTAAATGTTTTTCTTTCAAGGCCTGCCATTGGTAAATAAGACCACTACCAGCAGCAAATATGAAATATGAACAGAGACCAAAAAGAGACGAAGCAGAAGAATGTGGTTCAGCCACTTTACTGCTCTGGTGGAACCGGTTGGGTTAAAAGGATCATTTTCAGGTAGCGCATTATAGGAATACTGCCACTTGATCTTGGCCTTTCAATGCAGGCGAAACAAAGAGATATAGGCGAAGTGAAAAATGACACATTCATGACACAAAGAATTTAAAATAAGTGCCTTCACATCTTTCTTTAAAACGGTCCACATGAAAATTGCAGCCCTTTTAATGAGGACAGTTTGTGTCCATATGTTCAGGCGAAAATGTCCATCAGGACTCATATCAACAAAAAGCTATTAAAAAAAAAAAGCACATACTGTATACTAGGGCTGTCAAAATTGCTCAAAAATGACGTTCGAATATTCCCTTTAAAAAAAACACATATATTCGAACATATTCGAAGTTGCGCATTAGGCACGTCAATAACAGGACAAATTAATACAACGAGACATAACTACTTGTATAGGTAATTTATTTAAGTTTAAACATATTTAACAACATATTATCTACACGGAAATAAGTAAATGAACTAATGGCCAAGGCCGCAGACCTCTCGCTCGCACACACGCACTCTTTCTCTCTCTTTCTCTCTCTCTCTCGCTCCCGCACCGTTGCGCTCTCTGCGCATAGCGGTTTAAATGAACGACAACAATAAACGAATGCTGAGTGCTGATCAAGAGTTTTGTGCAAGCAATTTAAGGTCGCGATTCTTGTCCCAAATATGGCTTCATTCAGTGATTGAAACACCAGCAAAGCAGACAGTCGCGCCGCTGTTGTGTGTGTGTGTGTTTTTTTTTTTTTTTGACATTCGAATATTCATTTTCACATTCGAATATTCGGTTTTTAACAACTATTCGAATATATATTCGAATATAGAATATTCGTTGACAGCCCTACTGTATACAGCTCTATACAAACCTTCTGCTCTATGCGCCCATCATCTTCAGGCAAGTGGGCACCAACGTACCAATCCCCAGGAGCAGGATTGGAGAGGTTAAAGGTTGCGGAGCTGTGTGAAGTCACTGGTAGGATCAGAGACAGACAGGGGCTCCATAGTGTTGCATTGGGAAACACCGTCCCTGTTGGGTTTATAACTGGAGGGGCACCATACTGAATATGGCTGAGAGAGAGAGAGAGAGAGAGAGAGAGAGAGAGAGAGAGAGAGAGAGAGAGAGAGAGAGAGAGAGAGAGAGAGAGAGATTCAAAGTAAGTTTTAAGGAACAAAATAAAGTGTTCACAAAAAGGATCACAAAAAGAGATAAAGAACAACACAACAATAGAGAACACTAAAACAATAAATCACAACAAAATGGGGAGACATTGTCTTGATCTTACATGGAGACATTGTGCTGTCCACAGTTGAAGGTGTGGCCCTTGGTGACTGAGAACAGCCAGCGAGCAATGGCCGTGTCCTCTGGCACATGAAACCGCTGCAGCCTCACGCTGCCGTACCATCCATACCTGGACAACTTCTGAGCTGGTTTGGACGAGAGCTCTGAGACAAACGTCACCGGTCCATCTTTAGGGCGTAAGATTTCAAACAGAAAGAGCACAAACACAGTTTCACAGAGTGTTGCAAAGTAATACACATATTGAATAAGTTAGTAAGTTAGCAGTTTGTAAATACAAATGGAAGCATATGAATGAAATGAGAGTTTGTTCACATGATGATAACACTATGCATGCTGATCTATCTATGTGATATAAGACGATTAATAATACTAAATATTATTTTAATTAAAAATAGCACACTGGTGACATTTAGCCAGAGAAATAAAAAGAAGCACAGCGCATAGAGTACGTATGAGAAGATAGGACACTAAAGGTATTCAATCATGGATAAAAGAGAAACAACATTTATCACACACCTAACACTCCTGTTAACACACTTGTACTTTGTGTATGTATTTGCGGATGTATTCTCTTTTTTATTTTATCTTATTTTATTGTATTTTAAAAACAAAAAGCCTCATGTGGACAGCTGTTGTAAATTAGCGTTTCGATACAAACACTCAACACAGTGCATCTGGTTATAATTTTGATGCCACTGTGATGTCCATATCAAATAAAACGTGTCTGTCGTTCAGGTAAAGTCTAAACTAGCTAACGCTAGATAGCCAACATGCTAGGAGCTCGCGCTGCCCTCGTCTCTGAAAACACTGACCGTCTGCTGAGGTCCAAGACGACAGGGTGACGAAGAGTAGACCACGTAGAAAACTAAATGCCATGTTTCCTGCGCGAGCGTCTGGACCATCACATCGTCCTTTAACCACCTGTAATGTCACACACAGCTATCGCGCAGGAAAAGTCGCTCTGCAGGCGCAGCACTTCCTTGATTTCCATGTAAATACATGACGTCACGAGAGTCGTCGGGTGCCTTCTTTGCGTCTATCGGAAATACGAAAATCGTTCAAATTAACGACCCAGAACAAAATGGCATTTTATTAAATCATTAGATTATGTTCAAATATTGTTGATTAACATAAACAAAAACGTTTTGTTGTTGACGCAAAACCTAATGCACAGCAGTGAATATGGTTCAACATGTTCCATGAATGAAGCAGGTGTGTTTATGTAATGGTAATGGTTAAAAGTACAATCTTAAGAGAACCATGGAGGGCAACGCTGTTCTATATAAACATGTCTGAAATGCCTTCATTTTAATATTAGTATGGCTGTCATGATTAAGACTTATTTCACCATCACTAATGTCCATTTTATTTATTATTTCCCCATCACTGAGTAATTTACATTTTTTGTATTTGTTTACTACTACATCATAATGAATTTCATGTTTACACGTAACGCACAATCCTTCAGCATTCATACTTCTCTGCTGTTTGGGTTGCGAGACAAGCAAGAGCATTAATACATACTTTTTGTCTTATTTATTACCAACCAACATATTATGCTCATCATTGCAGCGGAACAATGGCTCCTTCTTTAACATTTGCAAAGGTTAATTTCCTTATATCCACAATTGTGAACGATTTCAAAGAGACTGACCAATATAGGAGATATAAGCTATTAGGAATAAGATAAAACAATCAAATTAAATTCAGTGAAAATAAAAACCACAGAGTTCATGATCAGTATCTCTGCAATTAAAGTCACCAGTGTGTAAAACATTTATTAGGCAAGGACATAGCATTTCTAGATATCTTCTAATACAGCTTCAACTTATTTTCAATTTCCTTAATTGTAAAAAAAAAAAAGAAGAAGAATTGTCTCTTGGAACACCTAAAATACACACATCAAACAGTGTAAATCCTAATCAAAAGCAAATGAGTAGTGAGAATGAGAAAGGGGCAGTTAACTGTTAAGGGGAATAGCTTCACTCCAAACATCATACATTTAAATGTTGCTTTTCTATAAAGCCAGATCATAGAAACGTAACATCGTCCGGTGACTCCACCCAGCACCACTGAGCATCATACCCCAGCAAAGTTGTGTCTCTATTCGGTGCACTCTCTTCCTCTTCCATCGTACTGTGCTGAGAGGCTCTGAAACCCTCCCGACTTTGGTGCTCCGTCTGTGTCTCTCCTGACTGTTTAGTGAGGGAAAAAATATCATTCATGTTTTTTCTTGCCCTGTTAGATCTGAGGAGAGCTCTTCTGATGGTGCCAGCACTGTCTTTGATGTCTTGTAACGGAGCGTCAGAGTCCTGTGGTTGTGAATTTTCGGATTTGGCACCAACCAAACAGTTGGCAGGACCAGATGATGACCGATCACGGCTGCCATGTGTGGCACGACTGACTCCAAACTTGAAGGTGGAAGGACTAGGAGGTCTTTCCTCAGAAAACCCGGGGAGCTGCATGTCAAAGTAGCTCTTGTGGTTTGATTCACCATCATCAGCGTTTGGTGGGTGATCTGCTGATTCATCGCCAGAGTTTTCAGTCAAATCCAGAGTTGGACTCTGTCTTTCTCTGTGGGAGCAATGATGTAAAAACAAACCACATATGAAGCCTGAGCCCTAAAATTGAAAAAGCTTTAAATCTACATCTTGCACGATTAATCATACGCTTCTTCAAGATTTTGCTGAAATGTATCTGTATTTTTTTGTTTTAGGTTTCAGAAGTTTGTAACAGCAGTTAGTAGGATATCCAATGAAAGGTACACACTTTGGATAACAATTCACTGTCATGATCTCTTTTGAACACTGCATATGCCAATTATGATAACTCAGTTTATAATATAATGTATGTTTATAATTAACTTATCTGAACATATATTGTCGTATTGAATACTTTCTGTAATACAAATGCCCCTGGTAACATTAAAGACAGTACACCAAAAGTTTGCTAACATTCTGGCCATGGTATGACTTTGTTTAATGCATTTTTCTTATATATGCACTGGGTTCCAAATTACTTACTTTTTATTTTAAGTCTACATACATCTGCCCTGACAAGTGAAAATATGTTGCATGCAGTTTGCATTACATTTGTAAATACTACTTCATCATAACATGGTATCTTGAACTTTGACAATCTTGCTCATAGATTCTGCACCAAGGACCGTGAGTATTTTGGTATTTTTGGCATACTGCATTTGATAGAATATGTAGTGGGACATAATACACGTTTTTCTGGCATACTAAATAGATAGTAGTATGGGTATTAGAATACACAGATACCATATTTGATTTTAATTTAAAAACAAATAGTGCCCATTTTCAATTAGAACAGGTTCCTGTACACATGCCAAACAAAACTGTACTGTACCTGCAGGGGGATCCAGAGAGCCCGTGCTCCTCCACAGTCACCAGGCTGCTCAGGCTGACTGTCAAGCTGCTGCCAAGGCTGGCTAAGGCACCCCGCTCCTCCATCAGCCAACGCATGGCCTCAATACCCTCGTGAACGGCCACCAGCTGGCGCAGAATCTTCACATCGGCAAAACGCAGCCACCTCTGCAAGAATAGAGAGGACTTAGATTCGTGTAACTGTGTGTGTGTGTGTGTGTGTGTGTGTGTGTGTGTGTGTGTGTGTGTGTGTGTGTGTGTGTGCGTGTGTGTGTGTGTGTGTGTGTGTCTGTGTGTCTGTGTGTGTGTGTATTGCAGGTATGTGTATGGGGAGAGAGATGTGTGTATTTAACCTCTCATAGACATACATCCGAGACACCGAGACACACACACACACACACACACACAGTAGTGAGGCCCCTGCTTACTCATTTGCCAACAAAGCATGAAGGATAACAAAAGAGCAAAGTAAATTAGAAGAATGTTGGAGGAACTTAAAGGTGAAAGGTGTTCAGAGAATGAGCAGAGCAACAGAATGTGGGAAGTTAATTGAGATGAATGAGAGAGACGCCAGGTGATGGGTGTGGTGGAGAGACACGTGACACTGTCTGTCATCACAAATCAAAATAACTCAGAACTGAAAGCAGTGGTTTTGTCATCAGAACAAACAGAGAAGTTGTTGCTGAAACAAGTTGTTGCCATGGAAAGATGGTAAGCATGCAGGCGCACTCAGCCAGTACAAACTCATGCTGAGTCACTACTGTCCATTTAGGAAAATGCATAATTATAGATTATCTATGAAAGATTCAATGCTGAGAACGAGTAGGAGTCTTTACCATATCTTGTTTTAGGCTGCTTATCTTGTCTGAAAAGCTTTCGCTGAAGGCAGAGCTGCGGTCTCCCCTGTCGACCACATCAGACCTCCAACCTTCTTCGCAGTCCGCAGAATCTCTCATCCAAATCAGAAGACTTTCCGGTGTTTTCCGGCCAACCTTATTTTCCACTTCTCTCAGATCTGGGAAGGAATCGTTGAGGATTTCCTCTGCCATCCCCCCGCGCAGTTACTTCAAAGTCCTCCGATCGGTGGCTTTGGATAGAGAAGAGCTTGTGCGTATAAAGTCACTTTCCAAATTCCGCTTGTGAGAAGTCAGGACTCCACAGCAAGAAAACCGCACACCTATAAATCTCCCACACTTACAGCAAAGCCCCACACGTTATATTCCTGAACACTCAACAACAAACCGTGATCACGGATGACAAACCTGCCACAGAGGCGCAGAACAAGCCATGAACACGCTGGAACGACATGTCACCTGTACCTGCTGACATGCTGTCGCCATTCAGGTCACTGAGGTATTGATGGCATGCAGCATAGAATGCGATGCTGGAAAGTGGAAATGCTCTTTGTGTAGTCCACAAACAACGGTGCAGTTTCACACCAGCGGTCACATGAAGAGGCAACACCTGTGCGCACGAGCTGCAGGTGATGTAAGAAGCGCACGTTAAATCTCTTCCTGAGCCTGCTGTCTTTATATGTTTAACCTTGATTCCAGACAGAGAAAGCCTATATGTATTACTTATAATTGACTATGTAGGCCACGCTTAGTCCCCCAGAATGTAAACCTGTGTAGTAGTTGTTTAAAAGGCAATTTAGGGTATCCACAGAATCTGAGTAACTTTTGGAATCAAATTGAAATGTCCTCATGGCAACCTCTGTTTGTTCTTTCATTTGGGAGTAGTATGGTGATACAGGTTTTTGTTTAAAATGTAGATATCTGTACTTGATCAAATAAGTTTAATTGATAAAGAAATAAAGAGAAGTATTTTTAAAAACCCAGATGGTTTGGCTCTACATACTTTTCTTCCATGTGCTATATTTATCAACCAAGATTTTTTTGGTTTAAGTTGCCTTTTGCAGATATCGGCTCTCTCCAATTGAATGGGACTACATGGCTCTCGGTATTAAAGCACCAAATAACCAAATCATATTTAAAACACTCAACAGCAATGTCTCTTTCCTGAAATCCTGACCCAGTAAGTCAAGATAATCCACAGAACGTGTTGTGAGCAGTTTCATCTCTGGTACTTTGGTGTGAACTGTCCCTCATACTGTAGGAGAACCAGGTCTGCGCTGTTGCACAGTCCACTTTTAGACACACAGAGAGGCCAAATAAGCAGAGAGCAAGCTAACATCTGCCACACACTCAAATAGACGATTTATTTGTATTCATCCGTCATCATGCCCCATATTGATGCCTTTCAAAATCAGGGCAACGGTTATGGGAGGTTCCTGCTTCCTTATGAATGAGGACACGACCAGTTGTGCATTAAGTGCATTGTCAAATGAGTATGAAATACAAATAGATGACAATCTGTGAGAAAGGTAAAGCAAACATAATGCATCAATGAAAAATATGTTTATGATGCTTCATCAGTTTACAGAAAACTAAGCTGAGCCCTCAGAGGGTAAAGTTATTTTTATGTGGAAAAAGTCAGATTGTGGGAGGCATTTTTGAGACTGTGGGAGAAAACTTTGAGGGTTTTACCGCCGGCCACTGTTAGAGGGAGACAAACACCGCTGCATCCAACACAGACTAGTGGAGAAGTTTGTTCAAGCTGTTATCAGCCAATTGGCTTTGACTGAGAATCAGCGAGCTCCAACATTGCCAACTGTTTTAAAGATAATACAATTAACATATATAATTATGCAATGCACATACTATTAGCGTGATAAGCACAAGGCTCACACAACATACACAAAAATAGCTTAATTTCAAAACAATATACATTGAACCCAAAAAAATAGCAGACAGAAGTAACTGTTTCACAACATGAATAGTAACGCAACAAATAAGAGACAGCAACTAATTACAACAAAAATACAAAAGAAGATAGAACCATGTTTCAATGAATGGATCTCGATCTCTCGTGTGATTTAAAAGATGAAATATGAATATGATCGCCTGACCTCCCTTACTCCAGTTTAGAGACTAATAAAGTTCAGTCACCGTTAAAAAATTATCCCCCTGGTTCATTTTACTGGAGCTGCTATGTGGTGACTAGTGTAATAGTGCAGTAGTCCCAGGTGAATCAAATAATATGTATGTATTTCTGCTTAAATATGCTTTTGTGTAGAGTCATGCGTAAAAATGAGAAATCATCACAAAATATGTACGGTAGACAAATTATGAATAAATAACCTTGGCACACAAACCATTTGACACACTAAGACGACTCATACTCTAATAGCACACTCAGCCCCCCCCCCCCCCCCCACCCCCTTTAACACAAATAAAAGCCCCTCAAGAACAAATAAAACTGGCAATGCCTCCTCCAACTGATTATTTAACAGCACACTAAAATGTAATAGGTCTGAAGAAAATTGTTTGCCTCTCTCGTAGAGTCTTCAATTAATATCTAATAGGAACGGGAGCACATTAATATACAAAAGGAACCTTTAAAAGAAACATTTTACAAAACGTAAAGTAAAACTAAATTATAGACTAGAACACAATCCCCTAGTTGGAGAGATATTGGTGACTGGAGTCTATATTTATAAAGAGCTATGTTAATATTGGATTAAAAGGACAAAACAAAACAATGTTAAAGCATCTCTGATCTGCTTGAGCACATCTTGTTTCTTGGCTGATGTGCCTTAGCAATCATTCTATGTTTGACTCCTTCACTGAACATGAAGAATCTAACAAATAACACAATTTTCAACCAAGCAATCTTTAATTTAACACTATGAGCTGAGATTTTTTGGTTCTAAAATGTCCCTAAAATTGGGATTTTAAACATATTTCCTAAATAAGGAGCCTATAAATCAAACAAACACTGGTCTCAGCTGCTCTCAGATGAGTCTAAGAGCTGGAAGAAGCCCAGGTAAGCTTCCCACCTTTTTTGAGAGACCTTCCTTGGTCCTATGCTAGACCTGCTGTTACCTTCCCTTCCACTAAAATAATAAACGTTTATGCACATCAACATATCTGAAATGTTAGCTGTTGTATTGTTACAGCTGCTATTGTTCATGTTTAAAAAAAGCTTTAAATTGATTTCCCTTTATTTCTAACAGAGGTGGGACAAAGTCATTGTTATGCAAGTCACAAGTAAGTCTCAAGTCTTTGCCCTCGAGTCCCAAGTCAAGTCGAGTCAAAGATGAGGCAAGTCCCGAGTCGAGTCACAAGTCAAAGCCAACAAGTCTCAAGTCGAGTCCAAAGTCCTACCATTTTAGTTTCGAGTCATTTCAAGTCCTCTTACCACAGAAATAAAATGTATACAAATCATGTATGTCTGTAAGATTTGTATTTATTTAAACCTCTTTTTATACAATGACATTAATCAAATACAGTAAACATTTTCACAAAAAATGCTTGTATTTCAACAGCATATTGCACTAGAACAATGCACAGCAACTTCAGTCCTGTATTGTATTGACCTCATATTGCAAAACAGTTTAACTTTCAAATAGACATGGGTCCTTTTAGCCTGAACTTTTTTAAACATGTCATCAATAAAATCCTCACTCCTCAAAATGATCACTTCTGAAAAACTGGACCAACCTGATAATATAACTGGAATGACTCCATAGAGACTTGAGTGAGCTGTGTGGACAGGTGATGAGCAGAGAGTGAGTGAGTGAGCTGTGTGGACAGGTGATGAGCAGAGAGTGAGTGAGTGAGCTGTGTGGACAGGTGATGAGCAGAGAGTGAGTGAGCTGTGTGGACAGGTGATGAGCAGAGAGTGAGTGAGCTGTGTGGACAGGTGATGAGCAGAGAGTGAGTGAGTGAGCTGTGTGGACAGGTGATGAGCAGAGAGTGAGTGAGCTGTGTGGACAGGTGATGAGCAGAGAGTGAGTGAGCTGTGTGGACAGGTGATGAGCAGAGAGTGAGTGAGCTGTGTGGACAGGTGATGAGCAGAGAGTGAGTGTGTGAGCGCATGCGTGCTGTGGACAGGTGGAGGGAGGCCCCTATACTGCATTGCATTTGCAAAAGATCAAATTGGCCAAAAGTCTGTCAGTCATTTGTGCACGATGGGGACGCAGAATGATGCCACCATGGCTGATTCTTCATACCTGTAACAGAGAAAATACTCTTTACTCATATCAATGTTGTTGTGTTAATATTCATTGTCTATTGTACACTACGGTATACGATAATACATTTCAGTTTCAGTGTATGCAATATTAAGAACATTTTCACTGCTTCAAAAGTCATAAGAAAGCCCTTTCTCTCAAGCAACTGAAGTCATATGCTTTATAGCAGTGGTTTTCAAAGTGGGGACAGGGACCCCTGGGTGCCGCGAGGAGGTGCTAGGGGGGCCATGGCAAGTTGGCATGAAAAGTATAGCAAAACAAAATAATTAAATAAATTAAATAACTAAAGTAAACCAAAAACAAGCTAAACAATATTCCCATTAGTTAAGAACTGCACTATAATAATCTATTGCATCTCTGAACATTACTACTATAATCGTTATTATTTTTATTTTATTACATGGCTTGGTTGAATTCCAATGTAGAATGCGGTCTGTTATTTCTTGATAACAGACCCTGCGCCCGTATAGCGAGGCGGTAGTTATAGCGAATACAACCCCTGATATGAAAAGGGAAGGCTAATGGTGGATCTACTGTGACTGTGTTATGGTACTTTAAAACGGACGTTGACATGATGTTGGCGAGGTTTTCCATCTGAGTGTGCTACACTCATGTACCTCATATAATCAGGGTTAAAAAATCCCTATTTTTGTAAGCATGAACCAGCAAGGGAGACGTGCGTTTACTCTCTCGTTGATACAGTAAATATGCAGCAGCTAGCTAGCTAGTAAGTTACGGTACATCCGATAAGGTGCTTAGCATTCGTTCAAAACTTACCTTTCTTTGTGCAACTTCAGGTGTCGAACAAAGTTGGACGTTGTGGCAGCTCCGTCTGTAATCTTCGACCCGCATGTTTTGCAAATTGCAACTCTTTTTTTGTCGATTAGCTCGTAATTTTTATAGCCAAACGAAACTATCTTCGGTATCATTTTGCCAACTGGCGCGTTGTTGCTTGTGCTTCATTGGTTGTCTTGCAACGTGCCTGCTTAGATACTGTCACATCAAAACAACGTGGGACTACAGTGATTGGATGTCGTGCAGGCAGCGCGCGTGCTCTCTGCATGCATACAGGTGGTGCACATTTTTTTCACAGATGCAGATAAACTGAGAGCGGCGTGGCCGTGTGAACATTTTCTTCCCCAGTTTTCATGGGAAGTAGCAAGTCTTCTCGAGTCAAAAGGCGCAAGTCCAAGTGAAGTCACGAGTCATTGATGTTAAAGTCCAAGTCGAGTTGCAAGTCTTTGTACATTTTGTCGAGTCGAGTCTGAAGTCATCAAATTCATGACTCGAGTCTGACTCGATTCCAAGTCACATGACTCGAGTCCACACCTCTGATTTCTAATGAACATAAGACGAAGCATTGATATTCCCCCCACACTCGCTGTCTGCTGCAGCATAACACGTCTTTGTAAGAGACGAGACATCTGCTCAGCACACTCTCTTTTGATCATAACGTACAGCTCCTGTTGGAGAACCAGCTCCAATCAAATAGCTTTTTTTTTCTCCTCTGAAAAGACCTGTAGATGGCAGCAGACATTCAACATTTCTCAGCACTCAGATATTTGATGTCATTCTCAGAGGTTGAACAATCGAGCCTGAATTCCGCTCCACTGGGATTCCATTCATTAGCTCTGTTTTCTTAGGAGTACAGATTAGGTTTCAAATCCTGAAAACTGAGCCCAAGTCAACACTCTGAGGTCATCTCATCTTATGAATCATAATGTTTTCTGTAATTTTATAGCTGCGTTTCCGCCATCAATGCTCAGAGTTTCTTAACAAACGCTGAACTGCTGCAAGCACATTCCATGATTTCATCGGAGAGGCATAATATTGACAGCAAATATGTCATACTTAACACAACATTCTTGTAATGCCCTTGGAATGCAAAAGCAAGTGGGAAGTTGGAATGACGAGCGGATAAAACAATCTGGGTACTGCGACCCCAGGGGGTGGCTGTAAAACATTACCCACGTATTAGCAAGTGTTCTCAGGGTAGCTCAGACTAACCCTGGGGTCACCATTACATGAGGTCGAGGGTGGGCATAAAAATGTTACACACAGAGGAGAATTATGTTTTTTACGAGTCGGGGCCTCTTACTTCCAGTTTTAGGGAAATCATAAACTTACGCAAACATAAAAAAATGGTCAAATTGTGGATGTCATTGAAAGGCCAGCATTATGAGCAGATAGGATTTTACAGCATCTGTCAGGGCAGTGAAGTGTGATTTACTAAGAATCATAAAGAGGATGTGGGGGTTTATTAGGGGAGTTGTCCTACTTTAAAAAACATTTTTCTTTTTGCCAAACCACCTGAGACGTGAAAAGCAAAGACGTGAACGTCAAACCACATTCACTCATGTGGATTGAATTCAAGGAATTCATCCTGAAGTCTCTTACGGATAGAGAACACGTTTATAGGAACAGGGGAATAGATATTTGACTATTCTCGTGTTGTAGCCTAATTCCCCAGTGAATAGCCTGAAGCGTGGCGTGTGTGTGTGTGTTTGCATGCATCGCGTCAAGGGTCAGAAAAACAGCATAACAACTGAGGCCACTGGGCCAGGACATCCTCCAGGTTTACATAGTCTGTGGAAAGACCCTCCAATCAGGGAGGGAACCTCTGGACTGCACAGCCCAATTAGCCCAGAAATCACTCAATGGTTCGTAGACGTTTCCCCCCCCAAAAAAGGCTCTTAAGTGTGGAAATCTTCACGTCAAATGTACAGTACATCTGGAGAGAACCAGGCTCTCCGTTTCCCTCTGTTTCCAGTCTATATGCTAAGCTAAGCTAGCCAGCTGCAGCTGTAGCTTCATATTTACAAATAAAAGAATGGTATCAATCTAGTCGCAAAGCATATTTAAACTGTTCCTTTCAAGGATATAACTGACACATTTAAAATTATGCAAAAAGGCCCAAGATTAAAAGAGAAGCAGTTAGTTAATAACTCCCGCTGCTCATGAATCTTTAGTTAGGTGATCATGCTGCTCTGTGCATCTGTTTCTATTTAGGAACCTACAGAGAGATTAAATGAGTGTGGAAAAGTAATGGATCGCATATGTATGGAGAGGCCCATTTACATCCTGTAATTGTGTTGTGTTTATTCAAACCATGACCTAAAGCAAAGATCCCGGAGCTGAGAAGACACATAAATACAGAGTTTAAAGTGTGTGAGAGGCATACCAAGGAGTCCATTAGTTTCCACAGTAAAGCTTACAGTGCAATTTGTAATGTCAATTGGGGCAAAACAAAAACAGAGATGCACAATGTGCGCAAGCACAAACATGCTGTCTGACTGCAGGGTCGTCAATAGATTCCTGCTGCATCCATCTCTGTTGTTTAAACAGATGTCAGCGGCACCAAAGAGCTGGTGCTATGCCTGATCGAATGCTTGATAGGAAAGCCCGAAGGAGCCTGTGTCAGAGGCCACAGGGGCCAGTAGATTCCAAGCACATTAACATTCCTGAATAAATAACCCCAGGGAATGTTATTGTGGAGACGTTAAACAGGATTTTCCTCCCAGAGCGCAGGAGAACGGCCAGGCATCACTCTGGCGTCTCCATCGCCCCGGGTTAGGAGGAGCTAAAGCAGCCAGTGCCAAAATGAAGAGCTTTTTAAACCCCTTATATCCTTTCCTTCCTGAGAAGAAAATGCATCAAATTGCACCAAAGGAAATAATTCTGGTGATTCTGGTTTAATTCCTTTAGATATTGTTAATCAGAATCAGATTTATTTGCCAAGTGCGTGTGCACATACAAGGAATTTGTTGAGTTTTGTTCTTACACATGAATCGTAATAACAGGGACAAGGACAACAAAGCTGAAACAATAAAGGTAAAGAACGACAGGGCTGTTATGTACACAGGGGAAAAAGAGGTGTTTATATAATGTTTCTGTCAGTGTACATACAAACAAACCTGACCCATAGGGACATTATTAAGCACAAACATATTTGATATCATTTTTTAACCATTCCAAAAAAGGCATGTGAAGGAAAATATATTTAAAATTAGCATCCATTCAAAAATCCTAAATATTCAATAAAATATAAGTGTATCTTGTATGAATTTCATATATTCTATATTAAATCAGACACTGATGGCACAGTGCTATGTATTACATCTTTTTTTTTCAACCAAAAATGCTTTGAGCTGGTTTGGGGGGAAAATTATTTCTCATCACTGAAAAAAGGTTGAGAACCACAGGACACACAGGACTACAAGTCAAATATATCTTATTTATATAGCTTGGTATCACAAATTTGCATTTGTGACATTGTTTAATCTTGAGTTTCACTGAATTCTGTGAAGATCGAGTGAAACCCTCAATCAGTTTTGTTACTCGCATTGTAACTCTTCACTGTACCTGTGCTACAATTAATCAGTTTGCATTGTTATTTTTAAGAACACAATTCCATTTAGGTATTATAGGTATTAGGTATATGGCAATCAATAGTGATGCCACTGGGGGAAGTGAGTGTTTCAATCAATGCTGCATCTCATTTTAGGAGTGACAATCGATGTTGCCTCTTCTTCTTCTTTAAACCTGCATTGATTGATTTTCTTTGGTCACTTGGGGGTAGTGCAACAAGCTGAAAACACCATTCTGAAGTTGTAATTGCAGTTAGTTGTCTACTTAAACATGGAGAAACATTAGCATTCATTTAGAGTCAGGTTAGTGTCCATCTGACAATTATAAATCAAATATTCACTCTCTAGTTAGCTCTGATTTGCTTTCCTTCAGCTGCTAAATGCTCCACTATGTTCATCAGCTAGTAGCTAACGTTGTTGGCTTAAACATGGAGAAACATTAGCATTAATCTAGAGTCAAGTTAGTGTTCATTTGACAATTATAAATCAAATATTCCCTCTGTAGTTAGCTCTGTTTTGCTTTCCTTCAGCTGCTAAATGCTCCACGATGTTCATCAGCTAGTAGCTAACGTTGTCTGCTTGCTGTTTGGAAAGGAAGTGTGCAGTCGGTTTTCAGAACTTTTTTCACTGAAAACAGCTGCCTGCAGCAGCCGGTGTTTTTGCTGTTGCCAAATATGTTCTTCAGGCTTACGTCAACTGGGTTTTTGGAAATCTGATTGTTTTCTTTACAGCTCACTCTTGGCTCCAGATTGAATGCTACACAGCGAAACCCCTCGCAGTTTCATAGCTCCCCTTCTACTCAGAAAGACAGTTATTGCCAAATCCTTGACGACGTCTCCCCCTCGCTCTCTCCGTTCATGTTGTGGTTGTTGGACGCCTGGGGAGGAGGATTCCTCTGGATCGACCTGTTGCTCTGTTACAGTGCAGCTTGGAGTTAGTTAGATAGGGCCAGAGTCCACCCTTCTCCTCCCCCGGTGAATCACACATTCCTAATGCTGGAGGTCAGCCTGGAGGAAGGACTACAGCTCCAGACACATTGATGATTGCGTGAAATGTAGCTGTTTTTGATTGGGTGATTTTTCTCTGTAAGGCCCGTGAAGGCTTTCTGTAAGTGATCTTTCTCCAGAGACATGTATTCATTGCGTTAAAGGTCACAACCGAGTGCCAGCCGAGTGACACGAGAAAGAAAAGTGAGCAAGGTCAAAAGCGCCTGGCCAGATGCCAAAGGAAATACAGGTTTCAGCGAGAATGAGCGCAGTACCTGAGATTTAAAGTTAATCACACAGGGAAAGTTATACCCCGTGTTCCTGCTCAGCTCCCCTTTTTTTTCTTTCCTTAATATTTCTGTCCTGTCTCATTCTTCCCCCTGTGCCGTTTCTCTAGTTACTAAATGAAAACACATGAGACCCTATAGAGGGGTTCTGGGATTTCGTTCACCTCCATTGTACGCACGAAACATTTACATTTGATTGACACATTAAATGTTTATTATCACTCGATTACCTTATCGTGTGAAGGCCTGAGGAAACACAACCCCTCTGCTTTATGGTGACACGTTACCTCAATGGGGCTGGCACGCTGCATGACCAACCTCCATCCACCTTATCTCTGGTATTAAACAACATGTGGCATAAAAAGATAAAGAGCCGTGCTGGGGAGATGTTGCTGTGCTGTCAGCAAATGGCTGCCAGTGCCAGGTGCGCATATGGAGAGCATCAGAGCCCGCTGCTCACGATGTTTGATGAAGTCAATGTTTGTGTTCCGTCAGCAGTATATTCTTCTTGGCTCCGTCCCCACGGGGCTCCTTCAGACACATATGGAGGTAATTTGTTCAAATTCTTTAGCAGAGAAAGAAATAAGGGGATGGGGGGGGCATGGCCTTGGGATTTTGGGTTTGGAAATGGGTTTTGAGATGTTGGCAATGAGTGGGGGTTTACATCTTTAAGGGGTAAAGGGAATGGAGGTTTCTGTGAGAAATGGCTAGAGCTTCAAGTAACATGCTATTGTGCGTTTAGAGATTTTACAGAAGTCGCTGCATGATTGTGACATCAAGCAGAAAACAATACATAAAGTCTGAAACCCCACCAGTTGAGCTGTCGTTGTGCCCATTGTTTTGTCCCTTTTGATACACTGCCTCACTTTTAGGAGAGCTAAAACTCTAAAGTTTGACCTCAGGATGTCACGAGGATAAAGGTCAGTTGTGGAATAACCACATCATGGTGAGCATGATTGTTCATTGTGATGACAATAAGTCTTTTGCTTTGAAGTCTTCTCATTATATTGAATAGTCACAATACAATCAAATGATGGAAATTAATTTGGGTATATTGTGATTCACACAAGGGTCTAAAATTAAATCCTCTGAAGAGCATGAGTTATAAATTGCGGGCCAATTTGCCAAGTAAATGTCCTGTAATCTGGATTTATTGATCATCGTCTAGCCTCTGGACTTCACAGATACCCAGAGAATCATTTTGGAAATCTGGCCATTATATGTCTGAAAACCGTATCACATAAAATTATAAGTGTTATGGAAAAGTTTGAGGAGAATGATGAAGGACCTAATCGTGTTTGACCACATGATGTCATCACAAAAAAGGTTTTGCAACGGCAATGTTGACGTTGCTGTTGGAAAAACTCCATGATAGAGTTCAACTATCAACACAACGTTGCAACATCACACGTCAAACACTAATCTCATTTAACCCTCTGTGTACATTCGACTGCATCAGGCTCAGACTCCCGGTCAGTGTAGCCCCGTCTCCAGATCAGCTGTAAAGGTAGTGATTGCTTGATGTTTACATTATCCAGACACAGGGGGAGGATGAGGAGAGAAGGAATGAAAGAGAGAAACAGAGAGATAATTAATTACAGCTGCACCACTGCAAACTAAAGTCTGAGGGCTTCTGGGCACGGACTCAACATATTATAGCTAACATTAGGATTTAGAGTAGTTTTTATGAGGGGCGTTTGCATGTATTGTGTTTGTGGCTTAGTGAGGAGCCGATAAAGGAGATGTAAATGTTTCAGTCTGATAGTGATAGCCCTGGAAACTGATTGTGTGCCATGAGCCAAGCAAAGAAAAACTCTCCGAGAGTCCAAAAGCTTGGCACGGCTCAAAAGCCAAGGTCTCCCGGGGAGGCAGCCATCATCATGGTGTTCTGTGAATAAGAAAAACATGCCCAGTGGAGCTGTAATGAGGTCACTTATCAGCCAGGGCATTTGGAGGGTGTGCCTCGCTTCCTCTCAGCATCCCTCCATCTGTCAGGGAGAGGACAAATGACCTTAGCGACTGCTGCCAATAATGTTGTGTGTGAGACTCTATGACAGGCTTCAAGTTGACTGAAGGAGCAGACGGGCCAAACTCTCAAGTGCAGCCTTTCAAGAAGAATGAACCTGGCTGGATTTCTGTTTCCTTTGCTTCTTACTCATTTTAACTCAAGTGACATTTTACAAAAACTACAAATTGATCATAGCAAGACCGAACCATGACAGTAACAGCCCAAAACATTGTAAAAAGATAGTTCATAGATGCATCTGAGGAGTGTGGGAGCAGTCAAATGTGTTTGTGTGATGTGAAAATGCATCAGTTTAGTTATTGAAGCGAAAACTGTTGCAACAATCTCACTGGTGGTTTAATTGTGTGTGTGTGTGTGTGTGTGTGTGTGTGTGTGTGTGTAGGGGAACAAGGAAGAGAATAAATAAGTCATCACTTCTGAGAAACCACAAAGAGTTCGTGAGAAGACTTTGTTAATCATACAGGGTAATTACTTCACGGGGTTAAACTGCAGTGGGGAAACACAACAACAGTTTTTTTTTCCTCTGGACCACATGATGAGAATTCCATTATTAGAATGTTAAGAGCTGCTGATCAAAAAAGCCTCTTTGAATCCCAAGAAGAAAAATGGCTCTGGAGAAAAAAAGCTAATGCTGTGCCATTTGTTGGTCTGGCGAGAACTAAAAATATACTCAGCGTCTCTCACTTTCAATTACAACCAAAGACATCTCTGAGAAAATCTTGCACGCCTGATGGTTTAATGGAGCGGGTCAGGACCGGTTCACTAAGATAAACATTGTGTCATGCTTTTGGCGCTGGATGTTGATATTTGTTGAACAGAAAGAGCACGCGTGGACTTATTTATAGGCACGGCCATGTTTGGTAGCATATAAGTCTTTACACCTTCATTAGATCACTTCGATCAAACACGCGCCATGTTTGGTTTTGAGAGAAGAGGCTGATGGAGATGGAAAACGTGTACTCAGAGGACGGTAACCAAGTGTAAACAACAATAGAACAACTACTATACAGGGTGTAGTCTGTTACCCAATTAGAAAACAGGAAAAACTAATTTAGTAGTAGTCATAACAAAAGTAAATGGCATAACACTGAGATGGTCATAACAAGACAAGCTAGTGACTTCCTGAACGATGACTTTGAGATTTTTTCAAAGAATCTTCAGGCGTACATCCAATAGTTGCCAAGATATTTCACTTATATTATAACTATAAAATGTCAACCTTTAGTGCTTTAGAGGAAACATCAGGGGATCAGGGGATGTTGACAAAAAGCTGTGCAAAAGATATTTAGATGTTCAAATATTTCCCCGGATAGATGAACGCTTTGGCGGATCACCAACGTCTTTAGGTTTCATTCACTGGGGGCCACGCTCGAATATCTGTGCCAAATTTCGTGCAATTCATTTAATAGTTCGATCAATTTCAGCGAAAACCAAAAAGATCAACCGTATTGTGTGCAAGAGAAAAAAGGCCCGGGGATCACAAAAGTCCTCGAGGGATGGCAATTTATCCACTAGTTGTTGAGATGTTTCAGTTTGGAGCAAAGTGGAGAACAAATTTAATTGGACCACAAAGCGCGCACTCATAGGCTGCAGTCTCGAGGCCAAATTAAGACATTGGAAACAGTCATTTCCTTGTAGTAATAACACAAGACAGCTGCTGCACCAAAGTATCACCCTTGGCGTGGCCATAAAAACCAAACACATTTTGCAGCTTATTAAACTAATCAAGTCCAATCTCCTCCTGGGCACTGCACCTGATCCACAGTGAAATCAATCGGCTTAAGATACCATGTGACCAGCTCGTGATATGCTGACACGTGCAGTAAATGAACATGCACGACCGGTCGATGGTCTGTGCTCCATTCAGGTTTTATGTGGAGGCCAAGTGGCCTATAAGGATAATACAAGACACTGAGGGCAGATTACATTGCTGCTAAGCATTCTCATATGTGAATGTACTTTGCCACTCTGGCATACCTTCTGTGTTGAGTCTATATTATTCCAGAGAGCCATTGGGGAGAGGGGTTGAAGCCTGGAATGTACACTATTTCCCCACAGGAAGCCGAGCATGGAAGTCTACCGTTGCCCCACGCCCAGATCTTTCCATCACACGCACAGCCGGGCCGGCTTCTGAATTAGTACAAAAGTCAAGAGATTCTCACACACATGATGTTGGACACGGAGTGCAACAAACCGCTCTTGATCTTTCTTTCTTTTTTTATTAAAGACATTTTTATCTTTGATACGTCTTACAGTTTCATTGTACAAAATTTCACATGACATTATAGAAAAATATTGAAAGGCAATTCTTAATAAATGCACTGAAGCAGTCTGCCTTGAGAGCTTTGTTGTTCATAAAACTTAATATTCACAAGTTGTCAACCTCACTGGATGACATCTGCCAAGCTTTGCCTCTTTAGAGCAGCATGTTTTACATTTACACAGGTCTCGACACACAAGTCATAGTGGGCGTTTCTTCAAAAGATATAATGGATGTATACACATGATACAGTAATGTACAATGTATGGCAGCACGCAGAATCTTCTGATGCTTTAAAAATAGTTTCCCTATAAGCGTCACGTCAACTTTGTCTCAGTTACTTAAAACTGAGTGAGGATGATGCTTCTAGTCAGTGGTTTTAAAGTTGTTTTGCTAAAAAGTGAATTACATTAATGTCATGTAAATACATTAGCCTCATTTAAAAATTCAATGTAATGAATTTCGTCAATTTTAATGCAGAGCCTCATTGCCAGCCCTGCTGAGTTACCTTACAAGACTATGACCTCTTAAGAGGTTACAACGTCCCAAAATAATGATTTTTCTTATTTACTGTTTTGCTAAATAGTGCTTTGCTACTGCTTGAGGAATGTCCTTTTCTTTACTTTAAGTGTAAAAATGCTTGTGTAGCACACATTTCTCAGTGGAGTGAATCATCGCTATGATTAGTAGTAACAGTAAAGTACATATACTGCATGTGATGCTTTTTTACACAGTGTTTCCGTCTCCGAGCTTTGAGTCTGTTGGTGCAGGTGCCCGTTCTCTGTATGAAGAGGGGCACGATTGTAGGCTATAAACACGGAAATATATAGACATGACATTAAGACACACTGGCACGCTCAAAGGAAGACCTCACCCAAACACACACACACATACACACAGGCATACGCAAAGGACACACTCTCTCTCTCACACACACACACTTGCTGACCTAACACTTGTGAGCACCCGTCTGGTACGTATAACAGACAGTCATTTCATTAAATGGCTCAGTGGGGGCTCGTCCTAGCCAGCAGAAAGAGGCCCACATCCAACACACACTCTTTCACTGTACTTTACACCTACTGTAACTTATGTGCACTTTCTAAGGAGCGGCACAACATTATGGACATAACACAAGTTTACAAAATCTTACAAAGCTTTCCAAAAGCTTCACTTCAGGTCATTCAAGTGGTGATACACAGTACTGAGTTTAGCTAAAATGGTGCTATGAATCACACATACAATGCTTATGTTTGTAATGAAACCAAACAAAAACATCATCCTTCATGAAATCAAGGAATTTGTTTTTTTGTCGTGATTTGTTAGTCACACAGTGAGTAAGTGGCAGGAATATAAAGCGTAGCTCCCATGCTGGATGCATGGGAGAAGGCACAAAAGCCGCACACAGCTTGGTTTAAAGCAGTTTTTTTTCTTCACGTCAGACTTTTGTCCATGGAAAGGAAGGCCTTGACAGAGGAGAGTCTCCAATGATCTTCATAACAGAAGAGGTACAAATATCCTTGCTCCTCTCTCTTTTCCACATTAAAATGTCTGGCGAGACTGAGGAAAAAGATTTCCGTTGAGAAAGCAAAACTTGCTCGGCTGTTTTCCGTAACCTCTTCTCATCCACTGAGTTCGTCTGCATTATCCAGATTGTTGGGAGATTATTCTATCCAGTATTGGCTGTAGCAGTGATTTAAATGGCACAGGTCAGGTTATGTCAGTTTACGGTCTTCTCTACGCCATGATGAGATGGTTGCTCCGCTCTCTGATGTCTGCTGGGGGAACGAGGTCTTTCTTCACCGGGGTCGGCGAAAGGGTAGAACGTCTCCCTTTGAACTTGAACAAATCGGACACAAAGAATACCTGCGCAGAGAAAAGAAAACAATAACGTGAACATTCAAATCGTTGCAAAGTGGCAAATTCAAAATCAGGATCTGTTATCAAGAACTATAACAATGCAGAAATGTGTGGGTCCGTATGCCAACTGTATGAATCTCTCACATATGATGCTTTCATAATGCATGCATATGCCCGCCAACGCAGAGAGCGAGGACCTCCTTCTCTTTACGAGCAGCAGCTGCCTCCCACCCGTCACTCAGCCGGTCAGAGAATCACAGCTCAGTCAGGTATACTGCTGCATGAATTTTAATTTTCTCTTTTCCTTTTTATGGAAACGAAATTAGCTACAACAGGTGCATTAATCACGTCAAATAAATTACAGTAATAGCCCATAAAAATGAATTTGGTCATATTTAGGCCTATATAAAAATGTATAAAAAGTATGTAGCCTATGGCAACACATAAAATAGAGGACCTGGCTTTGTTCATACTGTCCAATGATCTCCGCTATGTTTCAGTAACCAGGACCGTTGTCCTGGTTAACAACGTGGCAAAACACACGCTATTCGCCTGACAATAACTTAATATTTAATGTTGATGTATAAAGAATAATGTGATGTGATTACAATTATATATTTCATGGGCTACGTGGGATTTATGGGATAATGCATATTAAAAAATGTTTTAAATAAAGAAGCCTCTATGTGTTTTAATACCGATTGGGATGTTGATTACCTTGATCGAAGCTTTGAAGCATTCAGGTCAGCCTTAGACTACACATATAATATGAGTTATGGAGATGTATTGTGGTTGTTGAAGTGCGTTTACCTTGAAGGTAGAAGTTTCTCATGAACTATATCTACAAATAATCCTCCGTGTTTTGTCCTGACCTGATCCTGCTTTCTGTTGACCAGGGAATCGTAACTTTCCTCCCCTTTACAGATACACTAATTCTTAATGATTTCCAACCTACTCTAATAAGATTACAACATTACAACATAATAGAACCACTCACTATGCAGTAGGCCACCAGGGCTCCTTGCACAAAACCCGCCAGCACGTCAGTGGGGTGGTGCTTGTGATCAGAGACACGGGACAGGCCCGTGTAGAACGACATCATGACGAGGGTGAACTGGGTCAGCGGGCGCAGCAGGCGAGCTCCGTGCCACGTGAAGCGAGACTGCAGGTAAAACTGCACAAGAGACAGACTTGTGAGCTGATATACTGTAGATAGAAACTCTTTCGTATCTAGGGAGGGGGATTTCCTCCTAATACGTTGTATATTTATACACGATACAAAAGAATGTGTGTGTTGAAAACAACTCAGTTACTCACCACCAGGTACAGCATGGTGTACATGGAGAATGATGCATGTCCAGAGAAGAAAGACTTCCTGAGAAGAATAGAGGACAATCAACATTGCACCACAGCTTACAGTTTGTACAAATGCATCTGTAAACTTAAAATAAACAACAGTTTTAAATGTGTTTTTAAACATTTTCTTACTACAAAACATTTTTTAAAGCTGTTTCTGTGTGTTTCCCTCAATTAGTCACAGTACCTGGCCTCCTGCACTTTGCTCTCTGGCCCCTGACACTGGTAGTCAGTGATGTAGCCCAGGGAGCAGTTGATGGTGGAGAAGTCCGGCTTGCACACGTCGAGGAAGTGAGGGCGCATGCGGCCCACCGACACTTTGGCAATGTCAGTGAAGGACTGGCTGATGGCGCAGCCGAAGATGAACACGCCCACTTGCTTGTATAGCGCAGATATGTAGGGGTTCCCTACAAAGGACTTGGATCCCTCGTTCAGAAAGTAGATCCTGTAGCTCTCGCCAATGATGATCTGAAGGGATGGCAACATTAAATGTGAATATCATGAAAGGAACACAGTCCATGTCCTGGTGCCTAATTCCTAAGCACTTAATTCATATCTCCTGAGGGCTTCGTGAAAATGTGAGTGCAGAAGAGCCAAAATATTTGATGAGAAATAGGACAGCACTCTGAAAAAGCATTACTTGGACAGTGCAATGTGTTTGTCTAGCCATGTGTGACGCTCATATTTCACATGTAATTTAATACTCAACAAGTGTTTATTGCTCATCATCTGAACATAATACAAACCTAATAAAGTTGTTATTGTGAGGTAAAGCTCTTTTCACGCTTTTAGACATTCACAGTGCACCAGCACTAAGCTCAAAGTGTGTGATTTGGTAATTGTGGACATTTGGGGCGCAGCATATAGAGAACTGTGATGGTCAGAGTGGAGAATTTAGTGTTCTATGTGACTAAATTAACTTTTAAAGATGCTATTTTGATATCTAAGACAGAATTCAGTGATTCTTCTCTGAAGTGGTTTGCAAAGGGCTACTTTAGAGTTGAATGTGTTTACCTGTGCCGTTCTACTTCTGAGAGAAAACAGTGAGGCGACGTGGGAGGTAACTCAAACTGTCCGCTATGTAAAGTTTTGCGCAAGTGTGTAAATAAACCACCGTCTAAAACCGACAATTGACGTGTAAGGCGCACTTAGAGGGGAGGCGGACAGCCATAAGTCAGAACAGCTGTTCCAGCTCAACACGGCCTTCGCGATCCCCTCATCCCCTGTTGTCTTCCAGCGGCTCGCGAATGAAAGAGTGGAAGAGGAGTCAGAACGAGAGTGAGGGAGAGATCCACGGAGAAAGTGGAGCTACGGAGGTCAGAGCAACAGGATGGGAGGATGGAAAGCAAAAAGAGTGGAGGAGAGGAGGAGAAAGGGGGAAGAAAGAGAAAAAGAAAGGTGAGAGGAGGAATGAGGAGTGGAGTGGGAAGGAGCGGGGGGAAGCACCGCTGGTTCTAATCATCAGAAACGCTGAGCTAGGCGACGTGTCTGATTTTGGTGGCCAGACTCCACCAGGCATGTCGGGGGCACGTTTGTTTTTCACCGCTCCGACTGCCTCTCTGAAGCGGCTCCGGTTTCACACGGGGTTTCTGGCTGTTTTCATGTTAGTATCGCGGTTTCATCAGACATTCTTTTGTGGGGCGCAGGAATAAGTCTCACTCTGGGAACCGCTCGATGCAGAGGGGTAGCCCTGGAGGAGATTTAACTGGCTGATACAGTGGGCTGTTTTCCACCATCCAGGCCTTTGGAGCCAGCTCAATAAAGCCCAGCTGCTTTCATGGGAAAGAGGGAATGGGGAGAAAACACATCTGGTTCCCCTTGTGTGAAAGATTTAACTATGCGAATGCATAAATGAACTGGCATTGTAGGATATGGATATGGTTACACTGAGACCTCAAGAGATAATCATGGGTGCATGGATGATTTGAGGATCATGTCAAACGTCTTGTATTTCCACTATCACACCATGGGGTTTTTTGTTTCTTATAAAATAAATCTGCATACATTATAAAGGACGTGGCCTCTTTTAAGCTCCGTTCGGTGGGAAACAAAGCCCTAAATGACCTAATGTTGGTGTTTTCTGGCTCAGAAAACATCAATTATGTCCAGAACGCCCCAGCATGGGGATGGATTGTTAAGTAACGTTTTGTAAGGGGAAAACAAGATATCTGGCAATGTCTTCTTGTTTTAGGGCCTTCGCCACAATTCCACCCCACCAATTACAACATTTAGCCGAACAACCATTGCATCAACCATAATTACACAGGGCCAGAACTCCTCATCACCATGAAAACCCCTGTGGCCCCGAGCCCGTATAGTAGTCGGCCCTCCAGGAGGAGGGCACTATTGTCTTGTGTGTTGTTGGCGTTACAGTCCAATGGCCAATTCAATTTACAAATTAGATTTAGTCAAGACGGCTAGAAACTGAGTGATGAGAACAAATTGAAATGAAGGGAATAACTTGCATTTCAAACTGTCTAAGACTGCTGCAGTAATGTGTTTTACTCCTACAGCAGCACATGGGAAGCTCAAGAGAAGATGCGCGTCAGTATCTACACTGTATTTTAATTGAGCCGCAGTACTCCTGTGAATTCGGACGTGTTTTAAGAGAGCTCATCAGTTCACAATCCTTTACTTTGATTTGTGGCGCAGTTATTTGTGTAAAGTTTAACTGAAAAATGTAGTTCTGGGTTCTTCAACCTACTGGTGGTGCGTCACCACCCAGTTGCTCTGAGTCATTTTTTCTGTTGTTTGCCTGTGACATGGTCAAGTCAATGGAGAGCGATGAATGGTTTACCCCTCCGGTGGAGGCGGAACTTAATTTCGCGCTGTCTCTCTGTCTGAAAACGATGGTCGAAAAATGTACGGAGCGGTTCTAAGCTTCAACCTCTGAACAGCGGCAAATGGATAAAAAATGAAATTGATAACAGGATGTGGGAATGACGGTTTAGTGCGTTAGATCTTGGATACATCCTCACTGTTTTCTCCAAAGAGATGGCAAAAAACTACTGAACACTTCACTTGCTAAAGTGCCTTAATCAACCGAGTCATCTTAAGCCCCCGAGGAGAAAAGCCTTGACCAAATGTTGCTTTTTATCTGGAATGTGCTGAAGCCAAAGAGAGGGACAGATAGCACAGGTATGGGGAGGTGTTTTTTCAGTAATCATGAAGGATAATCTCAGTTTATACCCACAATGAGTCAACAGTCAGATAAAGCCCTATAATGCAGGTTGCAACAAGGATATTTATCTGAACATGGGGGCAGTGGGAATGGGCATGGATTGGTTGGAAAAAAGCATGTCCTTTAAATATTATAATACATTGCTGGAAATGTTATAATAAACAAATTAGAGCCCAAACTGGGCTTTCTGACAAATATTACAATGCCCTGAGGATGAGACAATGATGTGGTCAATGTGCGGTATAAGGTGTCAGTGGGTGCTGCTAGTAATGGTGAAGGTGCTGAAACACAGAGTGATGATGACATTAGTGATCAGAGTGAGGTGACTTACAGAGAGGATGGTGATTAGAATGCCAGCAGCGCTAAGCACACCGTCGCTAATGGTGTCTCCGTGTTTGGCCGGGTACTTGATGGACTCATCATCGCAGTAAAACCCTCTATGGTAAGGCTGAACAGCACTGGTCTCAATGACCAAGAAAGGCAGGCCGGCTAGTGTGAAGAAGCAGTGAGCGGTACAGAGAGAAAGGAGGGGGTGGGGATGGGTGAGGGAGAGAGAGATGGAGGTGCTGGGTTAATGATACGCAAATTACAGAGGTCGCGGGTACAAGCAAGCTGCAACAAGGGAACATCTGGGACAGGCTCAATCCATTCTGTGGCTATTATGTGACTAATTCATAAATAATGACTCCAGCTTTGTTCAATATTCAGTATTAGAGGGAACTATGGCACAGGCCTTTGTAAGTCTTAAAGGGCCATACCTGTTGTTTTTTCACTGCCATTTTCCAAAGCACACCATTTTTGGACTCTCTTTTGGCTGCCATTGGTTTCTATTAATTTCACTACAGAATGGCAATGAGTAGAAGACATGTGGAAATAAAAGGAACCTAAATACTGCTTTACAGAAAATGATGGCAACAATTTTAAAAGTTGATTTTGTGTCTTAATATTGTATTTATGTGTTATTTCTTAGCAAAAATTATTACAATTCACTGGTTCCATCTTCTCAAATGAATGCGTCACAGGCATTTTTCTGACATGAATAAAACACGATTATTCAATAATTTAAGAAAGGTCAAAAGTTAACCATCAAGATTAGCAAGTCTATGGTATTTATACCTCATAAATTACAGTAGTTAAATAAATGGAAAGCAATGGCTGGCCCAAGGATCCAGTTGAAAGCTTATGATAATACACAGTAACTTTGGAAAATGGATGACACACGATTTGCAGCTAATGAGGCACAACACAAAACCACTGAGTGTGAGCCTGTCGAACCAATCATGTCTTTTGAGGTGTCACAAGCGAACCGCTGGATGAACTGAGAGTGTCCCAACATATGTTCTCTAGTTCTCTTGCAGTACCACGCAGCACTTACTGAGACCACAGGCACAGTGACGCTCACGGCTGTGAGCATGGTGGTGGACACCGTGCTGCCCTTATAGGTCAGCCCGATGCTGTTGTCATTGCAGAAGAATCCTCTCTGGTAAGGCGGGAAGGGAAATTTGTGCAAAAACACGGCAACAAGCAACACTGTATGGTTGGACACACAGGATCAAAGGTCAGACAGCTCTTTAACCCACAACAGTGGACAGCTACTTCAATAGACATTATCAACAGGAAGAAAAACAAAATGCACACAAGACAGGAAATCTCAGAAATTCATACAAACATTTGAAAAAAAATCTCCCAATAGACATGTGTTATGTATATCATCCTGTTTTCGAAACACTGATGCTGTCATGAGAAAATGAGCCAAAATAAACAAAATAAAATGTGTTGGAATTAATGCCAAAATCAAAGCCACATCATTGTTTTAGACTTAAGTGAACCTTTTATGCTTAGAATAGCATCAAGTGATCTCAAACAGGCCGAGTTAGTGCTAAAAGGATTGGATGTGTCATGTTCTTAAGAAAGAGGCTGTTGCTGCTAACTGACAAGAAAAAACAAAAAGAGTATCAGAGCCATCCTTCCTTTCCAGCAGAGGCTTTCAAGTGCTCTTAAAAATGCCCACTTTAAGATGCCTTGGGGGGTGTCTGCGTCTGATCAATTTAGTGTCTTCCGCCACTTAAAGTGGCAAAAAGATCTTATTTATCTCTTGACAACAAACAAGAGTGGGTGTTACCGAGATGCCAGCCAAAAAGGATAGCTTATTTTCTCCATTTACCAAAGGCTTCAATGGAGGACTTTGAAATTTGAGTGTGGACGTGGTACCCAGGGGAGGCCTCAAATCTCTGACAGAATTTGGAAAACACTTTCAAATCACTTCAAAGTGGCATTTAACTGATGGCGGAGCTTTCAAGTCACCCTTTGAATAATTCTGTGATCTGCTGATACAAAGGAAAACAAACATCAGCGTTCACTTTCTCACACACTCTCTTCCCCTGTCTCCGAGTCTCGAGAGCTAAAAAGCGCCGGGGTGCAGAGGTCAGCGCTGCGAGCCGCTGACGCCGGGATGGTTGTGGTGAGGGGGGCATGATTTCTCAAGCCAAATGTCAACACACGCTTTAGTTGCTGAGCCCCTCAGCCCTTTACATCCACATCCACACAGCTGACTTTGGCCTTTGAAGGTGCAGCTGAGTCAAGCTCAGGTTACAGACAGAGTGGTGCTCCCTGATGGGAACTCCAGAAAGCTGGCCTTCCCTCCACATTCAGCAGGATTCACATTATTAACTTTCTAGTTTTCATTCTCGCTCTTCAAACAAACACTTGGACGGAGCTACAATCAGCTCCGGAGAAAGTCTGGTGGCGAAAGAAAGAGCAGGGTGGTATGTGACTGTAAAAATATACAGTACTTTACAGTACCCTAAGCCCCTTCAGTTTGCTTAGCCTGGCCATGCACAGAACCACACAGGACTTCCCAAAACATAAAGAAATTAAAAAAGTATCCACATCAGACACTGCTGGATGTGAAACACATCAACCCTGACCCCAGTAAATGCCTCTTAACACATTCTCAGACCTGACACAAAGCACAAGGCCAGAGGCAGAGATTGATATCAAGAGACAGCGAGTTGGCAAATGGGTTAATGAAATACAATGGCCACAGCTTTTAAGGAACCTGCATGGGGCAAGAGCTTCAAACAGCTGGTTAGAAAGAAGAATAACACAACAAGACACTGTCAGGTCATGTTTTCCATACACTCAGAGGGGATTTCTTCACCGCTCTGTCCTCCGACCCCTTCCCTCCATTTAAACAGTGCAGCATCAGCACTGAGTGCAGCATGTCAGGGTTTTCCCCTCCTCACCCCTTCCTCCTTTCCCGCTTCTAACAGCCAGGGGGGTGAGGAGGAGGGGGAGGGTGTCAGGCCAACAACAACACCAGTCAGCAGGCGTGGGCATGTCTTTTGCATTAGCTCAACATCAACCCAAAGACAACAAAAACAAACCAGATGGAAGTTTTCAGTTGCTAATGTCACCTTCAGGCGTCTTCTATTACATTTTTCTTGTGATTAATTAACAATCAACTGAGGGATTCTAACTGAAAATAAGCAAATCTTGTGACTATGACTTTTTTGCACATAACCAAGCACTGTCTCACATCAAAATATGGGAGAAAACGGATCATTATGACACAATTTTCTACGCTTGCCCATTTGCCTTTCACCCAGTTCAGCGCTGGCAGCTTCATGTAGCTGCAGTTTGTGGAAACGTATAACTCTCACGCTGAATTAAATCCCCACCATATTTTGGAGGCATTCGCCAAAACAGTGCGACTAAAATAAAGAGACGCACATTTTCCACTTGCAAGGATCTCTCACTGTCTGGGTAGAAATGCATACATGTCTGAGGTAGTTGTGGTGTATACACAGATGCAGTTGTTTTTACTTGCAGCAGCCCCCACACAAACTGCCCTTCTTCTGTCTGTCTGTCTGTCCTGCTGCTAAACTACAGGAGGGAAACTGGGTCTGTCTGCTTGGGTTAAATAAAAACACATTTACATTGAATTGCTTGTGGCTGTAACAGCTGCTTTTTTTTTGCTGCATTTATTATTCTAAAGAAAAGTAGGTATTACAAACAATGTACTTTACATATCTGTTCCTGCTTTATTCCCACTAATACAAACACACAAAAACAAGAAAAAGGTAATGCTGACAATACATTTACAGGCAAACATGAATAAATCATACATAGCAATGTCACATGTAAAGTGCAAGCATACATTTATACTCATAAATTAAATTGTATGCATTTTAAGGTGAACTCAATTTCAAACTGCAGATATCATTGTGTACCTCTGTCTTCTAATATTGCAATGTGTCCCATACGTCCCATCAGTCTTTGTTTTGGTTAGTTCTAAAGTGTGACTAATTAAAATGTCTATACTGTTATATTAAATTGAGACAAATGTCACAGTACAATTTTTAACTGTCTGTGATTTAACTTCTTGACTTGAGAGACTGAACAAAAAAATCTACAGGCCCATATTGGCTGTTCTAACTTGTTTATTTCAGGACTTTAATTTAAAAACCTCCAGCTCAATTTACCACTTCAACTCCTTTCAGTGCTCAAAGTTGAACTGAAACTTCAACTATTGTAGGTACTTTCACTTCAATTAATAACCTACTTTAGCTTATTTTTCTACTTACTAAACTGATCCTGAAAAATAGGTGCAATTGTAGATGATTAACCACCTTTTACCTCGTGCTGAATCAGGACAAAGCACACACAAACATTATACTGTAAGACGATTAACAAGAAAACATGAAAGCCACCTGCTACGGCTTAATGTAAACTGAACTTGATCACTTCATCAAGATTAAAGCGAAATACTAAATAGCGGCCTTCTGCTTTCCTCAGCAATATTTGTCAGGATTTAGCTCTAATCAACACTGAATCAGGGTGAATGTCTTCTAAAGTCTAGTGGACTGACTACTGGAGAGCAGGAGTGAGCTTTCCCTTGATGCAGTTATACTAAACTGCAATCAGCCTGTGAGAATGGAGGAATGGTGATTACCAGTACCAGCCCTCCATTTCCTCCTTGTGGTTGGTCTCTGTAAACCACATCTTCATCCAGAAAAACACTGCTGGTTCGTTGACACCCTTCTATGTGGGAAGGTACATACATACAGAGCAAATCATGGGGATTTACCATCTATATAGACGGAACTAGACCTACACTAAATATAGTTGGTAGGAAAAAGCTATTTATGGTGTCGACCTTTCATGGGATTGTTTTAACAATAGCTGGCCTGGTGCTTTCCCCATGCAGTAAATGGAACACTGCTTTGCAATCATGTTCTTACACCAACGCTCAAACACAATGGAAATGCATGGTTGTATCAGAGTGGAAATAGTGAATTATCAAAGGTTTAAGCCAAAGAACGGGCAAAACCTTTGAAGGACTTTTGGGTATAACACTTTAGTGTAAAACTAATAAATGACAACCTTAACCCAGTGTCTCACAGGACCTGTGTTGATTAACATGCACACACACACAAAGTTATCTTCCTTGTTCCCCTACACACACACACAAATATATATATATATATATATATATATATATATATATACACATATTGTGCCAGATGTTGAGATCAAAGGAATTCCTGCTGGTGTGGAATGTGAACTATTCTGGAAAATATAAGGAGTCAAAGCAGAGGTGCAGTACAGGTGTGGCAGGAGAGACCAAAGAAATTAATCCCTCCAGGATAATTATTAGTTTCCCCTCTGCCAGAACTATTTATTTGAGGGGTGGCGGCTGAGGAAATCATACTTTCACGAGCTAATAGTGGATCTTAAATATGTAGCTTAGCAGTAGTTACAGCTGTGTGGGAGACAGTTGCTAACGGGCCATCACTTGTTGCTAAGGTAACACAGCTGGTCGAGCTGAAACATGTTGGTTAACAAAAGGGATTGAATGTGATAAGCTTTAAATCGGTTTTTAAGTTATTTTCATAATAGTTTCACTTACATTTAGCTAATTAATGTAGCTGGTGTTTAGCTAGCTTAACTTATATGGACTTAAATAACGTTCCTCTGACGTTAAATAAAACTATCTTCATCTGATACACCGGTTAACTAACTAGTTAGGTTATCTAACATCATGGGGAATATCATATTAGGAAGGAAACAAACTCATATGGTAGATTAAGTATATTTGAGTTGAGCAAAAAAGTTGACCACGAGTCCTGTAACTTTCAAAGTACACTTTACACCGTTAAAGTACAACGAAGCAATATTGAGCGTCAAAAGGCCCAAAGTCCTCTTGATAATACCGTCATACACACGTACATACAGTGTAGTTACATAAACATGGCGTTATACGTGTTACAGACGCCGGTGAGCCGCGTCCAGTGGGTTTCTTACCGAGAAACAGGCAGAAGAGGTCCACTCCGACCAGCAGCTTCCTCCGGCTGTGGTCTTTGCCGGTGTTGTTCATTGAACTCCCGCCGTTCCTCGTCTCCGCTGCCATAGTTTTCTCATATATCAAACAGCGTTGCATTTAAAACGAGTTACGTTGTTCAAACAAAAAACGGTTAATAAAAGTCTTGTTGCAAGCTATCGCAGTGCGTTTACTGTATTTTATACCATCTACAAAGTGGCTGGCGAGTCTACTTGAGTCCTAAGGAGGATTCGTCATGCGAGTCTAAACGAATGTATTCACTAGTTCCAGTCTTCTAACAATCGCAGCCCGCTTTCTTCTAACTTCTCCTCATCCCCAACTCCCCTCTTCAGGGGCACTGAATCCCGAGACAGCCTTCCAAGAAGACCACGCCTCCAGCTCCTCCCCTTTCAATTAATGCCATATGTTCCTTCACACTCACCTCTGGGAGCTGGCTGATGCTCACTGCAACTCAGCAGGAACGAGGGGGATTTACTATGTCAAGTCAGCCGGAGAATGACAAATATCCAGTAAAAGGAACTGAAAGTGTACATGTACGTGGTTAAGTCTAGCCCACCACCCTCTTTTACATTGGAGTACTATTTTTTTATTTTTACAGATGTTATATTGGTAAATAGTCTACTCAGTGGAAAACCAACACACTATGAGGTAATAGACTTTAAGTGTAACATACTGCACCCCATGATAAATGAAAACACTAAAAAGTGGAATGGAATTTCAAGCAACAAAATGAAGATGGAGCATGGCTCATGTGGCACCCTGACAAAGTATCAGGTGAGAGTGGAGTGCCGATAAGAACTGGGATAAGAGAGGAAGGATTGCACTTACATCGGGAGTGAATGTAGGGCTACAGGAACTACACTTTAGACATTATAATGTTCAAGTTATAATCAGGGACAATCAGTCATCAAAAACCATAAACAAATATTTATTAGATGCAACACAGAAGCAAAGGAAAAAACAAATGCAAATAACACATTTACAAACAAATCCAAAAACATACACATTTACAAAGTGACTAGTGGCTACTTTATGTAATTGCTCTTTGGATTAAGTGCAATGATTCAATTTGTGCTTCATTAACAGTAACATCAGAGAAAAGTAAAGTGTAGAACACAATGTGATACATGCACAACAAACTAAACAAAAAAAGAAAGTGAAATAAGAATTAAAGTGGTCACATCAGCAGATTCATTACTTTTCTCCTCTCTACAGGATCAAAAGACATTTTCAACCACATGGCAAACTGGTCTTGGTGGCAGATATTCTTCATGGTGTTTACTTGCTTCAGCCAATGTGGTAATTAGAAGATGTCAGCATATAGCGGCGGGGGAGGAAGGAATTCCAGCTCCGTGAAGTCAACCGCCTGGTCACTGTCACAAAACATATTGGGACACCATAGTTCAGGAGGAGGATGCCAAACAACCTGAAGTACTGCGTGTTCAGTACTAATATGAATGAAGATCCAACGGAGGCAAGCTTCCCTTGCTGATTAGAAGGAAACATGTCACCACTTACGGGTAAGGAGGCTCCTCAACACCACACAAGAAGTCTGGGAAAAGACGAGCAGATACAAATGTCACATTAACTTTGAACTGCAATCTGTCCTGCGCCATGTCCCCGGAGTAAAAGAGCCAGATAGATGGCGATAGAAGTCATTTTCCATTACAGGCAAGACGCCAACCTGACTGTCGAGTCTAAAGAGATTTGCAAGTGTCCTCTTAGCTTCCCCATTATCAGTGAGGGTGACACAAGTGGTGACAACAGTGGAGTCATGGAAAAAAGAAAAATCAACTCTATAAACTTACTTGATGGCTCAGCACTTTGCATAATGGATAAAATGAAGAAAAACACATGTTATAATCATTAATGTGGTCATTGATTACAGAGTTTGAATGACAGCATCAGTAGACATAAGATAAAGTAAATTAATGGTTGAAGTCCTGGATAAAAGAATACTGTACTTTGTAGGAGTTTCTCCACTGCTAACAGGGATGCCATTAAGTTCATGTTTGCGTTGTTGAAAGAAGACGGCTAGTTTCTGCAGAGCCTCGTGTCTGGTCCTAAATATGGAAGACAAGACACTGTTAGGACTCATTTTACTCAGAACTATGACTTTTCATACTAGTCAGTGTCCTCCAGGGGGCGAGGAGCACCTATACATTTATGATCCAATACAGTAATCATAAAATAAATATACCTTTACCAAGTGAAAGAAGGCCTGTACTGTGCCCGCAGAACAGGGAAGTCTTTTAGAGAGTGTGGGCTAAACTATACTGAAGCACACAGATTTAAGGCAACAAACTTTATTATAGTACTAATGTGTTGACGCCAAGTCACCCTGATGAAGATGCACTTGGCGTTGAAATCTTTGTCCATTAACCATGAAACCAAAAATAATTTTAAGCAAAAATGCAAAATATTAGCTTATTTCATTTTTTCAAATGTGCTGAGGTAAACTGAATGTTTGGAATTCAGACTGCTGGTCGAACAAAACACATTTGAATACCTCACCTTAGATTCTGGGAAATAACGGGTGTTTTTCAATATTTAAAATTTTTATAAAAGATTTGAGAAAATCATCTGCTGCTCTAGTTTGTATTTAGTGTCATCCAATGCATAATCTTTTGTCTCTACTGTAAATCCCATAGTACACCAGGACAAATCCCTAAAATGTCAGGGCTGATGTAAAATGTCTTTAGCGCTCCACTTTATTTTTCTTCTTTCCCATGTTTAATATTCAGTTACTTATGAAGCAGTATATAGGTATGCACATACATCACATGTTGCACGCTCAACGTCTTGAGAGGTAGATGTAGAAAGATTTATGTACATATGGGTAAGCAAGGGAAACGAGCCAAGGCATCCGCCTTGAAACTTACTGCGTGTGTAGGTCTTCCAGGTTGGCATCGCTCAGAGTGTGCTGGGCGCTGACATAGCCACATGCTGTCAAAGAATTAGATGAGAGAGGGGTGGGGGTGAGGACAGTATGACAGGAGGGGGAAGGAGTAAGGAAGCGGCATGGTAGAAGTGCACATCAAAAGGCCCTTAACAGTCTGCCATATTTCAAAGCATAGCATAAAACAACCACAAAGCTGGCATTTCCCTTTAAGCCAGAAGGCTGAGAGAGGGGAGGTGAGGGGGGAGGAGGGGGCACACCATGTTCTGTTCTCATGTTTTCACTTTAAAAAAAGGACCGGCTGTAAAATGTACTCACACATCTCGGGCAGTGAGGCCGTCTGATGGGAACAGCTACTACACAGAACGAAGAGAAAGAAAAACAATGTCGTACGCCGGGTGCCACACAGATTCAATCACATCTTTTAGAAGGGATGTACTCGTATGTGGTCAATGTTCTATCATTCTTCCTAGAAACAACACTGATTTGAAAGCAACTTTAAGCCACAGTAAAAAGGACAGTACTTACTGGCTCTCACTGGAGGCGGAGAGGGTCTCTTCTTCGCAGGCCCACTCTTCACTGTCATCTGTGACTGGAAAAACACATTAGTTTGATTAAGCACAGTGCGCTTGCTGATGATAGATGTTTGGCACGGTAGAGACTCAAACCACCAGCACACATGGAATACTTTCACAATCATAAAACACACGGCTGTCAAGCAGACGAAATCTACTTAAGTTATTCAGGCCAAGCATTGCGTCGTGTGAGTCTTTTGGGCTCGTGTGCAACTGTTCTGTCCGACAGTGTATTGACCAGTTAACTATAAGGCTGCGGTGCTTTTTGAGCTGTTGAAGTAGCCGAGTTAGGGTAAGAGGTGACAGTGAAACTAGCCGAACAATAGCAAGTTAACCATGGAGCTCAGTGTATTTGTGGAGATGCTACTGGCACTTACAGCTGCTCGTTAGTACACGGTGGCTAGAGGATCTGCAAAACAAAGAAAACCGTTATGAACGAGTGATCATGACACACGTTACAATTTCTGTTGTTGTTATTGAGAAAAGAAAAGATTTTCTCAGTGAGCTACCCAGTACCTGCTCCCGATGCTGATGGTATCTCCCTCCAGGTTGCCTCCTTTTCCAGCGGCTTGGGCCCTCTTGCCAAGTTCCAGCATCTCTTTGATATTTAGTTCAACGTTCATCACTGAAATATAGCCGTCTGCAATAAACCAGGATGGAGCAGTTACTGAAAACACTGAGGAACCGTGCTGGAAATGTGGAAAAACTAATTACACCTGTTAACAAGCACCATTAATTCTATAAGAGGAGATGTTGTTCTTGAGCCTGTTTGTAGTTCAACATGCATATAGTTCAGACTTTTCCCAAATGCTTTGGTTCTTAGTGTTTAGGTCAGCAGCTCCGATGCGTCTGAACTCACACTTGTGGTTGGCGTCTCGGGCCAACCATTTGCCTTTTGGGCAGCTGGTGGTGCGAATGATGCCGACCGTGTCCCCGCTCGTCACTGGCAGGTCATTCTTGCGAACCTTGCTAGCCACCATCACCTTGGCGTGGTACATGGCCTCCTCTTCGCCCGTCACCTGGAGTCAGATTGCAGTAATGAGAGGCCGATTGATTTCGGAGCAGCGAAGCAGTGCATTGTTTGCTGCTTTACGATGACCATCAAAGCGATGACACCAGGATATTCATCAAAAAGGTTGGATGTAATAGTTTCAAAGTCAATCAATAAAGCTAAAAGACAAATGAGAATAATGGGCCTTTCAAAAGCCAACCGCCTAACTTACTTTGAACTTCTTTTTCATTTCATTTTCCTTCTTCTCCCTTTCTTTTTGCTCTTTTTTCTCCTTCTCCAGTCGGTGCTTTTCCCTCTTCTTATGTTCTTTAAGGTCAGCATTGTGTGGGCTTATGCGCTCTTTACTAAAAACAAGTCAGACTGTTAAGTGGCAAAAAAATCCCACTCATTTTTTTTCATAAAGATTTTAAGCAATGGAAATATAAATGGAACCGTATGCTGGTCAAATAAAAATAACTGAATAAGAAATAACAAAAGCTATTTTCAATGTGAAAACAACAAAACAAGCTTTTCGCCAGCTGTGGGAGAAGGCTAACATACCTGTGGACGTTATTATGGGCCAAATGAGCGTGTTCTCCTGATACACCACCCCTGAAGTTGGATTACCACAGTAAAAGAAAATCAATGGCTGCCTTCTGTCTGACAAAGACCAAAGTCATTGATAAAACATATGACTTGTAGGTTTGAAAAAAAGAAAGAGAAGACATACCACGGATTGCGTGGCCATATGTGAAGAGACACCACCTCCTTCTTCAAATAAACAGATGGTTTTTAATTGACAAAAAGTGATTATTAGACAGAACAAAGCACATTACATTGTTTCAACATTGCATACCATAAAACCCAACTGTTCTCTTATAGCTTACTTAAATGATTACATGAAATTAAAAGAAAATAATATTTACCTTAGGGTTGTTGTCAGCATATGGATCTGTAAAAATGGTAAACGAGGAGGTCAAACAGGGAAAACAAAACTGTGCTCAAGATATTGGTCAAGAAGAATCAATGGATTTAGTAAACATTCTTACTCTTCAGATCGCATCTTCGTTTAAGCGAGTTCTGGAAGATTAATTTGTTGATATTCTCGACATCCTCATACACATTGTCGCACGCTTCAAAGTAACTGTCCTGTTGAGACACACTAGAGGGGAGCAGACAATCAAATTGTACAAACAGTCAACACGCTGAAACGTGCAAAGAAATTTATCAAAGTGCGATGGCACTTACTCCAAACCTCACCGTGGATGTGATTGAATCCCATCATTCAATGCTGCGTGACTAACACTGTCTGTTTCCGGTGCAGCAGAGTGAGACTCAGCAGAGTGAGACTCAGCATCTCCCAGATCAGTCTCATCAGCTTGAGTGCTAGAGAGAGGATCTGCGATCACCTCCTCACTCTGAGACCATTGCTCTAATACGGCCGGCTCTGGGAAAGCTGAGAAGTTTATTGGTTCAGCGAAGCTGGCTGGATCGAGGGGTATAATGCTTTGACTGCCAAGGTTCAGATCTTGGATGGCGGTTCTCATGAGGGGCTCTGAAGGATCACACACCAATAAGTCAGGTTGTGGATCCTCGAAACCGATGAGCCCGCATTCATCTCGTACAGGAAGGTCAGAGCTGACTAAGTCAAAGGTCTCCAGTTCTTGCGGACCAATGACAACAGCTTCTCCATCTGCGGTTTCCATCTCTGAAATCTCAAAGTCTGGAAACTCTAGATCGTCTAGTCCAGAGTAGGAGACGGATGGGTGCTCAGCCGCTGGCTCTTCGCTTGGTGCTTGGCTAAGACCTGGTGACACCTCTAAAATAAGAAACCAAAATCAACACTTGAACAGATGTTCAACCTAACCACATATAAGTATAATGAAAACTGCAGTACGTGTAATACACAGAGTGATGTCCAAGTAAAACACAACTTCAACTCCAAGAGGCGGGGAGGGGGCCCACAAAATTAAATGGAAAACAAAAAAAAGATATTAAAGATAATAAAGTAAGTGAACATACCGTTAACTGTGGGTCGGTGGTAACAGCTGAGATCTACTGATGGAGGTCTGTGGGGCTTTGGTGGCAATGGCCCCAGTGACCTCAAGTCAGGTAGAGGCCTCTTTCGAGGAGCATAGGATGAATGAGGTTCACCAGTCCTGACAGAGGGAATAGATTTATCCCAGCCAAACGGCTTGTCCAGCACATACCCTAGTCATTGGAAAACACAATATAGCGAATGCATTACAAATCTGCATTAGAAGAATATAGTCTGAAACACTTTTTAAAATCACTGAATATGACTTACTGTGCGTAGAGTGGTTTACTTTGCAGAAGGGCCGGGCCGATAGACAAGCCATGGGTGGAAGACAGGCTGCTGAGGGTCTGGGCAGCTTGGGTTCAACACTGTTCTTTTGCAGCAAAGGGAACCCCTTGTCTCTTGAGACGTGGTCAGGAGAACGCAAGCTCTTAGAAATCAACATCTGCCTGCGTGAAAACTTCTTCTTGGCTCTCTCCAAGGTGCTAATAAATTTGTTGTTGGAATCGACACTTGTCTCTGCACAAGGAGGGGTGATTGGGATATTATGGCTGTGGCGGGGGACCTCAGCAGTTGATTGGTCACTTTGAAATGAAACCCCATCTTCTGTGGTTTGTTTTTCCACTGAGAGCAACGCACCGGGAGCACTGGAAGGTCTGGTGGTCAAATCAGCATACGTAGGCTCCTCTCCATTTACTGCACCGACCTTTGATGCTTTGGCTGACTTGAAAGGAAGCAGCAAACCTTTCTTCTTGATTTTAGTGTGTGGCGGGAATCCTTTCCCTGGCTCTGGATCCAGTTTGTGCTCCTTGTTAGCTGGCGGCGTCGTCTTCTGCTCTTTTACAGGAAGGACAGGAAGCACCAGAGGCATGTGTCTGTCTTTGAGGGACTGCCTTGTTGTGCTGTCTCTATTAGCCAGCTGAGATGGGGGGAAGGTCTGCTGAGGTTGTGGTGGAAAGGAAATTGGTCGCTTTCCTCCAGATACCCGCAGCCCATCGCTGAAGATGACCCGGGGAACCACTGGTGTCTCGTTTTCGACAGCAATATTAATACTGCCGACCACGGAGCTGCTGTGACCTCCAAGAAGAAGGTGTTTCGGTTTCTCTGAAACAGCTGGTCGACTGGTTTTGGATCGAGCTAAGAGGGCCTCTTCCTGAAACTTGGCCCTCAGAGCTTTGAAGTTGCTCTGTACCTCAAATGAAGAAATAATAATAATAAATCAGGAATTATTAGATTAATGGAAATCATTGCTATTACTTTCATAGAAAATTTACTTGATGGTTGATTTAAGGAGACAAACCCCAAAGCTGACAATGTAATTTATGGGTTGGTTTACCAAAATTACCAAAGTATTTTCTCACTCACGCCGTCACTCATGTCTCCAATCAGCTATGCTGTTTTTTTGTCTGAAGAGAATAGCTTCAACAATACGTTTTTCTATTGATCTTAATGTAGATAATGTGCTGGTTTCCTTCGTCTCCTATGCTTGTAAACTGAATGTCTGGTGGACAAAAAACATGTGAAGGCAGCTTGGGCTTTTAGGAAATATAATGGGTATTTTTTAGTTTTCTGCATTTCATAAACAAAACCATTAACTTATTAAACAAGAAAATATACAGATTAATAAATTATGAGAATAGGTGTTAGTCCACAACACATACAGTTGACTCTTAATATTTAGGTCTAAGGGGTATCCAGAATAACAGTGTTTTTCACAACATTTGATGCAACTGAATTTGTTTATATGTGTGCAAAATACATACAATTAAAATACCTCATGATGTCTGAACTTTCTGCATGACTAGCATGAGAAGTAGATAGATGAGAACGTGTTTAGTAGTTTGCATGAAGTGACCCTGCAATGTAGCTGCTGTAGTACATTAAACATGGGGTAACAGCTAGCAAAGGACACGGCCACAAGGCGAACACCACCTCCACCTAGCTATCGGTCCGCAAGCTCAAGTTATTCACAACAACATCTTGAAAAGTTACCTCTTCCATTGTCGCTCGTTTTGTTCATCACTGTTCAGCTTTGTACATTTGGGAAGCGGCCTTAACTGTGAGGACGCTGCTGGCTGCGTGGACACATTTAGACGGTTTACGCTAAAACAAACAATTTGAACGCGCCGCTGTGAGAGACGCACCTGCGTGCTCCGCGTGACCTCATGACGTGCGCGTTCATGAGACGTAATTGTCAAATCAGAAGCGCCGGAAGCCAGTATGTATGTGGATAGGTATTATTGTTATAATAATAATAATAATAATAATAATAATAATAATAATAATAATAATAATGATTATATTAATAATAATAATGATAATAGGAATAATAAGAGGGATCACCTCAATGTGAATATTCTCAGTAGTAAAATGTTTGTGTTTCAGTTCAGTTTGAGGTGTTTGATGTACTTTTACTGCTGGAGTGTTTGCACTGGGAAGAGGAGAAATAGGGGTTATAGATCATTAAAAAAAACGTTCCGACCTGTTGTAAGAGCGTGTGTTTACTCTTGATCAATCATTCACAGTCGTTGGTCAAGACTCCAGTGGTAGAAGTCACAACACAACGGTTGTTATGTGATATGGCATTTTAATCCTAAGGACTAGCTACTCATTTGTCATTATGGAGATGTTTATTAATTTACTTCTGACATTATGTACACTGCTTCTGTCTGTGAACTTTATCCCACCTGTGAATGCATACAGGAGCCCATGGACAAGTGCTGATTACAGGTGCAGTACTCCTCGCTTCAATATCTCTTAGATACACTTGATAACATTTTATGATAATGATAATGATGATAATGTATGTTTCCGGGTGCCAGTTGGGCTGGGATGAGGAGGGCCAGAGCTGTAGACAGGCCAATGCCCATCAACTGTAAGCTGGGGCCCTGGTCGCCTTGGACACCCTGTAACTCCTGCACAGACCAAAAGGTAATGGGATTTTTTCTCAAGAAACTAGAACTCTCTCTCTAAAGGCATGTGGAGTTAAACCAGTTTTCTGTCTGGAAGCTCAGATCAAAACATGAAGGAGATAACCAATAGGGAACGATGATTATCACAAATCAGCGCTTCTGCTCCGATAAGGTCAATAAGGCTGGTCCTTGGTTTTACAAACGTTCCTGACATTTTAGGCTCCAAAATACTCAACTCATTTAGTGTCTGGTAGACACAATGTCAAAGGTAACGTAGCTACTTCAGTGAAACTTAGAAATGAACATGTATTAAATGAATATGATTTTAACTGCACCACTAACCGCAGCTAACTCATTATTAACTCTGTCTTAGACCCGTTTCCGATACTTAGAGAAGCCCTCACAGTTTGGTGGCACTGAGTGCATTGAGCTGCTGTGGGAGAAGCTGGCATGTCCCATTGTAACAACCCAGTGTCTGGTGACAGATTACTGTGGAGAGAGCTTCACCTGCAAAGGAACAGGCAAGTCCCACCGACGACCGTTCACACAGCACATTCTCCCAAAGCTGAGGGTGTTTTGTCTGTGCATCTATACAATCTGTCTCCCTGTCTGCAGGGCGCTGCATCAGCCAGTCCCTTCGCTGTAATGGAGAGGCAGACTGCGAGGATTCTTCCGACGAAGAGGACTGTGAAGACGTCACCCAGAGAGATGACAAGTGTTCCACCTTACTGAAGATCCCTGGGTCTGAACGTGGTACTCAGGGGTAAATACAGCTTTTAAAGTATCAAAAGTATAAGTGCTCATTAGACTGGCCCCTTTTACTAACATTTTAATATACTAATGTTTCAGTGTGTAAGCAGTATTCTACTATAGGTCAAAGTGGAGCTAGATTTCAAAAACCGTTGCTTCACATATTAGTTAGTTTCTTTTGTTTTGAAATATTGGAACATTGGACTTTTTAGCCTCCAACAAGTATTTTAATGACATCATTTGCTTTTTGGAACATATAGGACAAGAACCTTTGGTTTCATTCTTAGTAACGACTTGTATTTTACAAGCTTATCATATTTTTAAAAGCTTAAAAGCAATGCAAAGTTTAAAAGCAATGCAATTTAATTACCAGGACAGTTGTAAACAAAATATTTCAATACGCATACACGTCATTAACGCACTAAAATTCAAATTGCTTTGAAACATCAGAAATATACACAAATCACACCATTATTTATTTTGCTTGACATTTAATCTTCCTACCTTTACTTTGCCTAGCTACAACGTCTTGACTGGAGACTTTGTGGATCAAGTGCTTGACCCAAATTATTTTGGAGGAAAGTGTGAATATGTCTACAATGGTGAATGGAGGAAATTCCTCTATGACGCATTCTGTGAGAACCTGCACTACAATGAAGATGAGAAGAACTTCAGGAAACCGCACAACTACCATACCTACCATTTTGTGGTATTGTCATGCTGTTACATATTTATTTGTTTAATTTAATACATTTGCTGTTGAAGACATTTTGACCTGATTAAAACCTGTTACAGGCTCAAGCTACGTCAGAGGGCTCGCAGGAATACTATGAGGATATGGTGAGCCTGCTGAATGCCAGGAAAACGATGAGCTCTTCCAACTTTGGTTTCTCAGTGGGGATCTCTTATGTGGAACTGGGACTGAGTGCAAGTGATGAATCAGAGTTTCTCAAGAACTTAACACGATATAACAGCCAGGTATGATTTATTGATCCAAAAGACAACACTCTCTTACTACATGATGACAAGTGCAATTTGTTTTAAATATATCATTCTTAGTTGTTTGAGGTCAGGGTTGTTTGATATTTTCTAAAGCAATTGTTTGGCATTTTGGAAAATATGCTTGTTTGCCTTCTTGCCAAGAGTTAGACAAGAAAATTGAAACCACTCTCATGACGATTACTGTATTTGTGAAGCTACAGTCAGCAGCCGGTCGGCTTAGCATACACCGTAAAGATTAAACAAAGGGAAACAGCAAGCCTGGCTCGCTCCAAAGGTAACAAAGTCTGCCTGCAGGATCTTTTTTCTACAGACTAAACCAACCAGATATATTTTACTAGATTATTAGGGAACCGGTAGATAGATAGTTTGTTCCCTCTGGACAGAGCCAGCAGCCAATTTTCATAGAGGCCAAACGGTGTAATAAAAACCCCTGATCCGTCACGTAATGCCATGGGACCCAAAACAACCTTTTCCCCGTAGACTTACATTGGGAAAGAAACATCTGTAAATCAGACGATTGTTTTTTTAAACTTCCCAGTATGACCACATTAATAACCCTTATTCAAATAAATAGCAGGCCCCGCCTCCAACAGAGTATCCAGTTTTTTTATGCATCCATGGTTTCCCCATTTTGAGCCTTTATGCTAAGCTAAATTATCAATCTCCCAATTAAGCTTAATATTAAACCCTAATATCTGTCAACTGTGGCTCTGTGGTTAGCAGGTCCATCTTTCAATCAGATGAACGGTGGTTCGATCCCAGGTTCCGCTAGTCCATGTCGATGTGTCCTTGAGCAAGACACTTAACCCTAATTGCTCACCGTTGTGTCTACGGTCTACTGTATAGCATGTAAGTCGCTTTGGATAAAAGCGTCAGTGAAATGTAATATGAGGGAGAGCAAATATATGCATAACCCACAATTATGAACTCCTTGAAGTAATGTTTGTGTTTGTGGCCAAAAGACAGAACATTCTTTGGGGTCTAAATTACAGTTTTATTTAAGTTTTATTAAACTATTTTCATATTATTATTATTATTATTATTATGATTTCTACTTTTTATCTTCAGACCATGGGGTTCGTCAGGCTTTGGTCCAAAGTGCAAACAGCCCACTTCAAAATGAGAAGTAATAAGTTGATGCTTCATGAAGATTTCTACGTTTCACTCATGGATTTGCCAGAGCAGTATGATTTCGGGGTGTACTCCCGCTTCTTCAACACATTCGGCACCCACTATGTCACAGAGGGAACAATGGGAGGAACCCTTGAATATGTTGTGGTTGTCAACAAAAGGGTTATGGCTGAATCAAGTATGTGGGCTTTCCAGTGTGTTAATTAATGTCACCTGATAGGAAATGTAACGTAAAGTAACCTTTGTTCGCTTCTCTTCCATAACTCTCACAGAAATTGAGGGTAACCAAGCTGGTAGTTGCTTTGGTGCTTCTATTGGTTTGAGCTATCCCATCTCCACCGAGGTAACAGGAGAGCTCAAAGTGGGTGTGAAACCATGCAGAAAAAAAGGATCGTTTAGTCAAGGTGAGATTAGCTTTATTTGTAACTATGTATTATTTCCATGAAGTGATTTGTAGTAATGTGTTATCAGAGTTGGTAATTCATTTTTTCATTTTTTATATATAGCCAAGGACTCAGATTCAGCTTTGATTGAGGACATTGTTACTCTAGTGAAGGGGGGCGTCACTTACACCAGCGGTGGCCTGTTGGTCATCAGGAACCCTGACACCTACAGGAACTGGGGAGCGTCCCTCAAATACAACCCGACACTCATTGATTATGAGGTGACTTATTGTTGAATTGTTTAACACAACATCCTCTTAAACAGAATAGAAAAACAAAACACAAGTTGATAGTTAATTTCTTGATTTTTGACCTTTCTTTTGTGAATTCACTGGTCTGGTCATTTGCTTTTTATTAACTTTTTTCCTCTTTCTGTGTCTGTCCTACCTCCCTCGTGACATAGACCATGCCAATTTATGAGCTAGTGCGCCTCAGCACCGCCGCCGACCATGTAGGTGCAAGACTGGCCAACTTGGAGAGGGCCTGGGATGAGTATCAGCAGCATTTCGACTCCTGTCGCTGCGCCCCCTGCAGGCACAATGGCATCCCTGTCCTAACAGGGACTTCCTGTAAATGCATCTGTAAGTCTGGCTACAATGGAGAGGCCTGTGAAGAGACTCTCAGAAGAGGTGAGACTTTTGTCATGAGTAAGGCAGCGTAGATAAACACATTTCATTTGCTGAAATAAAGTTCTTTCTTCCTGTTTCAAGCCTTTATGCTAAGCTAAGCAAACCATCTCCTGTCGGAAGCCTCAAATCTTTTTTTCAAGAATGGTCTCTTTGTAGTAATTCGTGATGTTGCAGGCGGTCATGCATATAGCTGTGTGCGAACTACATAAAAAGTTAAATTTCTTCTTCTGGAATACCATGGATAAAAACAACCTGTCACACACAATGTGTACGTACTGCAGATAAAGCTCTAGTTCCTCAAAATTATACTTCAGTGACAGCACTTTGTTACTTCTCACCGCTGACAATTGAGTTACTGCCTTATCTTTGATCAGTTTGCCCATTTGTCTGCTCAGCAACAAGTGAAAATTACTGAAGGGAGTCCCGGCTCTTTTTGGACAGATCATTTGGCTCAGCTCAACAATAAGAGCCGGCTCTTTCAGCTCCCAAACGACTCTCCAATAAGCAAAGGCTTTTATGATTCAGTTAAATATGTGTGCACATTAGCTATTCTCCATTTGCCAATTGATCAGCTCCCTGTTTCACTTGCTCTTCTGGTAAGAGGATGTGAATGATGGATGTGAGGATGAGAATATATACTGTATACATGTTTCTTAAACATCATTTTTTCCTGGACAGATACCAAGACAGATGGGTCATGGTCATGCTGGGGGGCTTGGTCACTCTGTGCATCAAGTAGGAAGACTCGGACAAGAACCTGTAATAATCCTGCTCCTGGCAGCGGCGGAGCAACCTGCCTGGGCTCCACCTTTCAGACTCGGCGCTGTTAGAGTCACTCCGGTTCCAGGGTGAACATGCTGTTGAGCACTAAGTGAGCACAATCCAAGTGTTTTTCACTGAATAGAAACTGCTCTTCCATCAGCCTTTACTGTCCGAGCTCAAAATAAAATGTACGCCTTCTTCAGGACACACGACACACTGTATAAGGTAGTAATAAATGTGTGATGCAGACTTTAATGTGTGTTTTTCTGTCTGAAGAGTAAAACTGTAGATGCTTTTTATGAGATTTCTCAAATCGCCTTGAATGTGAAGATTTAATTTGGGTAACAGAAGCTGAATCCAGGTCAGTGCTTCAGGCAGGTCTAGTTAGGAAAGCTAGTCAGGTCAAGTCTGTCTTTGCCTCATTATGTCACACTATACGTCTATGGGTCAGATCGGTCTCATAATCCACAAATGCACACAGAACAATTCACAAATATATTTGATTTACAAATGCACACAGAAGGATTTACAAATAGATTTGACAAATAGATTTGACTCACAAATGCACACAGATCAAATTACAAATACATTCCAATGCACAAATGTGGATTTGCATGTATTTATTTGTGGATCGCTCGGCATTCCTGTGTGAATCGCTACACATTCGTGTGTGGGTTTTTTGAGACTCCCCTGACGTCGCCTGATCCACAAATGCGTTTTTTCAACATGGACCTATCTGTAGCCAATCAGATGTCACCCTCATTGTCAACCAATCACATCACTGCTGTCCTGCTGTTGCTGAAGCAGCTCTGGAAGCGGCCGTCATTCAGAAGTAGTTGTGCGACTACGGATAACATTATGAACCCAAACACGGGGGAGTTTGATGGTCCGACGTTTGAAGGACTTCCACAACAAGTATAAAGCAAAACTAGTGGTTAGTTCAATATATATTTAAACTATATGTGGTTAAATCACGGTATTCAATTCATCAAAGTCTCTACATCTTCTGATTGGCTACAGATAGGTCCAAGTTGAAAAAACGCATTTGTGGATCAGGCGACGTCAGGGGAGTCTCAAAAAACCCACACAAGAATGTGTAGCGATTCACACAGGAATGCAGAGCGATCCACAAATAAATACATACAAATCCACATTTGTGCATTGGAATGTATTTGTAATTCGTTCTGTGTGCATTTGTGAGTCACATTTATTTGTCAAATGTATTTGTAAATCCTTCTGTGTGCATTTGTAAATCAAATATATTTGTAAATTGTTCTGTGTGCATTTGTGGATTGTTCTGTGTGCATTTGTGAATTATGAGACCGATCTGACCCCATATAAGTCTAAAGACAAACAAAGACACCACAGACCAAACTTCCAGTCTCAAGGACGGTTTTATAAAGCTTTATGTCAAGGTTGCCAACGGGGCTGTTGAGCAGATATTACACACAGTCAGTAGACTCCTGCTGCAGTCCTCTGCATGCCAGGCCTCCATTGTTGGGTGCTGGGTTGTTACACCGTCGACTCCTCATCATTGTTCTTGCACTGCAGGAGGACCATGCACCCCAGCAGCTCCAGCTGCCGTCAATGTTTATATCTGTCAGAAGTGGCAGAGTCAGTTCTAATATTATTATCAATTATTGTCAATATCTCTGTACGTGTTTGTGCAATGAAAAAAAAACACATGTTAAGTTGTATGCACTGTTACCTTTCCATCTATTAGTGATCTCACAGCCCCGCCCAGAGTAGCCAACAGGACACACACAGTCACACCTGGTGCCTGTTGAGGGAGATGAAGATATCATTATCACTATCATTACGGCCACTGAAAACATCATCAAACTCACTTTCTATTACATTGTGTTTGGGAAGCAAATCTATAAAAAGAAAATGCCAGAGGCAAACTCTGTTGGCGTTACTGCTTCCTTTGCCAACTGTTCAGGGGGTGACGATGCTCACTAAACCTTAAGCTTTGGCACAACAAAAGCTCAGGAAATAATGAATGCTATAAAGACGTCTAAGTTTTTCAGTCAATAAATAAATGAAATAGTTACAATAAATAAAATAAAAATGATATCCTCTGAGGTACCTCTCAAAACGGCCACTCCATTGTTGCGGCAGGGAGCACATCGACACGGACTCGCCTCTGCCAGGTACTCGGACAGCGCTCTCTTTAGGTTTCTTTTCAAGGTGGCAACTTGGGTGAAGTCTCTGGAGATCACCAGCTCATACAGCGGCCGTGTCTAATCAGAAACAAACGTCACTGCTAAACTTTGTACTGTCAAAATCTAATTCTCTTTTGAGAGAGCCAACTGAAACTTGAGCCTATTTGTATTTGGCACAGTGGCTGTTTGTTCTCCAACTTGCTATTAATCAGCCAACCTGCACTGGCGTGTTTGTAATTGTACCAACACTGACCAACTCTTGTAAATGTTTCTGCATCAATAAGTCAGATCAAATTCCAATATTATTACTGCTGCAAAATAAGATACGAAGTATAAAGGAAGATGAAAAAGAGATATTAATTTTGTTAATGTCACAAGATATTGTGGGAGACATGAAACTTAGGGATGCAACGATACCACTTTTTACAAACCGATACGAGTACGAGTATTTTTATTTGTGTACTTGCCGATACCGAGTACCGATACCGATACTTCTTAGATTTGGTCTCCATGAAAGTGCAATTAATTTGGAGGCAGATTTTATTTTATCCTCTGCAGATTATGTCAAGCCTATAGTACAAAATTAACAGAAGGCTATCCCAAGCTTTAAACTTCTTGTGGAAGTCCCTCTAATGTCGGACCATAAAACGCCCCCGTGTCCGGGTTCATAATCAGAATCAGAATCAGAATCAGAATCAGCTTTATTGGCCATGTGTGTTTACACTCACATGGAATTTGACTCCGGTTACACATAGCTCTCATTGTACATATATACACATATACAATAAGCAAGATAAATATTTTAAAAAAGACATTAGTAAGAAAAAGTAGTCCAATTAGTGCAGGTAGTGCAGATGGGGGAGTCTGATTAATTGTTCATCAGGGTGACGGCCAGTGGAAAGAAGCTGTTCCTGTGTCTGGTGGTTTTGGGTAATATTAGGGATCGAGCAATTATATAGGAAGCTGTGTTCCAAGTTATGTTTCCGGTGCTTTTATTGTGGAGGGAGAAACGGAAAGGAAAACAGGAGTGGAATTGTGGGATATACGTGTGTGAAGGAGATAAAAAAGTGGTTCAAGTTACCCTGCAGCGTGTTTTCATTTTATTCGAATTACAAATATAGCACACAAATATAACACACAACAGACACTCGGCTACAATAATATCATCCGTAGCCGCACAACAGCGTCTGAATGAGGCCGCTGCCAGCGCTACTTCAGGTGGATCAGCAACAGTTTGATTCACACCGGCAGGACGGCAGTAATCTTTTACTGTGTGAACGCGACGCACATTACTCTACACACCTTGCTGCAAGAGCCGCAAGAGAGCGACAAAAGAGCCGTATGCGGCTCTGGATCACGGGTTGCCGACCCCTGCCCTAGACGTTGAAGTCAGGTAGGACAACAAATCTCTTTCTCCACAAAGCGCGACCAGTTTGTTGTAGTGAAATACTGTTGAGTGGTATCGGTTCTTGGTATCGGCAATTGAAACGAGTACGAGTATTTTAACGCAGTATCGGCCCCCGATACCGATACCGGTATCGGTATCGGTGCATCCCTAATGAAACTCATTGATAAGGGAGAATTATGAATGGGATTATGGCAGGTATGATGAATGAAAGCAGAAACAGACAAGAAAAGGGAGAAAAAAGGGAGAAGCAAAGCATGGGATGAAGCGCAAGACGGAGAAACTCACTGTTGTGCGAATGAAGTCAGGATTATAACGCACACCTTCGCCCCAGAGCCCCATCAGCTGCGGGGTGGGGAGCTTTTTAGACACCAAAGCAGTGATGGACTCACTACTCCCGCCCCTTACTACAGACACAAAGTCCTCCACTATGCTGCCATTCAATGTGTCCTCTGGGGAGATAGCAAATGACGTTTTAGCATCAGTGTCTAATGTTAAACAGAACATATTCGGCAGGCAATTTGGTAAAATGTGTAACCTCACCTCCCATCTCATTCAGCACGCCATTACAGGATCCACCCTGAAACCCCACCGACACATAAACACCGTCTATGTTGGCCCCGACCTTAAGGCCTGCCTGCGTACAGCTTTTAAAGTCGTCCAAAGAATAAACTAGAATATAAAAGCCAGGGAGTCAGGGAGTGGTTACTGCCTTTCAAAATCACATTAAAATTCAAGAAATTGAGCCACAAGGGTCAATATTTCACTGTAATGGTTAATTAACATTTCTTTATCATTAGGCGCCTATGTTAAAGATGACAGAATATAGATGACGTCACTGCCATTGCCAAACCCCAGTATCTGATCATAGTAATTAGCGTTATGCATTATTGCAACCCGCAGTAAATTAAGATACTGAGCAATTAAACCAATCTTGATTTGACTTGAGACCCCTGTGACTCCGGTTCGGCTGCCGCTAATACGTATTACCTGACTTCTCGAGCTTCTCCTTGTTCAGGATGATGGTGTACTCATAGTCTCCTCCGAGGGCTGCCTCAGTGATGTAGTGGGTGCCGTATTCCCTGAAGATCTGTCTGTATTCCCCATAAACATAAGCCTGTGGCAAGGAGCGCAGGCGTTGCAGGAACTCAGGGTGAAGCATCAAATCATTGGACTTCAAGATGTACTGGGCCAACTCCAGTTCTGCTTTGGCCCTCACAAAGCTGTTCGTCTGAGAGGAGAATCAGTAGGAGGCAGGTGATGAATAATTCACCATTTTCAGGTTATGATTGAAGGTATTTTTGAATAATTGTGGGTTTGTATGAATCATGAACCCATCTGGTTTGTTTTGGAGAAATCAGTAGGTTGTAAAGAAGTCAGGAGAAAAGACAGCTCACCTTACTAGAAGCACGACGAATCTTCTGTTCGGCTTTGGTATGTTTGACGTTATTGTAGTTGAAGCCAAATTCAGCTATGCCTGGTAAGATAAAGCCAATGAAAACACTGGTTTGGCTTTTGCGCTCCTTCACGGTGTGGTCCTTGTATTCAGAGTATGACTCAAAAGACTGCAGGGTGAAATCATACGAGCCTTTTGTCTGTAAATACATGAGAAGCAGAGTTTCCTATTTAGTAATAACCGGGACCATATTAATAAGCAATTAATTTACTGTGAACATGAAATAACAGATAAAAGAACGAGATGACGGAGAAAAACAATCCTAGTCTTGTTTGTGCTCATTATACACCTGCAGAGTGTACTGTTGCAAGTTGTAAGGCTTCCTGAATCTGACATCCTCGATGTAGTGTGGCAAGCAGCTGCCAGCGTAGTATCTGTTATCAAGCACCACTCCCTCCAGGTGGCTGTTCAAAATGTTGATTCTGAAAGATAAGTAACAGCAACTGCATTAACAGCGAGCAGATTTATTCGAAAAGAGCAACATGTTTATGTATCTAAGTTCTCAAAAATAACTGGGACTCACATTGCAGCCTAATTGGAATGTGACTCACCCTTTGGCAAGGTTTTCGATTCCCCAATACTCTTCAGCCGGCTGCCTGCAGGGCTTGGCAACGTTCTTACAGCCGGCTTCATCTGACATGTCCCCACAGTCATCCTCCCCACTACACTGCAGAGCTCCGGGAATACAGCGACCTGGAGGAGAGGAAAGAGGTGGATGGCATTTAGTAATGGTTTCCGAAACAGGATACAATCAATAGTTTGACATTTTTGAAATATGCTATGAAGGGATCGAGCTTGGCGAGCAGCCAATTAGCTTAGCTTAGCATAACTTCTGAAGGCAGTGGGGAAGAATGGAGAGAGTATAAAGGGCTGGGTGTAGGAGATACCTGTTTGGGTGCAGAGGAATCCCTCACACAAAGGAACACTGTCACATGTGTAGCGGGCTGAAACGTCACAGGCCTCCTCCTCCCTGCCATGAAAATTGCATGGCTGCCCTCCAAACTGGGATGGCTGGTCCAGTTTAGCATAGCGAAACTGGGTGGTTGAGAGAGAGAAACACAAACGGTCAGAGAAACACAGAGGAAGGCTTGCCGCTACCCAATAAAGGTGGTGGAAACTGCTCCAGGGGACTATAACAGCCGAAATCCCATTAGATGGCTGTTTTCACTTTGTCATGCCAAGGTTATTAATCCCCCTCCTTGTAAAGTGGATGAGATAGAGCACTGAAGTACATCAGCTGAGACCTTTGCCAGCAGAGGAGCTCAGAAAAAAAGCACGCAAGGGTCAACATATTGAATGCCTCAATCTTATAATCCTAGCACTGAATCTAATCCTGTATGAACATATTATCTAATTTATGATAACATAAATTAATTACAATGGGCTGGATCAATTTATCTGGCCAGATGTTCAGAGGGATATTAGACATATATGTTTAGTTCACTGTAGTACATAAAGCCGGTCCTTTTCTTCTCTATGTTAATTTGCCTGATTGTTAAGTTAAGGTTAACAGTGAAATGAAAAGTTGGACATTTTGGGAACTACTGTTAGGGTCGGAGAAAACCCGTAACAACTACACTTATTTGCCTTAATGCCAAGAGTGAGAGGAGAAGATTGCTAACACTCTGCTGCGCTAAAGCTAGCAGCAGCTGGCTAACTTAGCTTAGCACAAATAATTGGAAATAGGGGAAACAGCTAGTGTGGCTCTGTACGGTAACAAAACACCTACTGATTCTTGGTCAGGATCAGCTACGAGACAACCAACGGAAACTCGAGGAAGATACTTCGACTCCACCAATAAATATGGTGTTTTGTTATTTTTACACTTTGGGATTGGATTGATTAAAACAATCAAGATACAACGTGTTAATAAATGTGTTGTAGATGCATTTTGTTACTTTTGTGCTAAGCCAGGCCAGCTTTCCCCCCCTGTATCTAGTCTCTATGCTAAGCTAAGTTAGCTAGCTGCAGCTTTACATTCACAACAATGGGAGCGTGGTACTAATCTCCTCCAAGCGCTTAGCAAGAAAGAGTACTTCCGAAAATGTTTCCTAGCAATCACTGGCTAAGTGGCGATCAGCTGACTAGTGACATCCAATCATCTTCATGCAGGTGTACACTTCTCGCTATCACTCAGCTGATACGACATGCTCACATCGTTTACTCAATAATATTTTTGGTATTACTAAATTAAAGCTGGGGTCGGCATCTTTGGAGTTACCATGAAGTAAGATACATTTTATTTTACAAATATCCCCCAGAATGCTTTCTCTATCTGCTGGAGTACAAGTCCATGAGAAGAGGAGAGCAGCACAGTGTCAGCGGTATCTAACTGCCTCATGCCTCATCACATGTAAGAAAACACCTAACATGAGCAGTGATGTGTGAGCAGGCAAGGTGTGTAGGGAGGCGAAATTACAGGCTTATTACACTCCTGCGACAACAACAAATACTGTTTTTTTTCTCTCAGTTTTTTCATGTCAGAGCATTTGATTTTTTGATAGCTAAATCTTTTCTGATAAATCTAACTGTATCACAATTTTATTTTTTTCAGATTATTGTGTTACTCTGATGGGCCCACGATCACCTGTCTGGTTTCATCATACTTACTCTTTTTTTCTGACAGGTGTCACAGCGTGACCACGAGCTCCACTCTGATAAAACACAGTCCACTGGATGAACTACCACCTGATCGCCCACTGATCGAGCTTCACGAACACGAGGCTCTTCATTGTTCGCTGTTGTGTCGCCAACTTTGCTGTGACACGTAGATGAAAATCAAATCAAAACAAAGTGACATTTATTTACTGACAGATATTTTTAACGGCCGTTTTAGTTTCTCAAAAACAAATGGCTGTAAAATCGGCTTCTGATGGAACTACATATAATCAGAGATAAGACAGGATTTAGTGACAGCAATTAGGTTATATGAACTTTGATGGCATTAAAACATAGACGGTCTATTACAAAATAGACAAATAAAACTCCTACCTTAACATTATCAAAGTAACATAGAGTAGACCGCACTGCACCCTGAGTGCACTCATCCGTATCACCACAGGAAGCATCGTTGTGTGTTATGCCCGACTGTGAACGGGGAGACGGCACTGCTCAGCTCTCTCTGTAAACACAAACCGATCAATACTGGCCTGTACATGAACTCCGTGCTGCTATAGACTCCGAGGTGGAGCTGAATACGCAAGACTGCAGGCCTCGGGGCCACTCAACAAGGTGTTGTGTCAGTGTGTAATGAACACACAGGTATGACATCGGGTGTCTAGAGCAGGTGTGAATCTATAGGCACGCTTAATCCAGGAGCTCTGGACGTATTTTTCAGTTATTTTAAACTTCATTGGTTTTAATCCGGAGGAATGAGATGAATCTGAAATGACAAGAAAACATATATTTGTATAAAAATATACGAAAGTAGAGGAAACTGACGGCTTTGTAATAAAGTAAATTCCTGTTAAAGAGTTAAACCAATCGAGTCATGTTTGTGGACTTTTGACCTTTAAACTTTGTTCACCTTCACGATTTTGGATTTTACAGAATGACACAATCAATTGACTCAACTGGCGTCTACCGACCATGAAACCAAAGGTTCTCGTCCTTTTTGTCAAGTCACCATGTTATATGTTACAAAAAGCAGATGATGTTATTAAAATACTAATATGTCAAATGTTCCAATATTTCACAACAAAAGCAACTAACTTTCCATTACATGAATCAACTAATGACCCATAAGATCAATCTTGTGACTCTGTGGAGGGCCCAAACCCTGAGGTTGGGAACCACTGAAAAAAACACTGTAACTGTATGAAGTGTTGAAATCTAGCTCCACTTTGACCTACAGTAGAATACTGCTTACACACTGAAGCATAAAGTAAAATAGGGACAGTCTAATGAGCACTTGTAGTTTAAGTGCATTTTGCTTTGAATACTTTCTGCAAGTTTACTTAATGACAATGTTGAAAGACATTGTGTGATTAAGCAATTTAATTATTACAAAAAGATACATTAATTATCATACTAATCCATCACATTCGCCTGAAGGCATGGTGGATTACTGCAGAATTAGTTTGAGAAGAGCAACCTCTGTTGGCTGCTGTTGTGACCTTTACAGAAGGGACATTATTAGAATGATGGCATGAGTCTAAAGAAAGAAAACCGAGGAGCAAAGTGGGAATCACATGATATTTTATTTGTGACTGAACAGTGGCATGGGTACAGTGAATGGGGAAGTCATAGACGTACAAAAGTCCTTTTTTCTCTTTTTCATGACAACTCTTAATTCCATAAATAAAATGTACAAAATATTTTGGACTATATCTCATTTTTCTTACACAAGCAGGGATACAGTTACCATTTGTTATTGTAAGACTAGCAGATAATAGTGATATCTCTATTGTTCATATTATATAAAGTTGCCTTTCTTTTTGACCATTTTGATTCAGTGGAGCAGACCTACAATATGCCCAAGTGCTTAGTTACAACAATGACCTGTTTACTGTATACAAATGACCTGACAAGAACAGTGACTGGACAACAAAAATGAACCTGATAAGGCATAGAAATGCACTCTACTGTCTCCAAGCTCAAGGTTATTAAGCCAGTGTGGGTTTATTCTGCTTATTTATTGAAGAAACAAAACAGAGATATGATTCAAAGAGGCAAATTGTAAACAATGCGACCTCAGCTGGAAATGTAGAATATCTAAAAACAAAGAGATGCAGGAAAATCTGCCTCCTATTTACTAAATAGAAAAACCTGAAACCTTGAAGGAGTAGTTTTTTTTGCTATCTTTCAACCCCTTCATTTCTTTCAAGCTCAAAATGAGAGAGACGGGTACAACAGGCTTTATTTTGAATGACCATGTAACACAGATTCACAGTTCATATCTCAACAACCCGAACGGAAACAAAGATATGTTCGGAAATGAAAAAGAAATGGCTGCAGAAGCGAAAACAAACATCCAGACGTCAAAAATGGAGGTGCTGGTAGGGCATTGCTTGAGAGAAACACAGGTAGTTGGCATCCAAGAGGCAGAGAGCTTATGGCACAGAGGCTCAGGTATAGGGGACTGGGCAGATTCTTATTTACAAAATAGATGTTTGGCAAAGTTTACACATTGATGCCTCAAAGTCATTTCGATACCTCTAATGACTCGGCGTCATCAACTAAGAATTCACAGCTTATAAAATAAGAAAAAGAAATCAAAATGTCTTTTTTTTTTTATTTGTTTCAGTTCTCGAAGGAAGCTGCAGAGACCAGTTGGGCTCACAGCTGAGTCCGCTGAATCCGCATTAAGTCTGTTCATGCAAATGGACGAATCGGTGGAGCAACACTATGAGAACATTTGGCAAATCCATCTGCTGTGCACAGTCTTTGCTGGTGGCGGTTGACAAACAAAGGTCAACCACATACAGTAGCACGCTGCTCCTCTTAAAAGGTTCCAAAAAAAGAATTAGCATCATCAGTGTCACCGCGGCCGTTTAATGCAGCCTCACAGGTATAAACTCATTAATCCGTTACAGGAGAGTGCAGTCGCCTCCTGCCGTAGGTTTCGGTCAAAGATCAAAGGTCACTTCCTGGTTGAAAGTTTTTTTTTTGATTGGACGATAAAGCCAAAGTCTGGTTGTCATGCTGAGGAGTACATGTAGAGTATGTGGCCTCTGGAGGAAAGCAGATCCGAGGATAGCCAGCTTATTACAGAACTGCCAAAATATCCTTTAAAGGTTGAAAAAACAGAACAAATCTGTGTAATCCAGCTGTGTGAGCGGCTGCTGTTCATAGTCACTCGTCCTTCTCTTCTCTTTCTCGTGAGCTTCTGTCTTGGCCTTGAGAGCTTCCATCCCCCTAGAAGACAAACCAATTGACCCAATCATGAAGCTGCATTTCTGCAGTTACAGATCTCACCACCAGGTGGCAATTTTGTGCCTTCCCTGTCTTTCATTTGGTCGATACAGACAGGCATAATGACAGGAACATTGAACTAAACCAAGGCTCTTTCCCAAGCGGCAGCAAACCACTCATCGGCAAGGGGAAATGAGACAAATGGAAACAAAAAGCAAATAAAGGTAGCTCAGATGTATCAAACCCAGACATTTAAGAGAGTACGGGACTGTGAATACTCACTTGGTTTTCGTGGTTCCCTAGCTGTCTTCCTGTGGACAGGTCTGATCCTGCGAAGGATCAGGGGCTTCACTGGACACCGGAGAGATCGACCTTGCAACATCAGAGCCCTGAGATAAAGAAAGGGAGAAAGCTGTAAAATTTCTATTTTGCACGTGACATGCTTTGGCAGAATCAGTTATCCTCCGGCATGTGGAGACCTGGAAAAGTGCATCTTTTTCCTCACACATTTTGCAGAAAAACATCAGCAAAACATTTATAATTACCCTGACACATAATTTTACCTTATTACATATGATCTAATCATGACATTTAAATCATCTTTGACCTTTCATGTTTAATTGGCTTGACATTTAGCTTTTATAAAATGGTTAAAATCAATCCCATTTGGCAATATTAATTACGTGACATCTGTGTGTGTGATTACATGCAATGCACTTGAGAACAGATCATCTATAAGACAATAATAGATCATAGCATTGTGTCAGTCAGTTATTGACCCAGAGGGGCGGAGCTCACCGATTGTTCCTCCTTGGCGTTGCTGCCGTTACCCTCTGGGTCTACAGGGGAGTGATCTGTGGGGGGGTCACTGGCCTGGGAAGGGGGGCAGTCTGAAGACGAGCTCTGCTGAGGGGCTGGAGTGGATGCTGCAGAGAGAGGAAATAAGAAATGTTCAGTAAATACAGCAAAAGGACATATAATGGGATTTTACTTTGTTTACTGAGTTTTGTTTAACGCTAGTCGGCTCTGTGAATACAGTTTAGCATCAAGCTGGTAACGTGTATAACCTGTACTGAGAAGCAGTGGATTCAAATCCAGATTGTGACCTTTATTGCATGTCATCCTTTTTCTTTTCTAAAATACCCGATGTTGGGTATTCTGCACATTATCAAACAAAGCACAACTTTATTAACATGTACGCCCTTCATATGTCTGATCTCCTTAAACCTTATATTCCATCCCGTGCTCTCCCCTCTCAGAATACAGCGCTCCTCTCTGTTCCCAGAGTTAAAAAGAAGACAGCAGGCTGCAGGCCTTTTCCTATCATACTGCAATACTATTCATATGGACATCAGACACTATGGCTCTGTTGTGGCCTTTAAATCCAAACCATCTCTTCAGTTAGTTGATTATTCTTATATGTTGGTCCTGAATATTGCAAACCTTCTGAAAAGCACTGCATATCTCTAACCCTCTGTGTGTTTGTTGGCCCACAAGCACACAAGCCTCCAAGCTGTAGCTGTTGGTGCCTCATTCCAGATGTTTGGATCTTAATCTCCATAGATTTATCCTCATGTCTCTTTCTCCCTTGTGTGCATGTTGTCCTCGTCGCTCTCTCCCTGTGAGAATTGTGCTCTGGGGCTTTGCTTTGTCCTGTTTCAGGCTCTCCGTGGTTGAGAGGAGGTTGTGTGACTCAGATCTGTTTGGCAACACCGGTAGTTGCTCAAGGATCTTTATTCTTTCTACATCTTTACATGTTTCATTTTGTCATTGTGATTGTCCTTAGTGCATTTTCACTATGTTGGTGTAATCTGTACACACAGCATCTATTGCAGTTTGCCTGCTGTTGGAGAGAGATCCTTCCTCAGATGCTCCTGCTGAGGTTTCTTCCCTTCACTGCTACTTTATTTTTATTGCATTTCAAAGCAATCCATCCAATACGTTTGGAGAAATCTCACTCAAAACCGCAAATGTCAACATCATGGTGGCACCAGCGGAAAAGTCAAGGGGTCATCTAAGTCATGGGGATGTATCATCTGGGAACAATGAATGCCTGTAGAAAATTGAATTTGCAATGGATTGGATAGATGTTGAAAAAGTCCAGCCTGTGACGCTGCCATTCATAGGGACATCCAGCTAGAAAGGGTAATCATGTTTATAGAAATGCTTTTCTAATCAAGTGGAACAGATGGAGGTTTAGTAAGTTATATTTATGTAGGAAGACAGCAATTAAGAACACTTACGTGATTCAGTAGACGGTGATGTGGATGTCCCTGGGCTCAAGGTCATCCGAGAGAGATCAAGGTCACTACAGCTTCCTTCCTCTTCCTGGGTCGCAGCAGCTGAAGGTAGCAGCAGCTGACTGCAGACCAGCGTGTCCGGTACACTCATGAGGCCTGGGGTCCCACACCTGCTCACCCCTGCAGACGCAACGCCAGATCCCACACATGCGGCTCCGGCTCCTGACGTAGAGGGACCTTCGCCTGCATCCGAGTCAAGGCAGAGGCCTTCCTTCGCCAGGCTCAGCTGCCTCTGAAGCAGGGCTGGGTCGGCCGTGTGCTGGGGGCTGGTGATGGCAGAGGAGGGGGCCGACATGTCGCAGGCTTGGGGGCACATGGTGGTAATGGGTACTAGGCCTTGGAGCATGGCAGCTGGTATGGCGTGCCCTCCCACGCCCACGGTCTGGGCAGGCATGTAGGCTGCCATGGCCGCCCACTGCTGCTGAGTGGCCGGGAAAATGTTGGCCTGGCTCCAGATGAGGGGCTGACCACCGGGGAGGACCTGAGCCACCTGGAGGGGCCCCTGCACGGGGAAGGCCAGAGTCTGAGCCTGGGCAGGAAACGGCTGCTGCGCCCACTGGGCGGCCTGCACCGGACCCATGGTCATATAACCTGGAGCAGAAACAAGAGGAGGCGAAAGAATGATCAAAGGATATGAATTGTTATCGTCGACAGGCACATTGTGAGAAGGATTATGTGAAGTAAGTTGTTTGCTGCATTAAAAGGATTTTAGTAGGCTGCTGCTTTGAAATGATGTGACGTCCTTGAATGTTCTTGAAAGACTAAAATGTCAACAGCTTTGCTAAAAAAAAAACATCACAAAAAACATCGCTTTACAGTATCTCTGTGGTACAGTCAATCTTGGCTTTTCACAAACTACACATCAAAGGAAGACATCCCCATCAGCACTTTATTCTCTTTTATGTTTCATATTGTGGCAAAAATGCAGCGTTTCAGTGCGGGCAGCTACCTGACGGCATAGAGGTGGGGCTGAAGGGGGCGTACAGCTCAGCAGTGTGTTGCTGCTGTCGGCTGCTCCTGCTAGGGTCCAGTGTGTTGGCGGGGGATGGGGGCATCTGGTAGGCAAAGCACACGCACACAGACAGACACACACACACACACACACACACTCAGATGTCACTACTATCAAAGTCACCTAAAAGTCACCATGCTGCACATTTATCTTTAATCCGCAGTACTGTCGGATATTCAGGGAATTCAGATCTCTGCCACAGTGATCTAACGTTACAGATAAAATAATGTAAAATCAACCATGCATAAACGTGTACCAATTGCACAAAGTTAATCATTGTGGGGTTTTGTGTTGGAGTACTCACTGAGGGAGGAGTGGACATGTCGCCGAAAAGATCAAAGTGGTTGATGTTCTGTGAGTCGAGCCAAGGGGGGACGGAGAAAGAGAGACAAAATCCAGTGATACATCACAACAATGAGATTTGCACACTCATGAAACCTTGAATTCATCTCCAGATATGGTATGGGTGGGTAGGTGCGCGGAGTGAAATCTATTCATAAAGGCAGTTTGTGCTGTGGATGGCAAGAAACAACTATCCCCTCGTTTCATTATCAGAAAATGGATCTAAAATGAATCTTTCATGACTCGATATAATTGAGTGGGTAAAAGGCTATTCAGTTCTATAAAACAGACTCTGATTAGATATTCTTATGTCTGCCAATCAGGAGGGGCCCCCATGAGAGCCTGGGCCACTTTATCATGCTGATTCTACTCCCGAGAGCAGATACATACACAGAGGAGCGTGTTGATTTCATCAAATATGTGAAAGGAAGAAGCTCCTGGAACCATCCAACCGAGACAATGAGGCCACCTCACCCTATAGGCAGACGTGACCCCTGCTCCAGTCCCCTCTGTTGTCTACTCAAACTACTTAAAGGAGAGGGGGACGCAGCTATGGAAGACACTATGGAATGACTAAGTTGCATGAAATGTCTCTGGGGCCATGCACAAGCAGACAATGAATCACCGTAAAAAGCACAAAAACACACAGAACAAACAGGATTCGCATTAACATAACACATACATGAAGAAACAAACATGTTGTTTTTTTTTTAAAGGAAAAAAAAAAGAAATAGGAGGAATCACAGCAATCAGTCTCGCTGCTAACAGGGTGTTGTGTCCTCCTTGAATATGCAAGACATGGCGGATTGCTGTTTGCACGGCACTTTGGAACCATTGAGGGTCACAGAATGAGTCTGAATTTGGAAAAAGGTAAACATTGTACACAGAGGTCTCTCCCTGCAGGCACTGACACACATCAGGGGAGCTCAAGGCTCTCAAAAAGCTCCAACTGAATGAACAGACAAGCAGTAACACTTAGAGATATGGAAGCGCCGCTACTTATACTGGCATGGGCTGTTTGGGTGAGATAGCGAGGGGGCCTTGAAAGTTTATCTGTTTGATATGCTGAGCAACAAGCACACAAACAGCGGAGAGCAGAGGCGCACGCTAGGGCTGTTGTCAGAAGTTGCATGGAAATTGTCTCGGAGTGAATGTTTGGCAAAATAGGCTTGAATGAATGTTTTTATAGGCGATTTGAGAGATGTAACAGCGTTGTCACTGCATGGTGGTGAAGAACTCAAAAAATCTATCAGGATGAGGTAAAATATATTTTCAGTTTGATGAGAGGGAGCAAAATCACAAAAATGCTTTTTGTGCCGTTTTCTGAACAAAACACATTGCTATTCATTAAGGTCCGGCTGTTATGAGTGTTTGATGGATTTGATTGTATGTAGCCGCGACTACACTGCATGCAGCTCAACCCAAAACCCCACCTACAAACCTCTCATCTTCATCCTCTGAGGAAGACAGAAAAGCCCCCCCCCCCCCCTTTATCTAGTCAATCCGCCGTTCCAGTCAGATGGGACGGGCAAACAGACTCCAAGCTGATTTCGTCTCCATCTGGTCACGACATGCGTCAGATTCTGCACAAGATTGGATTTTGGATACGAAGCCTGCCCCTCTAATGTCCTGTGAAATTGCTGACATGTCTGACTTTGGTTGACCAATCAATTAGTCTTACCTCTTCACGCATGCTCGGCATGACCAATGTAGCTTTGTTTCATAATCGTCATCATCACCAAAAAGCGGATGCAGATCGACATACATCTGTCTGAGTCGTTCTGGGATTAGGAAATCCATTTTAGAGCCTGCAGGCTGTAATACATAACTAAAACTATTAGATACCGTATAGCAAAATAATGTGAATGGAGACTGTCAAAGGGGGCTTAAGGTACTTCCTTGAAGAGGATGTTAAAGAGAGGTTTGCAAGGGTAAAGAAACAAATGATAAAAAATAAAAACACCTACAGTCATGAAATGGCGTTTTGGGACATCATAGATCCCTTCCTTCTGCTGACCGGTTGGGACCTGCATTGGATTGGAGGTCGATTCAAACGTAAGTAACAGAGCAACACCTTTTTATGTTTTATTTTTAACAGGCTGGGTTATTTAAAAAAAAAAAAAAAAAAAAAAGAGTTTACAAAATCTGAAACATGTGTATAGTAAATACATCAATTTCGATTTAGTAATTTTTTTGAGATGTCATTCTATCTTTTAGAGCGATGGGATTATGCAAATTCTACTGCTTTTTTTGTTGAATCAATTCTACTTAAATCAATATTGATTGCAAACAATGCTCGACGATGGTGCGCGCTAGTTCTGTGAGTATTAGGAAAGCCAATTGTTATGCTGAACAGTATGTCTCAACTGGTTCATCTGACAAAACGAAAAAAATTCCTCGGCTCTGGCCTCCTTTGTATATTTCTCTCACATTTATTCAAACTATCTGTTGCTCTTAACCTCGCTGCCTGTCTCCCTATCGCTCCCTCGACTAGTTAACTCTCCCGTACGTTTTCCTCAAGTCTATTGATCTTGTTTCATTCTGAGATCAAATGGCATGGCAAGTGATTAATCTCTCTCTCTGCATCTTTCATCTTCAGAGGAACGCAAGATACAGAGAGGCATAAAGAGGAGGAGGACGAAGAGGAGGAGGAGGAGGAGGAGGGAGAGAAAGGGAGGGAGGGGGAATAGGATTAAACCAAACGACAGGTCCCCGGAGTCCTAGCTGGTCCTTCAAATGGTCTAAATTCAAAAGGTCAAAGTGTTGGATATATAAAAGGACCTGGTATGCAGGCTCTGGGTGAACAACTGACCTTGACTCTTCTGCTGTTGTTTGTCATATGAAACATAAAGCTACTTTCATCTTTTCCAGCAATAATCGTTAAGCCTTTCATGAAATCAAACCGATTCTTTCAACAATTCTTATGCTACGTATTTGCATTCTGTAATTGCCTCCCTATATAGCTGTTTTCATCGTGGGGAGTCTGCCATTCCCATGCTGGATTCACAGAGGAACCGCTGCATGCGTGTAATCGAGTGTCATTTTATCTCATTGATCGCCTAATTGTTTAGTGTGCTCGCTCATTACACTGTATCAAAGCTGTATTTGGTTACTGCTAATGCCAATAAAACATCTGATGCCGCTGCTTCAAATAAAAGAGTCCAACTGGCGAAACACGGGTGTTTTTTATTGTGAAGAAGCCTCGGGAAAGGCAACGTATTTGTCATTGCGGTTAGCGCTCATGTGTTATAGAAAAATACATTTTCCCATTTTTCAACAGGGGATCAGTTTTAGTTATTGCAGGGAGTAATGGATTAAAATCTTATGGATTATAACTTTAATATGAACCTCCTAATATAACTCACAGCTTGAATTGGTTCTTTCCTACATGGCTTTTCATCTTCTGCCAAGAGACCTTGGTTTGATCTATCTTTGAATCCCCAGAAAATCCTGTTTCCAAAAACCACTTTGCAACTTCTTACATGGATCTTGAAAGGTGCTATAAAGTCATGTTGTTAGTACTTTTACTATTATAATCTATCACAGGGTATGAAGAGGGAGAAGAAAAGGGGGCAATGCTTGTCTTTGTACCTGATACACGCTCTCCTCTGACTGGGGGCCACGGAGGGGTTCGTGTCCAGCCTCAAACACTATGTACTACAGAACAGAAGTAGTGGGCAAGGCGTAGAGGTGCAGAGAATAATGAGATGAGAAGACAGAGAGAAAGGTTGGCATATAAAACAGAGAGATACAACGAGGGAGTGGTACATGACGAGAATAAATGAACGCACAGGGGAGCGAGGATGGCGTCGAGTGGGGAGTGGAATGAGATCACGCATATGAAGGGTGTGTAAAAAATGGGGCATGGGAAAGAGGAAGGGGGGAGATGTGGAGAGAAAGAAAAAAAAGAGTGAGGTGGGAAGAGGAAAGAGCACAAGTATAATAGGTCAGGCAGTAGTTCAAAGCAATGTGGAGGTCTTAGCTGGAGGTCTCCCTTCAACATCAGCAATTTGATGCTCCACCTCTTTGAGAGGAAATAGACGTCAGGTTATTCGCTTGAGATCCATAAGTGATGTCTCGGATGAGTCAGTATCTCTTCTTTAGAGTGATGTTAAATGCCTTTATGGATCTCAATGTAAAAGGGTAGTTTGACATCTTTGGAAATACATGTATTCACTTTCTTGAGAGTAAGATAATTTCATTTTCTCATATCTTTGTGGTAAATATGGAGCTGGAGCCAGGAGCTGCTTGGCTTAGTTTAGCATTCAGACTGGAAACGGGGAAACAGCTAGCCTGCTCTGTCCGATTGTAATACAACGACGTTAAGTTTGTTAACAAACTATTTTTCTTGACATAAACAAGGGTTAAACTAAAAAATGACCCACTTAAAACAATAATTACGACAAATAACAAAAACAATTCGGCATTGAAAAAATACTAAACGAGAAAGTGAAGGACGGGCAAAAAGACAAATTAACCAATTACTGTAATAATGCAAAGTCTTATTAAAACCTGCATTCATCTGCAGAATCACACACCGTCATCGCCGCCCAAAACTATGTCAGAAGTTGAGCTGTTTGACCTGATGCACTTCCATCAGTAATGTTATCTTTCTGTCAGAAATGCTATCTGATACAATACACTCAGAATTAACAAAAAGTACAAAAACATACAGAGAGGGAATGGTTTTGTTCAACAGAGTTTTAAAATGACAACTGGATTCACCGAGGAGAGTAAAAGCAACATGGCCAATGTGTGTGTGTATGTGTGTAAACAGCCTTTTACCATTAACCTCGTGACAGCTATAGGTAACAGTACACAACAAAATGTTCAAAATGCTTAAACAAATTCAAACACAACAACATTTGGAATAAAATTTAGTTATTGAAATAACAACAAATGACTAAAATTGGACAAAATTGGTCAAAATCATTATTACAATTTTAGTCGAAAGACTAAAACTAAATCAAAATCAAGTGCCAAAGTTAACGCTGCAGCTCAGATTAGGTGCTGGATGGTGGATTTTGTTACCTTTGGACAGACAAAGCTAACTGTTTCCAGTCTTTATGCTAAGCTAGGGTAATCGGCTGCTGGCTCCAGCTACACATTCACTGAGAGTGGTATTGACCTTATCAGCAAGAAAGTGTCAAGAACAAGTGTATTTCCCAAAATGTCGAAGTACTCCTTCAAGATTCTGGCCACAGTCTGGAGTTTTATCAACCAACATCAACATAATCGGAAGCTGCAAATGGAATGACTTTATGCAAAACACACTTTAAGAGCAAAGAACAGAGGTGATCTGAGAGGTGGTTGGACGTACCACTGAACATAGCATTCAGAGTAAGAGTTAGCGTTGTCTGTATTCAGTGTGAGCAAACACAGAGAAAAAAAAACAAAACATGTACAGCCAAATAAATGCAGAAAGGAGGGAGGGGGTAACAACCAGTCAGGAGGGCATGTCTTTGGGAGAAATCAGAACATTGACACAGATCAACTTAAAAAATATGGTTTTACAACACTGCACTGGCAAATGGGAGTTGAATGGTTGAACAAAACTGTCCACTAGGATGGTCTACTGTGTATTACTGGAATGGTGGAATATAATGAATCATTAATTCAAGCAGATCAGTGACTGGAGGAGATATTCAAATGTATGATTAATAGTTTTTTTTTCTTTTTATTCCAAGCTGTAAGAGTGAAAACAGCACCAGTGGAGCTAGAAAAGCATCAAGATCTGCAGTGTTTCTTTGCTGCTCGTGTGCCTCCGGACCTACCTGGTAAACTGGATCGTCCACTTCGTCCTCCAGGATGGTCTGTGTAGTGGTGGGACAGAAGGCAGATGACACATTTTGTTTTTCATCAGTAAGACAGTGCAGTCCAATTTAGAGTCTCATTAGAAAGTAAATGGAAGGTCGGAAAACCACGCAAAGAAACCCACATTCATCTTAGTGCGTCGTTTCCTGCCAGCGAACATAATTACACACTCACAGCCTGTTTTAATGAAACGGCGATCGAACACACACCAACGCGTGAGTTTCCTGTCACACACACCTGACTCCGTATTAAAAAAAGCATCTAAACCTGTTGCATTTCCATTATATTTAGATATTAGAACATAGAAAGCATTGGTGCAGACAAACACACTTCAGTAGAAGCTTGAGAGTGTTAATATTTCTGTTGTGTGAATGAATTGTTGGCTGAGTTACAACGTGTGATCTCGCCTCTGAATGGGAAACAAAACTGAGGAAAAGGCCAGAATGTGCCGTCATACCTGGTAGACCGCCTGCTCACACTGTTTGTCCTTCTGGGCCTTCTTCTCCATCTCCTCCCGCTGTTTAATGTCGTAGATGAGCGTGAAGAGGTCGCGCAGGTCAATAATGAGTGGCTCCGCCTGCATGAGAGGAGGAAGAGGAGGAAGAGAATGTGGAAAATCAAGTAGTGGAAGTAAGAAATGAGAGGAAATGGACAAATAAAAAAAGAAGTGAGGTGAAGAGCAATGTTTGGGAAGATGAACATGTGTCAAGCAGGCAAAAACAGAGATAAGAGGGAAAAGGGCAATGGAGGTAAATTATCTTTAAAATCTTCAGGAGTAACGTTAGAAAATAAATAGTAAACATAATTCTGAGGTGACTAAGACTTGATTCAACTGTGTTACTCTCAACAACTTCATGAATATGTTAGGAGTGACCTTTATACATTGTTTATTGTTTTATTATGTATTTATTCAAATATTCATGTTATTTTTAGTCAGCCAACTCGCGGAGAATAGATTATGTGAATGCAGAATATGAAGATGTTTGGTTCTGACCTCGTCACAAGGAAACAAGCTGAGAGTGAGGAGTGATGAACACAATTAACGCTGCATCAAAAAAATAAATTTCTACTTGTTTACTTATATCTATCTGGTCAACTGGTGTCTTGTAAATACACCTGACCTGAAAATAATGAAATAGAGACTAGCATTAGCGATGTGCATCTTAATATTGGCAGCGGTTTCTAGGTGGTGTTAAAATGAACATAAGACAGTTTCCTGTTACCGAACTGACCTACAATACACATCACACCAATCCTCCCCCAGCAGCAGCTGAAGATGCATGATTAAACAAAAGAGTGCACATCTGTAGGCTTGAGACTTGGACTTGAGTCAAACTTGACAGAATGGAGGACTCGACTGCCTGCAAATTTGATTTGAGACTTGAATGCAAATTGACGTCTCCAATTTTAATCAAAGTGTTTTTGAGAGTGCCTTGCACAGCTGGCCAAGCACACAGCGTGCATGTTTAATTGTTATGCCTATTGTATGCATCGCATGGGCTTGGTCTCAGCTATGTAAACACACTCTTTGTTTAACTCAGCTTCTATAGGAACATGTTAAATCTTGTGTAATTTAATGGTCAGCAAGACATGACCCTCAATGACCTTGTGACTTGGTTTGGAGCTGCCCTCAAGGACTTGAGACTTGACTAGGACTCGCATAAAATAACTTCTCGACAGCTGTAGAGCTGGAAAGGTACCTACCGACTGTGCGTTCTTGATGGCCACAAACTTATGGTGGCCCTCCTTCCCGCAGACGTAGCCAAAGGCCCGGTGGTCCCTAGTGTCCTTGGCTATGTAGCTGATCTCGTGGACTGAGTGGTGATGCATGAGCACCTATATAGCAGAGATGTTAGGTGTTACAGCAAAGAACATGTGGGCCTGGTGAAATAGGGTTTTCACACAATCAACTCTTTGTTTCGCGCCCCTGAAAGATGCAAAAAAGCCTTTGCCTTGTTTCATTTCTGCGTACAAGAACTGCACACTGTGTTGGCAGGAAAAGTGGGCCAAGCCTACTTTAAACATCTTTGCATATTGTTGAGCCAAATGCAATTAACCAACACAGAGGGAGGAGAGATTCAAGGCAGTTTGAATCACTACACAATACTGCATATAGTTACCGCATAACTTGTAATCCAGCAGCATGATGTTTGTTTTGTGCTGTTCTATCGGATTGGGTTACATCTCGTTATTTATGTCCATCTTCAGGACATCGGCAGGATTTGAGATGCTGGGAAATTTGGTGATTGAGAAAAATGTAATTCCATCCCATTTTCAAAAACTACTGTATGATGCATTCACAACATTTCTGATTAAAAGACTAAATAAAACACCCCCAAAAAGCTCACGAAACATAAATACTCATCCATAGATTCACACTGAGAGTAATTCAGCTGCCACTCCACTATTAGCAGAGATAAGCTTAAGCACTGGGGAGAACTTTCGTTTTAACATTCAGCCAAAATTCAGCGGGGAGCGTCGCTAGTAACGCCTCAGATTAATGTATAATACAAAACTAATATGACTAGTCTACTCGATTCAGCAGAGAATCATGTCAGCTTCACATAAAGTATTTTCCATCTGAAAGCTTGCTGACGCTGCCTGCCTAACTCAAGAGGGATATTAAGTGTGGAGGGTTATTTACTGCCAGTAATCAGTAAATAAAATGGGAAGCATTAGGGGGCATGATTTCCAAAACAACAAATGAGCTTGTCAAAAGCTGGTGAGCTGACTGGTGGTGGCTGGAGGCTTAATGTTCTTTTTCATTAGCGGCTACAGACACACCAGCATTACTACCAGTCATATTGAGAAGAGATGTTGTCAAAGATGGGTGTTTTTTGAGGAGACGACCACGGTTGGTGGTGGGGTGGAGTTCAGCATCCACAGGACAAACGCTGTTGCATAATTATCAGTTTAGCTCTAATGACAGCTGAGGTGGAGCCGTGGTGTAATTAGCATTAGCGGCAATGATCATTAAGGGGTGGAACTGAGTGCTAATTATCGGTTAGCGCTGATGAGCAGAGAGGGCCTATCTAGCCAACACTACGCCCCAGGACGGGGGAGAGCTGAGCCCCTCGATCATCCTGTAATGGAGCAGCAGGCCTCTGAGTCCGCCAGAGGGATGGAAGCCAGTATGGAGGCGGAAACAGCCCGTCTAATAACATCACCATAACATTGCTCACTGTGCTATCATTAACAGGCAGACTGGGCCTGAGTGATCTTAAGTAGGTCTTGTAGTAAACCACTAATCTTACTAGGGTGTTAAACCAGTTTACTCAAATATCAACTGGAACCTGTAATTGAATGCTGTCAAGTTGAATCTTTATGAGCTAAAGGGCAAACTGTCCAGTGGAAAGCATGCTATTGCATATTTTGCATTGCTATTCGGAGAGGAATTTAGATTTGCAAAAGGATGGAATTGTTTTCATTTCAGCACAACCTTGTGAACCATATTCCTTCTGCACAGATATTGCAGTCAAACTAATAAGTCAACCGTGCCAGCCAGGCTAACAAGATGGCGGCCCTGGCAGCCGCTGTGAACTGAACCGTGCCAGCGTCTGCCCTCTGGATGTCCTATACTGTTGGTTCACAGTACAGCAGCTGGCGGAGGCCTCACAGTGCAGCTCTGCCACTAGGTTCACTCACTGACATGCTACTCACCCCTGATCTTTCACAGTAGATCTTGATCCCGCCGAAAGAGACCGTCAAGAACACTCTCTGCTTGTGCTCCCCTTTGGAACGTGCCGAGGAAGCCATTCCCTGCAGGAGATTAAAGGAAACGACATGTGGAGATGAAAGGATATGAGCTCAGCAAGGGAGACTGTGAGCCTTTTTCTCTTCCGACTCAGGTGAGTGTGACAGTGGGAGATGGGGGGAGATATTTGGGTGGGTTGGTGGGTGGGTGTTGGGTGGTGGGGGAGGGGGGGTTAGGGTGACAGGAGTTACATAAGGTGTGATAGGACAGAATGTTCTTTCAAGTGCCATTTCTTGAAGCTTCACTCTCAGAGGAATTCTCACGTCGAATTGTGTAGCGAGTCTTATTATTATTGCGGAGGATTCTTTTCCCCCGAGCACCTTTTTTCTCTCCCTTTTCTTGAAGTGGGTTTACTGCACTTCAACGTGACATGCACAAGTGCTAGCTTACAACAATAAGGTGAGATTTGCTGACAGAATGGATCGCGCTGCTGACCGACCAACTCGCCCCGACAACTTCACATAGTGCTGACTAAACAGCCAATCCAGCCTTTGAAATGCGTTTTCCCCCATGGATCTCAGTAGCTCCCCTTTTCTTACATTCTCAGCTCTAATAGAGAAAACAATTAACATTTCCACCATGTTCTATTTGAGGCAACCTGTGTGCTTGACATGTCTTTCACAGAACAAAGCCTGGAGGAGGAGGAGAGAAGAGGGGAATAAAAGATAAGAGGAGAAGAAAGACTTGTCCTCTGTGCTGAATACGTCTGACACACCTGCAGGCCCAGTAACGGTAATGAACAGCCAACCTCTTCTGTACATCACATTTCTTTTGCTTATACAGATTAGCTAATATTTAAAACCCAAGCCATAACAGGTCACATGAATCATCATCAAGCTCTGCTTCTGCAATGAGATGTTAAAGGAAGAATATCCTGTTATACATAAATGTACATTTATAGGAGAGAAAGAAGACCTGAAGGCACAAAGGGAGTATAACAAGGGGAAGGGTAAAGATAGGGGGATAAAGAGCAGAACAAGCAACAGGGATAAGGAAGAGATGAAGTAGGTGAGAGAGAGGCGGGAGGGCGGGAGAGTCGATGGATGTTGTCAATCAGCAATCGGCTTCTCCATTTGGTGGATTAGTCCTCAAGGCACCGAGAGGGAGCTCAATAGAGACCCCGTCCCCTCCTCTATCCCCTGTCCAGATCATAGCAGGCCTGTATCGACTGCTCCATTGAGTGTAACTGGCGAGTAGCTGGTGACTACTGGAGTCATATGGAGGGCACCACTGAAATGTCAGAACGAGGTGAGGAAAAGGTTGTTTTATTGGACATATCCCTTGGAATGGATATGGGTGATGAGAGGCTTTGCTATCCTGCTCTTCTCGTGGGGCTTCCCACACATTTAAGCTCCAGAGAAGTGTGTGAGAAGATACTTAAAAAGCCATGCGTATACGTTCTCTTTTGGAGGAGGATTTATCCCGTAGCCACCTACTGCAAAGATGCTTATGTGCTGCTTTTTCCCAACAAAGAGAGTGATAAGTACTTCCTTCCTTTTACTGTGGAGCCAGTAAACATAGCTGGCATTTAAGAGGATACAGAATAAACTTTGGAAAAGAGGGAGCAAACTATTTCTGAGTAATATCTTCTTTATCTTGATAATTGACTGTTAGATAAACCCCTCCCCAAACAGCGATTGTTCACTCATAACTTAGCCACCAGCTCTGTTAAGCTTTCTCCACATGTTGAGGCGGTGTGCATTTGGCTCTATTAACAGCAACACTCCACATTTGCAGCTGGACATCTGGTTTCAGCTTCAGCCTTCTGGTACAAAATACTGTGTGTAGCCATCAAGTGCACTATTAAGTCCCCCTTTTACATGATTCTTGTTTAAAAACTAAGCTGATGTCATAAAGCTTATGTTAATATAATTAGGTTACATCTGCTCGCCTCAGTCGACATTTCAACTGATGAAATTGACGGTATCTGTTAAAAAAAACCTGTTATCAAGGTTCATGTGCGAGAACAGAAAAGTAGTAAGTACATTTTAGCACACTCACTTCAAAATAAGTTGAAGAATACTCAATCCTCTCATCCAAATACAATAGAATTCAGACTTTTTTCCCCGTCTTAATGTAGGTTGTTGAGTTTGACCTATTTACAAGTATACCGCCGTGAACTTTGTTGCAAAAATATTAGGCTGTGACTGACATGATAAAACATTCAAGAGGCAGACATATGGAGGAGGGGAAGGGGGGGGGGGCAGTCAAAAGCTAAAAAGGGAAAATGTTCTACTTAAGTGATATATTGCTTTCAGCATCTGAACATAGGAAGCTACGTAGTTTGCCTCTAATGTCAAAAGCCCGTATGAATAAATGCAAAGAGCTAAAAATACAGCAGCCTATTAGAGGGAAAATAAAGTACAAAGCTGCAACTATTTTGCAAAAGATGAACCCAACCTTACAGCAGCTCCATGACTAAGAGCTACCGAATAATATGGTCAGACTTTTATCTGTTCCGTCTGGTCAGGTCTTTACAGAGCTTCAGTGAGTCACACGGGACAAGGCAGCTCCCATGACTCACTCAACAGACAATACAGACATCGAGCATGTCTTTTCCAAATCTGACGGTGATGAGCGAAGAAGCTCACTGATGTCCACACACACACACACACACACACACACACACACACACACACACACACACAGACAGACAGACAGACAGACAGACACACACACACACACACACACACACACACAGACAGACAGACAGAAGTCTGCACCTTCAGCTTCATCATGGAGTCTTGGCACAGCTTGTCCCCGCGCGCCGCTGTCACCTCATCAATCCCGATCAGCTTGGCCTTGTAGCGCACGCCATCTCCACGGAAACGCTTAATAAGCCCCGCCTCACTGCGGTCCTGACCTGCGGCGGGAAAGCAAAAGAGAGGACGAGAAATAAGAAGGAGAAAATGAAAGCGAGTGATTACAGGAAGCAAGGATGTGAGCTCAACTGAATCCCATAACTTTAGCATCATGCCCTGCTTGAGGTATAGAGGCTTCTCTCTCTTTGTGTGTGTGTGTGTGTGTGTGTGTGCGTGTGCGTGTGTGTGTGTGTGTCTGTGTGTGAGCGAGAGAGAGATAAAGTGGTATAAATATTTATGGAATAGGAAATGCAGAATGAATTGCAAATTAGCAGCAGTGAGCAAAGATTGAAAGAAAATTGAACTTGAGATTGAAAATGGAGCTGGATGAAGCTGGTGGACTAAATGAGAAAACAACAAGAACACTGAGAACACTCTGCCATCACCTATTGCAGGGCATTGTGGGACATTCACATTGAAAGCTTGGGTGGAAGGTTACGAGGCGGTTAAGGGGGGGCTCGCACTCCTACAGCTCGCCCACGCCCACAGTTCCCATGGGTGCTATTGGTGGTGACAAACCAGCTTGAATGGCTGCCATTGAGAGGAATCATCTCGGTTCACCGGTCACCCATAATCCACCAGGCCCTCCCTGGGTGATGGATATTGGGTGGTGGGCTGGTGGTGTGAGACAGGAGGGCATTTGCAAATGTGTGTGTGGCTGGCCTTGGCCTTTATAGTTTCACCCCCTCGGTTCTCCCGCCCATCCGTGTTGCTGATTATTCGTTCTGTCAATCTCTGCGACTGCCCTGACACCACCTTGACACAGACACCTTTCTCATGTTTGTGTCTGCGTTATCTGTCGTCGCGTTGTTTTTTACTATGAGGCTGCGAGCCTCAAGCGCCGTCTCGATCTCCAATGTATAAACAATCCCCTCCTAACCTTTGCCGCTTTTGTCAGCCTCAAAACACCGTTTACCGCTGGCGGCTGGATTTACATGACGAGATAGCAGGATTTCAAAAATCAAGGTCACTCTCGCCTTTGAGAATTTAACAGTTTTCAAGCACACTCAATTCTAGGTCAAGAGCCCGTACAGTACAATCAGTTAACGGCACAGTTAAGTGGCTGGCTAAGCTGTGTGCGAGAAGAGAAGAAGGTGTAATATCCCCAACAGAGACGGGCGGCACTCAAAGACAGTATTACACCAAAATGACCTCATTCCACCCAGAAACACACAGTATCGCCCTCCCTACTACAGCTAACACAAATGAAATGTCTTCTTCCATCTCTGCAATTTCCAAGGAAAAATCAAGAAGACATTTTTTTTCTTCTTCTTTTTAAGTGCAAATTAAGTGGCTTGTGCAAACGTCCATGTTTGAATGCAGGCACTTGTCTTGGGTATGCACACCCTCTCACTAATTCATGAGGGAACAATTCTCTAAAGGGAGGGGGGGGGGCTTGATGATGCTAAAGTCATTAAAGACTCTTCGCAAGTGAATGTCAAATCTGGTTCTAATTCAGACTAGTTTCTAAGCCAGAGGATAATGAGTGTTATATACAGCCACCGTGTTCCTCTGAACATTCACCAGCTTGGCATGCACACAGCAACCATGTGGAGAAATTACCATTCCCACTTTGATGACAAACTCAGTAAAAAGACAGACGGTATGAATTGCCATGTATGTGCTGTTGCTTTAACCCTGTCGGACAGAGGGCGGACTCCTACGATAATTATTGCTGTACCTCATTCAACCCATCCCTCATACAGTGACTGGGGTCTATTCATGCAGCATTTTGTATTCCATCCAGATTTTACTGACTCATACACTAATGTAATGTAAAATGCATGCTGCTCCAGTTGCATTTTAAACACGAACGGTCCAATTCAGTGCAGCTCTCTCAGATGAGCTCTAACCAGATGTTCTGTGCCATTTGTTTCTTTACATACAGCTCCCTTAATAACACTTCAGGAGAGATTTAGAGGTTTATGCACAGATCCTCAAAAAAGTAGGCCTTGCATACCCAATGAGAGTCTTGACACAGTGGCATAACTCGTACGCTACGTGCTCTGGGTTCAGAACAAGGCGAGCGAGTGCGCTGTATTTGAAAACTAAAGAGCTGCGGGGCATGCTGTTGCATGTTGTTACTCTTACTGTAGAGAAGAGAAGAGAGAGAGAGAAGGTGTGTGTGTGTGTGTGTGTGTGTGAGGGGGTGACACATATTCCTCTGGCTTTCTGGATTTACAATTACCCAAGGTTGAATGGTCTTCACAATATTTCTGGCCCGTACGCCTGATGTTCATAATTTGAACAGGGGGCTGCCTAAAGCATGGTCAGCATCTAAGTGTATCCTACACATAGGACAACATGCCTGCCATTTGGGAGTCCTGGTGGTCTGAGATGCATGCATCCTAGGTTTGGATCCAGCAAGGGACCTTTGTCACACTCTAATCCCCACAATATTCCCTGCTGCCGCACATTTTCAGTGATTTAATAAAGCCATAAAATAGCCAAATCTTCAAAAATGGGGCAAGGATTTCACAGCCAGGACATCAGAGGGCCTCAAATCAAACGCTACCCTCACCCACCTGACACAGACAGGCCCTGCACCAGGACCATGGAGAGAACAATTACTGTTTGCCCTGCTCCATACTGTTTCAGGGCTTGTCTCTGATCACAGTGCTGCGTCCTCCTCCTTCCCACACTAGAATGGGGACAGTGAAGAGACAGATGGCAACAGATGGAGAGTCAGAAGTGCCCCTCCAGATATAAGGACTTGGCAACAAGGAACTTTTTGTTGGGGATCTGGGCATCGAGGCAGCTTAACCTTTGAACCGCTCTGAGTGTGTATCTGTCTCTTCCTGTCAATATCCCTGTAGGTCTACACACGCAATGTATTGAGAGGCGATGCCTGCTGAGTCATGGGCGCACCTACACGCAATGTACAATGCAAACCATTATGAAAGGAAAACACTATGCATGTCCTCTCGGCGCGGGGGGCTGATGACTTTAAGCAGCAGCAAAGAGAATGACGTCTGAGGAAGGCAAATCTGTCCCTGCCATCTGCCTCTCCCATGTGCACGAAATAACTTTCATCAGGCGATGCACACTTACAAACGCTAACAGCACCGGGCGTTCCCCCGTCCAACCCACACGGATGTCAAAATTCCTCCACCCAACTCTGGCGTTACACAACAGATTGAGATTTGGGTTTAATGACTAATCGTTAAAGCAGCCACAGAGATAATGAGGGGCACTGTGCACATCGTCCATGCAGTCGACAGACCATCGAGTCACACGCAGGTATTGATCAGCGCTGATTGGCGAGATCATTCTTTAGGTCGGGGCTCTACAATGAAGCTATTATCACACTCGTGGTGAAGCGGTGGGATGAACAGTTGGATAAGCGTACCGGAATACTATTTGGTCCAATGTGGGAAATAGTGTTTGAATAGAAACGGTTACTATTTGCCTTTTACACTCTATGCAATCAATGCCATACATTTAGTGAGAGGTGACGTGTGATTTGATCTTTTTTTCGCCTCCCTCCGTCTCTTTCGCTGTCCGTCTGCCGGCGTCTCCGTCCTCTCTTTCAATGCCTCTCTGTCCACTTTCCTCGCCTCTATTTTTGAGATGGATTCATTTTTTGCACACAGATTACAGTGGGAGAGCAACAGTTGCTATGGAGATCGAGCAAAGCCTGACATGTTGATGGATAGAGGGGGCTTTGACTTTACCGTCACAGCCACAGCTTGCTGCTGTAAATGATTTTTGAAAGGAATGAAAAGTGCTATGACTTTCCGAAAATGTAACAGAAGACAGTTTGTTCAGTATCGCCGTAACTTCTTTGAAACACAATCTTCAAGTGAATTATGAATCAATCAGCATGCATGCGTTAAACGATGAGGCTGGAAATATGATATTCCTAATTATCAACAAATCCCATAAAAAGACCAAACCAACAGTTACTGTATCCTTACTACAGTCATCAAAAAACTGATTTGGGCAATACAATATAATTGAGTAACAAATTATACTGACGTGATACAATTTTTCAATAACGGATCAAAGTTATATGTTCAGCACATTTTCAATCATTTTGGGAAGTGAGCTTTCTTGGCTGGTGTTTGTTGAGGAGACTGCTCTTATATTTGAACATTAAACATAAAGCTAAAGGCTTGAGAGTGTTAGCTTAGATTATCATGTAAACAGGGCCATGTTGACAAGAGTTCAGTCCACTCCACATTTACAATTACTGGCCCAACAATGTTAAATGAACTACACTGTTACACTGAGGCACATCCTTCATGGCAATGAATTCTGTCATTGTGGAGTTTAAAAGGCAAATCCCATATATATCATCATACTGCTCAACTATTTAGTCCTGTTTGAGTGACACGTGCTAAAAAATACAGATCTCTGCTGTTTTAAAAAATGATTTACCCTTTAAAAAGGTTGCGGCCATAATTGCAACCATTTCACAAAAATAAAAAAAATAAAAAAGATTTACATCTTCCCGAGGGGTGAATTTAACAAACGGGGGAGGAGAAGTCAGAAACACTTACCTCAGCAGTGTCCTTCACCTACGCCTCCTCACAAACACCACTAGCTGCGCTGCATGCATTTATGAAGCCCCATTTCCATTTATATGGATCTAAATAGCGTCCTTACTGATTGTGACAATGGTCCCTGCAGCACATGTGATTAACATGATAAAGTCAGGGGCTGATAGCCTGCACTGATAGCCCGCCACATGGCCACGTGTGTAATAGCCCCCTCACTCTGCTCTCCCCCTCCACTTAACTCAAATCAATGGGCCCTCCTCCAGCCGGGCCATTTATCTGAGCAAGCCGACAGGGCCAGTGAAACAGCCACAGAGGACCCGGCCCCGCGGCCTCGTTACAGCCAGCCCGCAGAAGTCAGATTTACTGGACTAGCTGGAGTGGCTTTATTCATGGCTGGAAAATGAGTTAAAAAAAAGAAAAAGAAATGAAAAGAGGCAGGGCCAACGAGAAAGCATACTCTTCTTGCTCACTCCCCCTCCCTGTGGATCTCATTCTTTCTCCCTCTCTCTATCTCCTCTTCCTTTCTCCCCTCAGCCATTTCAATCCCATTTCAATCTCCCAGAGAAGTTACAGAGAAAGCCTCGTCCTCTTACATCACTTGTGCTGTTCATCAAAGCGACAGGGTGTGAATTACCCCGTCCATGACACCTAAATCATGGCGCTACCATACCCTGGGGCTACATGGAATAGCTGTTACTACATCTGGATCTTCTCAGCGCACTTGACTGAGAGGGGTTTTTATCCATGTGGTCCAGCGTTATTGAGCTCCATCCAAACATGATTTTAAGCTACGTTCGCTGCCTGCCAAACACGAGGAAGCTGGCAGTTTCCCATTTTGTCTAGACTCCCCTACACAGGGACTACTTTAACATCATATATATTAAACATTGTTTCTTACACACAACTACGTTACAGTTGTACTAATGCATTACTTAGAGATTCAGAGAGTTTGTGAAGCAGCATCCAACGTACCTTTGATCCTCCTGGACTCCTTTCGCTGGCTGGTTTTGACACCCGGCTGGAGCTCGGCCTCCGCTGACATCCTCCACTGATGGGTCCCTCGTCCTGCTCACAGAAGATCCACCATGGGTTAGCAGCCCACTAGCTAATCCTCCCAACTCCCAGTGTCCGATTCCCCCACACTCCAGTCTTTCTTACAGCCGCTCTTTGGTGGAGAAAATCTCATTCAAATCCATGATGAGATGTCTGGTACTCCTCAATAAATGAAGATCCAGCATTGATGACTACACTCCGTCACTACTGGCCCATGGTGTGTGAGGATGGCTGAACCACACATGAAAAGATGGTTGGATTATGAGCTGTGTGATCCCGTCGAGAGCAGCCTCAGATGAGATTTGACATCTTCTGGAGTGTACCTGAGTTCTCTCCTTGAAGGTCAAGTATCACATGATCCAGTGTTGCTCTTTTCTGAGGGTCCACCTATTACTCAGGAGTAATTCCCCCTGGGGAAGACTGCAACATTGATTGAATCAGATATTGTTCTTCAGAGTAGGTCAGGAGTAGATATTATTCTTTGGTCCTTCAGATGCAGTCCGACAGCCCATCACCGTCACTTGCTCCGAGCACTGCAAGGCAAGGAGACAGGGATGTCAGTTATGTTAAGCTGGAGGTGCACTGTAAAAAAAAAAAACGTAAAATGAAGGTCAAATGACTGGCAGCTGCGGCTGCCAAACAAAAACCTTAAAATGAAGGTAAAATATCTTAATTCAAATAAAGGCCGAAAACCATAAATTAACGGACATTTTCATTAAAGGTTTTGCAGTGAAACACTGTTATTTTACCGATTTTCCCTGTATTATTACAATCAAACACCTTCAATAAAGAGATATCACTAAAATTCTGCAGAGAAAAACTATTATTTTACAGATTCTTCCTGTATTATTACGATCAAATACCTTCAACAAAGTGATATCACTCAAAGTTCTGCAGAGAAATACTGTTTTTTAACAGATTTTTCCCATATTATTACAATGAATCACCTTCAACAAAGAGATATCACTCAATGTTATGCAGAGAAATACTGTTATTTTACAGAATTTTCCTGAATCATTACAATCTAAACCTTCAAAGAAGTAGGGCTGGGCAGTACACCGATGTCAAATTTACATATGGTATGAATGATTTGCACATCGGTGACCAGACATCATCACTCCTCAACAGGCAACACATTGTACTGTTTACCAGTGAATGCTGAGGGTGCAGCGGTCGGAGCTACTTGTGTTACGTGCATTGAGTTTGAGTCATGGTTTTAACTTTATAACAACAATTAATAACCCACAACTCTCTAACGCTCTAACAGGGTAAAACACCACAATACAACAGTTTATGTCACATAAACAATTATAATACAATATACATAACACTAATAATTGTACGTTTATGAAATTTACACCGCCGAACTGCATGCTGGGTACAGCCCGCCCACTATCACAACTATAAGAAACTTCGTAGCTACATTAAAAAACGGAAAAGAGCGATGCAGGCGGAACAAGAGAGAGCAGAGATGCACCAATACAACGTGTGCCCAGAGAGGAGCTGTGTCTGCTGTCTGGAGGGTTTGAAAAGTCCGACCAGACACATAAAAGCTGAGAATTAAACCACCAACCCTGCGGTTACCAGAGGACCTTCTCTACTCACTGGGCCACAATTAACCTATGTTGCTCCTCCTAAAGGACTAAAAATGTATCATTCTTGCTACTACTTTGCAAAAAAAAGACTGCATTATGTTTGATGTAATGGAAAAAGTTTGCTAGATTAAAATCCGGATTTACAGAGTTTGAATGTAAAAGTACATGTTAATATAAAACTAATATGATTTACCTTACAATTACAAAGAAAATCGTTAAATTGTTAGTATGGACATAAACCATTATATAATGAGTTAGATATTTAATTACAGGTAATTATTGTTATTTTACATTAATTTGTAAGTAATCTAAGAAAACAGTAAAAATACTGTATAAATAATACAGACATTTTTCTATAAAAAAATGAGAATAAAATGTAATTTGTTATTATTAGCATAATACGTAAATTAAAAGTTGGGTTGTTGATTGACAGATAATGTCTGTAATTTTACAGAGTTTTGTATATAATTTAAAAAAACAGAAAAACTACTGTAAAAATGTAGAGTTATTTCCTGTAAAATTAGGATTTTTTTTTACAGTGTGGTTAAAAACGGAAGAAAATTAAAAACACATCTTCCTTGATCAGTCTCTACAAATTAATTTAAAATACAAAATGGCAGGCGCCAATTAAACAAATCAACAAAGATGTTATTATCTCTTCTGGATCATCAATTCTTAACGAGAGCAGCAGATACATGCTGTTCAGTGCTCCCCCCCCCTTGGAAGAGACCCGTGGTGAAATATTCAGCGCTCTTGTTTTATGTACAGCTCGCCAGTAAATACAGAATGTTAAAGCACGACCGCCACTTCTGTGCATGCAAAGCAAATCTTCAGAGGCTGGATCGTTAATGCTCACAGCTCAGACCAACGGCAGGAGAGGAGGGGAAGCAGCAGAGAGCGGTGAATGACAGGCTGTCCCAAAGCAAACTGTGTTGGCAAACCTGGCACAGTCGTCTATAAACTGGAGCCCCCCACATTGTGCTTTAATGCCCTTGAACCATCCAGCGCTAACACGGGGGCCGTGCCAAACGGGCACCGTGGCTGGCATCGCGTCAGTTGGCATGGTGATGGGCCATTGTTGGAAAAGGAGGCCTTCAGCCTACAGCGGCCTGAATAGAGCTGCTGCACATCGAGCACCAGGCACACACTATCGTGTGTCGACATTGTTCGACATTGTGAGTCTGTGTGGTGAGAATGCGAAATGTTCATTTTTAATGAATTTCAAGATTTTGTATTAAGATAATTTGATTTTTTTTTCACCAACTTGCATCTTCCTGAAACTTTCAGTTGCAAGAAGAATAAAAAATGTATAGACGTGACTTATTTATGGATCACCCAAATCACAACATTCTTTTTTTGCCCATGAGACAATGACCTCAATGTGAAATGTGGAACTATTTTCTAAAAAGAAATATCACAGGAAATATGTTTGAATTGTTTTGTATTTTTTTTGTCACAATTTACACTTTTGAACGTTTTGATAACCCAAAATAGAAATCCATTCACCTCCACTGTATTGTGGTGGTGGCAAAAATATCAGAGACGGATATCTCACAAACAGAGAATATAAAACTGAAACTATCTGCATGAGCCAGCATTACCAAAGCAAAACTTAGGGAACTTTGTCCAAATGCAGGCTGTCTTCAGAGTTTTTTTTTTTATCCCACGTGTGTCTACTGCCCAGAATGATACACTTTTTGCCCAATGCTAAATTTAAATACTATATTTCCACATTCTGTGTTGGCCACCGTCTGAGAATCATGTAGGAACAAACAAAGTGCTGAGGTCACATGACTAGATACCACTAGAGGCAAGTGGAACATTATTTGTATTGCACATTAGGTAAGGCAAACCTTCCAGATAGACATTTTTTAGCGCACTGATGTATAGCTTCGTGCATTCCTGTATGTATGCATAAACAGCTCTCTCTACAGCTGCATCCTCATATTCCTCCTGCAGACAAGTCCTTCAATCCTCCCATTATTCAAAAATGTACTTTGATGTTAGGACACATTTCATTTCCTTTAAAAGCAGGTCAGAGCGGTTGCCTCATCACCACCGTTTGTCTTCGTGCATGGCTGTCCCTTATGTGTGCTTATGAGGCAGATAATGTCTCCCAGGTCCAAGCAGAGGGGCACTCTCCCCACAAGTACGTCTCCGTCAGAGCCTGAGAGTGCCAACGATGGAAGAGGTATTTTCCATGTCACAAAGAACCTTATCAGAATGTAATTTTCATTACCAATGAGGGAGATATGCCTCATTGTATTAGACGGAAGAGCGATTTAATGTGATGTACGCTGCTTGTCAAAACCAATGCTATCTAGGTCACCAATCTGCTCTGTGTTTTAACAGCTCCCAGTGTCTCTTATGATTTGGGTCAGAGTTAACGAGCATCACGCGTTTCTCCAGCTACTCTCAACTGTTAGGGGATGTCAGAAAAACCCTTGACAAAAGCCACACTTTATTTATTAATTTGTTCATTTTAGTACTACCTCTCTCAAATGCAAAGAACTTCCTTGAGGCAAGTCGATTTCATTTCTGCTTGCATTTCTTTATTTCCTTCCATCAACCTGCCGCTGTCTTTGTCTCCGTCTGCCAGCATTTCACGAATCATCTCTTGAGATGTTTGTTTCCCGCTTGTGTCAGACTCTTTAGCCCATAACCGCCTTATTGAACAAAACAGGCATACTGTGTGAAAGCCTGATGTATGGCAACTCTCTCATCCTTAACATTAAGCACATCAATCATGCAAGCCATTGATTTTGTCAGGACAGGAGTTGACTGGAGACCTTCTCAAGACAAACTAGACCCCCTGGGCAACATGCAGGTATAGCTTGTCTTCAGTGTAGTGGGACGAGATGTGATGACATCTTTTTTATTACGAAACATCGAGCTTTCTTTGTTGTTTTGATCAGTTTGTCAGAAAGATGCCTGTAACTTTTAGGGAGTCAAAAACCTCAACCAGTCACATTGTAAATTGGCCTCATGATCAAAAACAACAGAGTGTAGTTACAGCTTTCAGCTCTTTGTAACTATGTAATTAATGCATAAACTACAAAGGGGGATTTTGCTTGTCTTTATAATTTGGTTGCAACGAAATGAAAACTATAATTTAGATTTATGTTGCAGAGAGACAAAGAGTTGTAATTTAGAACAATAATACTGAGATATTTCTTTCTCGTTGCCTCTATGGATGAAAATGACGCTTTCATTTTGATCAGATTTTCAGTCGTGTTTATTGTCTACAAATTATAATGGGCAATCACTGAGCACGAGTTAATTTTTAAATCAGATCATTTCCAAGATTTTTTTGAAAGCTCCAATTCTTGTAAGTCACATTTCCTCCTGAGACCGGTGTTTAATAGACTGCACAATCAACCTCATATTGTGAGACAAGCTTCTGTGCATCCTGCCACCGATGAGCAACAAAGGTTGAACAGCCATCTATCACTGGATATGGCCAATTACACCTCCATTCACCATGGTCCCAATGGAAGGAGCAGTCTGTGCACTCCAGTTTGCATGTGACTGCTGAGGAGCGGGGAGGCCCCCCCCCCATCTCCATCTCTTCCTGGCCAAGGCTGGCATGGCCGGGGGCTGGTGGTACGTTTGTTCGACAGACCGGCTTTGGCACCTTGCGCTGGTCATCTTTGTTACAAAATGCCCCCCAGCTTATGGAGTGGGACGCAACTGTCACAACCTGGCCAAGCAAAGCTCCTCTGAATAGCCCCGCTGTGTTACCTTGTGTCACCTATGGCAGCAACGGCCGGCCGACTACTGCTATGTCCTCTTTCTACCTAAAGACTTTAATCTGTATTCTTGCGTTTGATATTCCAGGGCTTGACATTTTATTCTATTATAGCTCTTATCGCAGCCTCACATCAACAATAAGGTTGTCTTATGTGACCTTACAAGTGGCTAATACCCCATGTATAAGTTTGTTTGGCCTTTTCTGGACTAATCAGACTCCTGACTAATGAGCAGTTGAATGGCAAATAGAACTTTAGGGTAACACTAAAATCTATTACCACTTCTAACCATATGATTCAGTGGGGTAATCATATTACACACAGTCATAGCTGGCTATAAGGCGACTGAGACACATATGTCAGTATAACAAGATCGTCTACCATACTAGCAGCTCTGTGAGTCTGTACTTAGGCACAGCAGTGCTTTGAGCTAAACACTAACGCAAACATGCTAACGTGAGCATGTTGACATTGCTACCCTGCTGATGTTAAGCATTAATGTATAATGTTTACCATAGGCCTATGTACCACCTGAGTTTTAAGTGGCAGACGAACCTTCAGTTAGCGGCTGTAGCAACTCAAGTTGTGAGGAAGTTGTGAACATGAGACATTTGTTGATAATGTTAGGTTGTTTTTCACGTTTTAATCTAAAATAGTTGCCATTTCTTACACATTGCATCTTTATAGTGTGGCTTGATAACATTTGCTATTTAACATTAAAAACAAAGTACAGCTGGGAGTGGCATGGTTTTTAAAGGGTTTATATTGTAAAGAAATTACACACATTCAAATAATTACCTGATGATGGTGCTAGAAGAACACTGAGGGGGGCATGAATGTGTTTATCCATCCACTTTCTGATCAGACATTTCACTCAAAGCAAATGTCAGCATCATGGTGGTGCTACAGGAAAAGTCAGAAGATCACCACAGTCAGTAGGAGTCATCATCTAGACCACATGTGTCAAACTCAAGGCCCGCGGGCCAGATTTTATGTGGCCCGCGACGGCTTGGAAGGCATGATCACCACCGTGGACCCGTTTTCAGTCTGTCGCGGATCCATTTCCGGTTCGTCGCGGACCTGTTTTCAGTCGGTCGCGGACCCGTTTTCAGTCGGTCGCGGACCCGTTTTCGGTTCGTCGCGGACTCGTTTTCAGTGGGTTGTGGATCTTTGCATGGGCAATATAAAAATCCTGTGATTTTATTTTGAAGGGAATTTTGAATGCAGCAGAGTGCGTCTATTCACACTCCTCAGTGCTGCGTTCACAACACACTTTACTTGCATGAGTTTACACACGCACTATTTGTGATAGTTCACTTCATTCCCGACCTTTTTTTTATGTTTGTGCATAAAAGCACTGCTGAGTCTGTTAAAAAAGGCTGAAGTTATAAAATGATTATGTGTGTTGTATTACTTTGTGTCCTTAAGATGCACTTTGGGGTTTTTAATTGAGTGTAAAAGGGAATATTTCAAACTAGTTTTTTTGTGTTGGCATGTGAGATTCTGTACCATTTCAGGCTCAAACTGCACCATCTTTTGATTAAATCCATTTGAGAAGTTAAACATGTTCCTTGCTTTGGATCTCGGTTCATTCAGGGGTGATGGTGCAGCCAGACCAGTAGAACCACTGCCCCAGACCACATGCATGTTATTATTGGCTAGTTATGTCCTTCTCAACTGTGACAAAAAAAGCTTTGAACAATATAACAACGATTGTTTGATCTTTGTCTTTGTTATTTTCTTCTGTTTTAAGTTTGATCTTTGATAGAATAATGTGGGTTTATATATATATGTTTGTATGTGTATAAATGCATGTACAATATTTTTACACTTGAATAAACAATACAAAGACAGTTAACAATATGTTCGGTAGTAGTTAAATTTATACAGTGTTACAGTTACAACCGGCCCTTTGAGGGCGACCATGATGCTGAAGTGGCCCGCGGTAAAAATGAGTTTGACACCCCTGATCTAGACGGTCAACAACCAATAGTCGTTAGGAGCATCAGGGCTAGTGAAGCCAGCCTAATGACTTATGACTATGAGGAAATCAGACTCTATGTAAGAGGTAGACGTATAGTCACGGTGACTCATTGGTTTGAGTGCTGCCGTTTTGAAGACCAGAGTTTGACCTTTTGGCCGTCGTCAGATTGGCTTTTTGCAACCAGAAGTGACACGAGAAGGGGCGGCAGCCAAGCGTTGAAACAGACATTTTACGCTACCAAAACAGTTACAATTCAATTACAATTTTCATGGGTTAAAGCTGTAAGACAAAACACAAACAACTTTCCCAGAACGGAAAACGCTGTGGTGGCAACCTGTCAATCACAAGGTAGCTATGCCCTAAAATATGCGTTGCTTATCTTCTATTTTACACAATGAACATCATGCTGCATTGAAGAAGACTTGAAACTAGCCATTGATCTTATCATATCCTAATCTCATGTTTATGATATTTACTGAGGTTATAAATCAAGTGAGAAGAAGGGCCACTTTCTCATATACTTTTATACAATCGCCCTATGGCCATTAGAAATAATAAAGGTGGAAGGCACCTCAACATTGGCTTCACTATTCAGAACCAGAGGTTGCTGTCTGGATGAAAATGAATACTTATTATCAAGCGTTCTTCTCGCACACATGTGAATATAATGGACATAAAATAAGCAGAAGAAATGGGGACAACTACTCTGTATTGACATTGTACAATAAACTAAACCATTCCTTTTGATTTATCTGAGAGTAAGCTGCAATATTGTAGCCAAATAAGGAGAAGGACCTCTCCTTTCTCCTCCTCCTCCTCCTCCTCCTCCTCCTCCTCCTCCTCCTCCTCCTCCTCCTCCTCCTCCTCCTCCTCCTCCTCCTCCACTCTCCTGGCCTTCCAGGGGGAACTGATAGCCTCTGAGTTCAGGCTGTTCAGCCACGGCCCATTAGTTCACCTCATTCTGACAAGATGGAGGGCCTCTGACGATGGAACAGTCAAGTGTGCAAACGGAGGCGAAGGGAAGGGAAGAAAATACATACAAAAATATTCAGTCTGGGCATTTAAAGCGCTCTCATTTACTCTCTGAGGGAAATAGAGGCCTCATCGCTTCAGGTTCAGCGGCTACAGCTGTAAACTAAATAAGCGCTGCCACACAGTTGCTTTGCCGTGCAGATTTATGTCAGCAGAGGCCTTGGAGCTGTGCATTCAGTTAGGCGTGGCTCCAACACGTCCGGGCACATCCACACAGAGGGCAGTGAGGAGCTGCCCTCTGAAGTGCTACTGCATTATCCTTTTTACCAGCTCAGCTGCAGAATAACTGGGCCCAATTTAGATGGAAGAAGAGGGAGGAGGAGAGGATGGGGGAGGGGGGGGGGAGAGAGAGGGGTGGTCTCTTCAAGTCTGAGACATGACATTAATGAACAAACACCCTCGTACTCGCACAGCAGAGGTCTCAAGATGCAAATATTAATGGGGTTTATTTTGAAAGTTTGCATTTCCTAGGCTGCTTATGCCTCTCTAACAGACATATTCAGGCTAATAAAGTGTCACTAGCTCCCTATGGTGACAGCAAACAATAGCATGAAAACAAGATACGTTTCCTTCTTGCATTCATCTAATTCCACCGCATCCAGCAGGTCTGCAAACATAGTGTGACCCCTCTCACGACAATTAATTGGTGGATCTGTCTCTCCAAAACACCTCCTCCAATGTCACGCTGTGGCTTCCCCGAGGAGTCTTTAATTCACTGTTGATTTGGTTTGTTGTTGTGCTGCGTCTCAGTGTCTGACCAGTGTGTTAAAACAGGCTATTTACCACATTCGGTGGGAGAGAGAACTGGACAGGCTCCAGAAGGCCTGGACAAACACTGTGTCTTTTCTCCTTCTGTGTCTCGTTCCTCTCTTTCTGATTTGCTCAGTATTTATCATTTTTAATCTCCACTGCCTTTTTTTCCTCTTTACTCTTTCAATTTCATCTTTATATGTTTTTTTTTCTCTCCCTCCCACCGCTATTTTCCCCTGCCCTCTTTTTCTTTGTCTCCCTCACTTGCAACATAATGCCTGTTTGTGAAAAGAGGTTGAAGCATGTGCTATTTTGCTGCCACCCCCAACCCAGCCTTCTTTTGTGAGTGACAAAAGAACTGAGGATACCTTGTTTGGTCATTATTTCATGCGGGGAGTAATTAATGAGACAATTAGTGTTTTTCCCTCCCTCTGTGTTCCCTTTGTACTAAATAAATAGCCAAAAGGTATCCTCTTTAATTGCACATGGGTCATGGATATAATTAAGATACACAAGCAGTCTCTTTATTAAACTCGACTTTAAAAATTGTTTTCATTGTTTGTTGTTTTGACTGTAGTCATGTCTTAAAAGACAGACGTTTGATTCAGCAGCGCTGTGGACAGGCAATATGACTATCAAACACAACTGAGATTCAGTGTAGCTGAGATAAAAGTCGCCATGATCAAAAACGCTGAGCACAAAAACATTACCTGCAATCTGCCAGACAGCATTAATGAAGCTGAAGGGAAGCACCGGGCAGCTTCTTGAAATAAAAAAGGAACCTTTTTGTTTTTCTACTTACTTTCACACTGTCTTATTGATGTTGTCATATGACATACCTCACACACACACACACAGTGTGTAGTGGAGTAGATTCACTTAATGAAATGAAAAAGCAGTGTGACATATTGTGGACTAACAAAAGTCAAACTTTTTAGTTTTTACTTCCTAATTAGTGTTGTCATTTTCAGCCTACTAAACGACTGAATAAAGATTATTAGAGACAGATAAGAGGGGGTTTAAAAAAATGTGTTATATTTTTTTTGGTTGAAGAGCAAGGGAGGGTGTTTTGAGTATTTTTCCTCCCCTGATATGTATTTCATTTCAGCTTTCCCTTGAGGGGCAAATGGCTGCTGCCAGCGCCTCGTTAATGTATTCACTGTGGTAAAAAGTGTTCAGTTAGGGGCTGGAGTAAAAAAGTAAATAAACTGGACTTCGATAAATGCACTATTCAATGTTTAGTGAATATTGTGAACACTATTGTTCCGTTGGAGTATACAATGGCACCAATATTCATTCTTTTTTAGCTCAGTTTTTGATCTCCACGACTCCTGAGGGAAATATTTAGCTCTTGAGTAGCTAAATGCTCCACTATGTGCACCAGCTAGCCCCTGACTGCATCTGTCTGCTGTTTGGTGCTGAGCCGGTAGTGTACAGAAGGTACACTGGCAGCTGAAAACAGCAATAATGAGAGTGGTGACAGTGAACCAAAAAACAGTGAATTGAAACTCACTACTAAGCTTTGTAAAGCTGCAGATTCAGCTGGTAATTCTCTTTAGTTTCAGAAGAGAAATCTTTTTCACATTGTCACATTCTTTTCACATAATCTGTCACATTGTTTTTATAAAATATGGCCACTTCAGGTTTTTTTATGATTAAACAAATTGTACCAATTTAACCGTGAAACATTATTTTGTGGGGGAAGAATTTGCTTTTTCTTTGTCAAAAGGGTTTGTTTAAAATGTTAATAAAGCTGTCCGATAATAAGGGCCAAACGTGTTTGTGTATAAGAGAAAAGGCTGAATATCTTCATCGTCAGTCATTTGTTTGTCAAGGTTGTACACAATTCATATGTGACAAATCCCCCATCTATCTTTTTCCACAGCTAAGAAAAGCCCACAGTTCGTCAGGGTTTACTGTCACACTGCTGCGTCTGGCAGAAATACGCCTGAGAGTAAATAAAGGCGTGACTGTCATTACATACAGAGGATTACATGACATTAGCATGTGTAACACTTCTTGCTGTGACAGCACATGCAGGTTATTTGGTTTACTTTCATGATACTTTCTTGCAGGCATCTGTAGGAGCTACAGACACCATTGTAACTACAATCAAGGTAACATCCCAATTAGTGGAATTTTAAAGTGATGTTATTTTGTTTTTGCAGCTGTACTGTAGTTATCCTCATTTCCACAAAGTACTTATAACTACTTCTTCTTTTCTCTTGAGGGTGCCTTTGTTGTAGCTAAACTTCTCCCACTGCAAAGGAACAAGTATTTTGTAAAACTGTACTTTAAAAGAAGCTTACACACACACACACACACACACACACACACACACACACACACACACATTAACTGTCTATTCCCCTTACTACAATATGGTAGGTGCTGGTGTAATTAGTAAATCTCCCACCACACCTCAACGTCTCTCATTAATCTCTCATGAGTGATTAGGCTGCTGAGACGTATGGAACCGCGGGAGGTGTGAAGCCGGGTGTGAAACTGTTGTCATCTCATATGTTATCGCACTCCGGAGACTGGGAGGATTAAACCACGGCAGACACAGCCCATTGGCAGCTAATCATGCCACTAATGATAAGTGAAATATTCCACTGCCTCTCATTACAATGGCATCCCAAGGTCAAGATCTCGCACAGATCGCGAACATACGCGAGCCGGCGCCACTGTTGCTTCTTCAGTTGTTAATGTCGTGTTGTGTAAACCCGGAGCAGAGGCCGGGCACCAGTCTGAGTGAAGCCTTCTGAATATGACACTCGGCGGCTGATTAGAGCAAAAACAACAGGGTAGCCTCCAACTGTGGCGCTCTGATGAGATGTGATCTAAAGGGCCTCGTCAGAAGACGTCATGCTGACCGCTGTTGCTGTGCCAGATGCTTGTCGCTCGGTGCAGCTCCACATGAGAAATATAGAATATGTTCCCTGCAGCGATCGCTTGCGAGAGAGGTCCCCCGTTCGCGGGTGTCGAAGTTACAAACGGGAGCAACTGCAATTACTCAGCCGAGGCAGACTTCAGGGGAAATCAAATGTCAGCAGTCATTAAGGGTGAAACATTCGTTTTCCATTTTTACTCACATGTCAGATTCCACAATTTAGTTGATTGTCACAGTTAAAAACGGCCTTCTGTCACCCTTCTTTATAATGAGGATAATAATAATGCATTAGCAAACCAAATCCATAAATGATTTCCTCCATAAGGATCAATGAAATGCCTGATTTATACTCTGCGGCTGTGAGGCTGCTTGCATCATATTCAGAGGCAATGATTTTTTCAAATGAAGGAAGTCTCGTGGTTTTGTAACAACAGCACTCGGGTTGAGGTTATGGAGCGGCTACGGTGTCTTCTGCTTCAAATCACTAAACGGTTTTCTGAAGACATGTTCAGTTTTGGATATTTTGTTATTTGGCAGATACGTTCCTCAATACGCATCATTAGAGATGCCTGCAGTTCGTAGCTAGAGTTTGGGGATTTATTTGAACAAAACACTATTTTTGTAATACATGTTATGTTTTCCTACATCTCTACAGTGTGGTAACTGAAAGATGCAATACATAGTCAAAGATAATGGACTTTTCTGCTGGCTTATGGGTAATCTAACTCATTTTACACTCAGTTTATCCTGTACACAAAGCTAAAACTAGTGCAGTACACCAGCCCTGAAATAAATCCTACCGCCATGATGGTTATACGGTGTTGATTCAATTATGCTATTTCAGAGGCTGCAGTTTTGTGATACTGTAGAATTGTATTGCATTACTCTGAAAGGAGTTTCTTATACTGTATATCACTAAAGGGATAATACATATCAGACACTACACCACTTCAGCCCCCAAAATTACCATAAAGTTGAATCAACTTCTGCCTTTGAACAGTTGTGTGCGATTGAATGAACATTTGCTGTCATTTAATGCTCGATTACTCAAAACTGTAAATGATCCAAACAGGGGGAATGCAATGTGCTCAGTAAGAAAAAAACATGAATCAGGGGATATGAAATCCCATGAGAATTGAGTTTGAGAGCTCCTCCAGGCCGAACTAAACTTCTCAATTACCTCCAGGGGGTTGAAAAAGCACTGCAGTAAGGAGATGTGGCAGATACAATATTTGAATTGACTGTCAGTGGGAAAAACTCCTGCTAAGCTGATATTTGATTGCATATTTTATAGAACACAAACACAAATACACGCACAAATGCATCTCCGCTACTGTAATGCCTGCTGCTGCCAGACCGCCACACTATTATAATCATCAGCCACATATGGAGCTGCTGTCCCGCCTGCGGGGAATAGGGTTGCAGAGCGGGCCAACGGGATGAAACCGAAAGGACCTCACTACTCAGAGGTGATGAATGCTCCGCTGCTTACGGAGCCTCCCGTAGTGCATCTGTGAGAGCAGATGAATGGGGAGGAGAGGCTGATAAATTGGGTCACATGAACGTAGCGTTTC
>CM042230.1:11313103-11598103 GCA_023566465.1 Cottus gobio
TGTCTTTACAGACGTCGCCTTTGGCTCATGACTGCACTGTTGGTGTCTGATCAAGTTCCAACTGTTTTTAAGGTTGTTCCTCCACGGCTCGCTTTGGACTTGCTGTTGTGACAATGTGTGAGTTTTATGTCTTATTCACTCACGCTGAAGACTGCTGCTGTGTGCCGATGTGAAACCTTCACCGGGCCCCATGTGTGTCAATCTCAATGAGTCAAATCATCTGACAATGATGCTAGCAGAAGCTAAATTCCTCAAGTCGAGGAACAGGCTGATGATTTAATGCTGCTGACATCGTCTGAACTTTAAACCGTCGCTAAAACTTATGCCAATGGTTTTTCTGGTTCCCAGATATTAAAAACAGAATGAGCCAAATTGATTTGAATGAATAGCTTCTGCTAGGGTACAGCCCTAAAGCTAGGCTAACTAGCTTTAGCCTCAGATTCACTGTACGGACATGAGGGTGGTGCTTTTCTTCTTTTGACTTTTGGCAACAAAGAGAATAAGCATATTTCCCAAAATATCAACATGCCTCAGTTTGACTGCACATTTACTTTGTGGTAACTTTTTTTTAATTTACTCTTCAGTCCTGTTTAAGTTCCCACATAAATAATCTGCTTGGGATCCTAAAGCTAGCTGTATCACGCCATTAGCGTTTGATTGGTGTCGGGAGTTGTTATATGTTATATGACTGTAAAGCTTTTAAGAGTTCATGTACTTTTTTTGCATTAAACTGTCATATTAGTGGAAGATTGACTCACCTTGAAGAGTACATATTAATGTGCGAAAGGGGTCAGTAGCCTGCAGAAGTTTGTGTTGTTGTCTCCTAAAACGTCTTGTGCGCTGACAATCAGCTGATTTCCCAGAAGATTAGCTTTGATATGAACACAAGGCAGTTTCTTGAAATGTCTAGCAGCAGAATAATTCTCAAATAAAGTACAAAGTAGGAACATCTGACCACAGTTAACACCACAGTGGGTTTATTATGGGACACACTTTAATTCATCGTTAGTGCACTTTCTGTGTGTTTTTGTCTATTTATTTTTTGTCTAAAACTGAATTTATAACATTTTTAAACACATATCTCAGCCTACATGAGAGGACTTCAAGAGGGGGAAGCACTCAGGAAAGACAACCATCCTCCTACACTCATACCTTTGGGCACGTTGGGGTTCCGCTTCGTTCCATCTCATTTGCATGTCTTTGAACTGCAGTAGAAACCGGAGGGCACCAACAGAGGATGTCGACTGAGAAAAGTCAAACTACGTCTGCTCAGGCTCTACATAATTTTTTCCTGGAAGTTTAAACTAATAGCAAACATATGTGGCTTTACCTCACAGAGGTGAGTCATCATTGTTTGCTGTACACGGCTCGACTCCACACTGTCTTCATATGGCATCATTCAACGAGGTAATGCAGACCAGATGTTTCTCTATTCTCATATTTCATTCCAGGGTTTTGATGTCACTTATAACCATGACGTGTTTTGAGACCTGACAAGATTATTATTTCCAGCAAGTGGACACAAAAGAGTGTATTTATGGTAACAGTCTTTTTATTTTTATTTTACTACCCAAAATAAATGAAAATGAATCTCAGCTCTTGGAGACAATTGAGTATTTCAGAGTGGATGGGAGAGCTGGGTGTGTTCCCTTGGTAACCCTGTAACCATGACTGCAGCTCTTTGTATTTACACCGCTCTCCCAAGTTGAAGCACCGTTGGCAAAACTATTAATAACCACTCACACCACAAATATGCATTTAAATGAGGACGCTGACGCATTTCTGCCAGTGCAATAGGTGCCCAAATTCATCGTTAAGCAGAGCTCCGCCTCTTTTGGGGCACATTGTGTTTCCACCTTCCACATTCAAAGCTGTCCCCGAAACCGATCCGCTGGAGGATCCCGTGTAAAACATCACATGCAGCTCATCCACGTGTCTGTGTTTACACGTTGCACGGTAAAACTTCATGGTCCTGAATGCTTACAAAAGATCTTTTTTCATGGCGTAAACACATTCCGACTATTTCTGGCTCGCCTGCATGGAGAAACAAATCAATAAAGACATCACAGTAAAACCCAGTCTGTCACAGAAATTGATTGATTGACAGTATAGTCAGTAATTTTGTTACCGTCATGAGTTGTTTTGCTTCTGGGTAGGCCGATACTGTCCCAGAAATTTTTGAAGGTGATACATTTGATATTCATAGACTTAAAATAGCAGCAAAGAACAGTAGGGGAGCATTTCAACCTTTACTTTAATACTGGATATTTAAGAGATGACAGGAAATGAAAGGAGAAAGAAAGAAAGAAAGGAGAAATGATATGCAACAGGTCCCTTGTTGGATTTGAGTTGAGGATTTAGATATATAGAAAGTTAACGACAGATTTATATTTCAGTTTAACGTTTAGTAAAGATTAAGGTAATGCAACCTTACAGCATAATCTAATTTTGAAAAACATTCACAGAGATGAGTTTCAAAAGCATCCCGTGACCATAAAACTCCCTTTGTATAGTCTGACTTGGCTGACTGTCTCTTGCTCCTTTTCCAGAAGAAACTCCAGCAGTTAAAAATAGACGAGTTAAGTTGACCTCGAGTCATGTAGATTTCCATAATGTTAATTATTTAATCTTTAAAAATTCAGAGTCCAGTTTATTAATCTTAATTAGTGATTATCTGTTAAAAATGATTAAAGAGATTTACTGACAGTGGAAAACGCAGAAGACAACCAGTTTCGTCAAAGTCGGTTAAATGGAGCATTTAATGAATAATTCTTTTTTTTCTGACTCCCACTCTATTATCTACGCATACATTTTTTGGATTGCCTTTATATTCCCTTTATGGGACTGATTTCCCCCCCAGATAGAGTAATCTCTGCTCATATCTTAATAATGTCTGTTAGGTTTCTATCTCGTCTGTGAGGATGTGGTTTCTGGACCCAAAAGCAAAACCTCGGAACACGGTAAAGTATAAACAAAAAGGAATTTATTGTCTCTCAAACAAAACTTAAATACTCAGGCCTTCGGCAATACTCCAACATGGCGGTGTCTCGTGTCCAACTCGTGAACGGGAATCTGCAGCTGCTTCAGCGGCGTCTCGAGTGTCGTGTCTGGAGCTGAGCATAACAACCATCACAAGTGCAATCTCCCGACGCTTGTATCCGGGCAGAGGCCACTCTTAAACTGCTGCCGTGATTGTCCTGATGCTCTGCAGCTGCGAGCGGTGGCCATCTTCCTCCCAGCTGTCCCGCATCAACCTGATTACAGACCCAAACACAATCTCTGGTCCCAGCCAGCGTTTCTCTGGCACCCCCTGGCGGAGGTGCACTCAGGATCCTTACATCGTCCTCATGTTTGTCAATAGTGTTTGGACTAACCCAAAGCCATAACATCTTTGTGATCCTTAATGTCATCAAGTTGAGAATAACAATATAAAGGCCCCTAAATAAATGCAATCACAAAGACTTTATGTTCATTCTTCACCCACTGATGGCCGTTTGTCATGATCTAATTTCAGAACACTTTGAGTCCTGAGTCCTCCTCCTTACATGTAATTCATTTTAGGTGACTATTACTCAGCGAAAAAGTGGCATACTTTTTTCGGAACATTGATTTTTCTGAGCACTCGCAGCACAAATAAAAGCATCGGCTGATCAAGTTAAGTAGAAAGTGTTGAGACATTTTTATATTTATGAAACAACACAAAGGCTCTGTAGTCCAAACCAAGACAGCAAACTTGATTATACAACCTTGAATAAGGCAGCACAACATACACCAGATCAACTCCCTCCGTTCTTATCCGTCACAATAAAAAACCCAGACATATAATATTTGCAGGCAAATATTTTCAATTTTCATGTTGTTTATTTGTCACGTCCCTGGTATGTAAAAGCTAAAGTTTCTTTTACTGTAATAAAAATAATATTTCTTCCACCATTGACTACACGTGTGTTAGGTTTGAAATAAATCTTTGAAGAATGAAGATGATGGATAACTAATATTTCGATTGTACGCTTTTCTAATAATTGATAAACGGATCCAATATTATGTATGATGTCTGAGTAGGAACCTTAAACTGCGTAGAAGTAGTGAACATAGTCGTTGTTACATCAACCAGTGGTTTGTGGACTGTGGTTTTGAAGCCTCAAGTTTGCCATCTTGGTCTTCGGCAGTCTGTGACCATGTGTGTATGGGAGTGACGCCGTATTGGGCTTTAAATCAAAAGTAGCCACACCCTAAAGCAAAGCCTATTATCTATTTTACTCCAAATAAAATCATAATTTACTCACTGAAACATGCTGTATTGAAAAAACTTGAAGTAGCGTTTAATACCCTGAACTCGTGTTCACAAGATTTACATTGTCATAAATCAACTGAGAAGTAGAATCATTTTCACATCAGACTTCTCCACAATCGGACGTCTTGTTGCAACCAGAGGAGTCAGCCCTTGATGGCTAGAAGAGAGAAGGAAAGTTTAAGTTCTGCATTTGCTTATATTTTCAGAACGTTGTCTTGTAGCAACCCTCCAGACAGAAGCTGCAAGCTTGATCTTTACATTTTGTGTATTTTTTTTTATGGTGATCCAAGTGGATCCAAGCCAACGTGAATCTATTTTCCTCCAGGCTTTTAACACACATCTGAATATTCTTTCTCTGTTTTTCTGTCACTTTTGTGTTATTTGTGTTTTTATTCATCTCAAAAGTTCAAACACCTCCAGACTACACCTTCATGATGATGCAATATAAAGTTACATGGCCGCCCACATGCTACCGCACCTGATCAGGTCTCCACAGGCCTTTCTTCTCCAAAGTATATTCTGATGTTTGAGAGATTAAATTAGAGATGAATCATTAACATCTGCCCAAACTTGAACAATATGTGTGTAGCATCAGCCGCTAAAAAAGAAAAGACAATTACAAGTCAAGTCCATCTGCTGAGCAAAAAACAAACAAATCAGTGTTTCGTCAATGAATCTCAATTAGTGTGAGGCCTCATTACACATCACTACTGGTCGAAAGTGACAGAGAGAAAGATGGATGGAGTGGAAAGATAACCTGTGATTTTCCGAGAGTGTGGAGTGGTGTTGATGACTTCATCCTTGCCTCTTGAGGGAGGCCTCTGAGTGTTTGAACAGAAGTCGGAGAGCGTAGGAGGGGTAGAGTGTGAGGAATAGACGGCAGGAGAATGGAGGGAAGGGGCTGATTTACAAAAAGGAGGGAGGCTGTGACTCCGGCTGCGAGCTAGTAAACAAACCTGCCTGTGCAGGTAGTTGCTGTCTCCATGGCAGCCGGCCATCCCACTCCGATACTTCCCAGCAATATGATGTGTTGTTTGTAGATGTTGTTTTTTCACGGTCATGCACTTCTGCCCTAACTTAACTAAGGCTAAGTCCTAAACCAGGTTCGAGTCTAACCCTCGGGCCTTTGCTGCATGGCGTCCTCTCACTGGAATAAAGGCAAAAAAGCCCATACACATTTTTTTAGTCAATGTGTAGCTACAATTAGCAACAGCAATAATTGGATTAGCTTAGCAACTTAACAACTGGAAACAGCTGGCCCGGCTAAACCCATCTACCAAGCTAAGGCTAGCTGTTTCCAGTGTTTGTGCTAAGCTAAGCTAGTATTAATTATATACTTACCAGCAAATATACTTGCTGTTGGCTATTATCCAGGGATTGCTAACATCTCTGCTTTTCTAGTATGTATTGTAGTGTTTTTTATTTAATTGTATTTACTTAGCATGTTGTCTATTGTGATGTAATGTAATGTCATGTCTGACTTGAGTTTGTTTGTTTCTGTGCATTGGTGACCAAACTAGTTTCCCCTTTTCTGATTAATGAAGTAATTTATTTATTCAATAAGTTGTCCTTCTATCTAAATGCAATACCTCCTAACACTGGCCAATATGACCTTCCCTTTTCTTCTCTCCATCATAGAGATTATTATGTTGATAAAAGCACAAGAACTGACACAGGGTCACATTGTGTCTTCCATTCACTGTCACTGTAGAGAAAAAGAGTCATCCAGACACCCACGTGTGAAGTGGAACCACTGAGGCTACAGATTAGTTAGCGGCACAGCACACATGAGCAACTCTTCGACTTCCTTTCTCCTACATTTTTCTGACCTCACTAACCACATCCCCCTTCTGTGTATGTGTCGTGCATTTTCCATGGTACTGAACAGTAATCTCTTGTCTCTGGAAATTGGTCATCTTTTATTCAATACACTTATTTTTACATACGTACAGTACTTCAGATAAAAAACAAAATAAATTCAGTTTTCACCAAATAATAATAATAATTTAAATAAATAAATAATAAATAAATAAACATTAATGCCATTGAGTTTCTCCAAGTGGTAGATTTTCTGCATTTTATAATTCATGCCACTGTGGCTGTCGTTCATGCAGCCCTGTATGTACAGTACAGGTGTCTCTTCAGAGGCCGACATCGTCTGCAGCACAGTCTTTGTCAGTCTTGTCTTCACAGCTTCACGTGTCTGTCAGCTTCCAGCTTGGAAGCCAATCTGTATGCAACCTCCGGTCCCCAAAATAACTCCACAACCTGGTGTGAATCTCCTTAGACTGAGGTATTTGTTCCATGTGAACTTTTCCAGGCTCTGCTTTACGTCAGTATGCTTATCCCCCTTTATGTCTGCTGCTTGCAGGAAAGTTGTTTAAGTGCAGTTTGTTAGCCGGTCTTGTCCTTTCTGCTGAGCTCCAGGTACGTGGAGGACTTAATAAAGCGAGGGTAGCAGTCTTTCTCCATCAGGGTGTAGATTTTGGCTTGGGCCAGATTGAAACAGGACAGGTTGGGATGCCCCATGTTCTCCTTTGTGATGGCTTTGGTCACATGGTCAAGATTTACCTGGAGGTGAGCAGAGGATGTAAAGAGGTGATTATCAGACTTTCACAGCAAGATAATTAAGCCAGCAGATTAACAGAGCATCCTAAATAGTCAATATAGGCCCTTTTGTATTTACCTCTCGTGGTGCATCAGAGGCGATGAACTCGTCGTAAATGTTCTTTGCTTTGGCAGCCAGTTTTGAATGTTTGGTTTCCCGGTAGTTCTCACAAGCCAAGTAGAATGCAATGTTTTCCTCACTGAACTGTGAGTGCAGGAACGCTCTGAACAGGCAAAGTCCATCTGGAAACAGGAGAGAGTGGTAGGTTAACATCTAGTAGTCATCTCAAAAAACATCTGGAATGATTGAAACACTTGCATCAAGGGTTATTTGGAGGATCGCTCTTACTTTGACTCGACAACAAGTTGTCAAATGACTCCTTCCATTTTAAAGGCTCGTCCGCGTTTAACCTGCAGCAACAGAACAACATTATGAGGAAAAGTTCTAGAAATTACAGAGGTCTGCTTTGATTTCACTGCATGCTTGCAGGGGGGATTTGAATGCATGGCTTACCTCAGTTTGTCATTTTTCTTTGACTGGCCAGTGATGCTGTGATCCGACTTTTGGAGTAAACTTCCAAACAAAGCTTTCAGCTCCTTTGCCCTGCAAAGATAAAGAAACAGACATTGTTACAAAAGGACTGAGAATATTTAAAACCACCTGTGAAAGCCTAGTAGTACAGGAATAATACATTTTCCTCAACAAAAAATAAATGTATCTCACCTCTCCAGGCAGGTGGTGGGCAGTGATTCAAGTGCTCTGCACATGATGAGATATTTTACTGCTCGCTGGTGGATATTTCCAAAGGGGTTGACGGTTACTTGTAAAGTATGTAGTGTGTTACAGAGTTTTCTTCCTTTCTGTAAGTGAGTGAGCCCTCCGCTGGTCTGCCGTCTGCGTGGGAGAGGGACTCTTTATAGGCTGGTCCCCTCTGACATCACGCCCCTCAGCCAATGAAACAAGACATATGGGAGGATGAGCAGACTCCTCGACACTGATTTTCCTCCAGACGACTTCCTCTCTGACTGAACATGTGTGATCGCTACAGCAACAGAATAACTTCACAACTCTTAAATGTCTTTATGCTCAATCAGGGTGTGTGTGTGTTTGTGTGTGCTCTTATTTTTCAATAGTTGGGAAGAGACCCATGCGTTCTCAGGACAGAATAATCCCCTCAAGTGAGGACGCCTCGCCTTTTAATAGAAAATAGGTTTAGACTTGGTTCAACAAGCCCACATGTCGGTAAATTGCGATATGACCTGAATGAATGATTTGGCCCATTACTTCTAAAATTAACAATACCACATTGTAAACTGAAAATACATAAATATTATTGGAAAACCTGAAAAAAATAACTGTAATTGTACATATATATATGTATATAACTGTATATATATATATGTATATGTGTGTGTGCATTACGAGACAAAAACTAACTATTTATTAGATTTCTCCAAACAACTTAAACAATGTAATACTTACCTTTATAACAATTATACTGAAGGCCCAATTTTTTTATTTACCTCATTATTTTCAATATTTTCAATACTGGAAGAATGAAGGTCCTCAGATGTACAGTAATAAAACAAGTGTTTTTGAGTTACATTATTATTATGTTATACAGAAGAGCTTTTATTCTTGCCTGACTTTCTATTTCAAGGCGTGACCAAGCAAAGGTCATAGTGCAATTATATAGCCTTTGGGTTTGGGAATTAAGAAAATCTATTTTAATACTGACAGAGGACCGCTAACAGCAAACTCTCCTCAGTAAGTTCAGAGGGAAATGCTCAGGAAAGGTAAAATTAGATTAGGTGGAGCGTTCATTGGAAGTGTCTGAGCCAGCTTCCTCTGCCGGCTGCCCCGAACAATACTTTTCCTCGGACTGGCGGCTTTGTCCGACACGCAGATCTGCGTGTCAACAGAAGGTCACAGTCTGGATCACAAGAGGAAGAAAAACCAGTCACCCTTTGGTTTTGTGTAAGTGAAGAGTAATTACTTTGGCTTGAGTCAAATGATGAGAATTATTTGGGTTTTAGAGTTATCCTCACATCATATAATGTGTTCATTTAATGCAATGTTATACAACCTAACACTGCAATTATGGGGAAAGCATCTTTATTTCCTGCACCTTTTTAAAAAACTGAATTTGATTTTTTACTTAGTGGCAACCTCTATTTCTCAAAAGTTGCATTCTTTCTAAATGCCAGCAGGGGGCGACTCTCTGGTCGCTAAATGAAGTCTGACTGTATAGAATTCAATAAGAAAATTACTTTACTTCTCACTTGATTTATTGACTCAGTAAACATTGTCAACATGACAATTGCCAGTTTCAATCAATACATCAATACAGTATGACGCTCATTTAGTAAATCATGGTCCAATTTAGATAACAATAGACATTAAATATGCTTTGGGCGTGACTTGTGATTGATGGGTCGATACCACGCCGTTATCTGTCTGGGAGTGCTTTTGTCTTTAAGACTTTAACCCTTTCACAGTTGTTTTACGTAGCTCATCCCTCTCGTGTCATTTCTGTTTGCAAAAAATCAAAATGGCAACGGCCAAAAACCAAGATGTTGACGGACAAAATGTCGAACTTGAGGCTCTTTAAACGACTGTTGACAAAACAATGGATGACGTCGCAGTGACTACGCCGACTTCTTATTTAAAGTCTTTGGTTTCTCGTGAAGATTTTAACACAAACGACACAAAACACCTCACAAGCACACAGAATATACAACATCTATAATAAATAAGGTACACGATTAAAAATGGATTGTTACTTAATCATACTGTCAAACACTCAAAAATAAATGTGCAGGAGTCAGTATTTGAATATACTTATTTATTGAATATGTTGTATTACTGTTAAGTCACTTAGTCTGCAGTCTAACTTCACATTACAGTAAAACCTAATGCCTACAAAGCAAAATTATTATATACAGTATATATAGTTCACTTTCTGTATCAACACCAAACATTATTATATTATTATATAATGTATATTAGATATGTAAAGCCTTTGCAGGTGTAAATATCTACAATGAAGTAAATCTTGGATGGCGTGTATGAAATATGAACATAATTGTGTCTTTTTGTACGTATCTTATTTTTATATTGCTTCTCAAGTTAACAGATTGTATTCTAGTAAAAACATATTTACGTCATATGGTTAAAATAAAAAATAAAAAGAGAGTAAAGTATAAAGTATGCACTTTTCTTTCTCACATACCCAACTGAGTATTATCAAAGCTGAAGGTCATATAGAAATTAGCAGATATTAAATTGAAAGACTCACGAGACTTGACATACTGTACACATCTTTTTTTTGGTAATTGCTCATTACGAGTTTCACACAGGACAAAACATGATTTGGCTGGTTTTTAACAACCAAAACAGTCTCAATCATTTCACATTCATTTCCCTTCCATTTACGGATGCAGCGTTTAATCTTTAATTCTAATTCTAAGAGATTGGAGCATGCTGTGACATTTAACATTCAACCCCTTATTAATACACATGCATTTTTCACAATGCAACATGAGAACATTTGCATTTAAAATATATATTGTCTTTTAACTGTGACTGTTTGTTCCTGACACACATTTTTAAAACACTAACTACACTCGTTTGGGTGATGCAACCCCTGCCTGTTCACAATATGCTTCTCCTTCAACAACAGAATAGGATCCTGATGAGAACTCCCACCTCATTGTGCTCATTAACACAGATACACTGGTCTGTCTTGTAGTGGGTGCCCTTTGTATGTGCGTTCTCATTATTAATGCAGTGGAAATCTAGGTTAGTGAGTAAGGAATATACAAGGCTTCTACAACTACACGCTATTCAAATACATGAATATTGGTAGGATCATATAATATGCCACAAAGAAGTCCAAACAGTGTGATAAAGCTGTTCACATTATTAACGTTTATGTCATAATCTGTTGTCCACAAACTGGGTGAACAACATGAAGCTGACATTGAGCTCCTGGCCCAGTCTTGCTCCTCACCAGTCATTGTTCATAATCTCATAACTTTGGCCCAGAAATGTCTAATGAACTATAATTTGGCACATTTATCAAGGCTTTTCGGTCTCTGATGAACAGAATAATGCAAGATCTTTTAGTTTAGTCAAGATGAGGAAAACCATCGGGACGTCACCCGTTGGTTTGTGGACTGCTGTTTCGAAGCCTTGAGTTTTGCAATTTGGCCGCTGCCATCTTGGCTTTTTGCAACCAGTGAACTGAAGTGACCATATTTTGACTGCGGAGGAGCGACATAGAGACGTAATATACGGCAGCGACCTGTCAATCACAGTAAGTCTTTCCTTCAGCATACTCAGCTGTGGTGTATTTTACTCTAAATGGGACCATAGTTCACGAGATTAACCTTGGGTTGTATTGTAGAAGATTTGAAACTGTTGAGACCAGAAACTTGAGTTTACCATGTTTATTGAGGTGATAAATTAAGTTAGAAGTAAAGTAATTTTGTCATAGACTTAAAATCTGACTTAATTTGGCAACCAGAGGAGTCGCCCCCTGCTGGCCAGAAGAGTAAATGGGACTAAATGGGAACTGGTGTCTTTTCCATATTTATTGTATAATTTATTAAATGAGCCAACATGTTTGTCAACATGTTATTTTCAAGGAATAAAGCACAGTAATGAATAATGCAATGAGCTGCTTTACTTGAAAAGGAAAAGAGCACACAGACCGTATAGCATCTAAATATCCAGATATTTGGTTAAGTCAGAAACAGCGAAAAAAGGAAATTGAATATTGCACTGAATGCAATGAAATGTGTTTATCCAACCGTTCCTTTAACCTAAATAAAAGGTTTTGATTGGATTTGTATCCAATCAAATCCCATCTGGTAGGTCAAGACACACATCTGTGTTCTGATTAGACTCATAGAATCATGTTTTATTTGCAGAATTAAGGAAAATAAATTCCCAACAAGTGACTGCCAAGCGTGTTGCAGCACAGAACTGACACCTCAAGTGGAGTAACGTTAAAAGTATTCATTTTTTAAAACTGTGTTGTGAAAGTCATTACATTGGCACAGTGGGGACTGTCACCACTTCCTGCCTTCTCAGGCTGTGATGGTTTTTATCAAGAATCAGAGCTCGCTTTCAGGAAAGTACTCAGCAGCGTGAATTCCCAGATAGTCAGCCCATTTCCCAGCCGAAGTGACCCCGGCTTCTTTCTGGAAGACTTCCAAAAACAATACTGTTTCCTTTTTTCCCCCCACTTCTCCTCCTCCCTCCCCTCCCCCACCAAAGCTCACAATGTTTGGATTTCAGTTTTTCAGCATGTATGCAGCGTAATTCAAAGCCATAAAGTTGAACAACATAAACACCAGGCATTTGTCGGCTCATGCCTAGCTTTGGACAGCCTCTTCTTTCTTTTTTTTTGCATTGCGCAGTATTCAGGCTGCAGATACAGTTCGAGTGGCACCATCTGCCAGTAGACAGAGAAGCCATGATCAGCATATTCACTAAGCTACCTATCTGACAGAGCAGGTGGAGGCTTAGCTAATGCATCCCAACTAAGAAGTCCTGCCAGTGGCCACCAGTGGTGCACATGATCCTATCTGGGTCCTGTGATATCAAATGCCAACTGGCCATCGAACATCTGGAGATGCGGCAGCAAGGATGATAAATCAATGTTAACTAGCCTCAGCTTCAGTGGAATATCAATGACATGAAAAAGAAGATGCGGTACTTTGGCAAACAACCATCTGTCTCAGTAGCTTTCTCTACCTGCCAGCTACTATAGCTGAATGTATTTTTTATTCAGACACACTGGCTTTTATAAATACATGCATCACTTGTTTTTCAAACATCTGCTATCAAGCCGGATGGGTTTGCTTTTCTAATCCGGAGAAGAAGAAAAAAATCGAGCATGTTGACAAAGTCACACTGTAATTTTAGCTCAATTATAATTACATCCTCCTCCATGATCACACAGGGTGTCTTTTATCACAGCGTGAACATGTTCGTTAAGACATTTAGAGCTTCTCTTTCTTCTTAGAATAGTTACAGAGGGGAGCCAGATAAAAAAGTTTTATAATTTTTTCGAAGAATACTCTGCAGGATGCTAATAGGTTTGCACTCGCTAGCACTGAAACAAATATGCCGGCAACAATGCAAGCAATGCCCCAGTCAGACGATGGTAGACATGCAGATAATTGGGTACATTGCCAGCAATCCAGCAGCAGGCAGGAAAAAAAGCTGTTATATCGGAAATAATCAGGGAAACTATACTCCACTCATGTGCCTTCACTTATTTTGTAATATGGCTTCCCTGTGAAACAAAAGGGTGAGTGGGAACAGAAGGTTAATGAGGTGCCAGTAAACAAGACAGAAATGTGACATTGGTGTAATGAGGGCACTGGGGTCCTTTTCAAATATATCATATTATTTATTAAATGAGCCAACGGGTTGTCGACGGGTTCTTTTCAAGAAACAAAGCACATGAATAATGCAATGAGATGCTTAACTTAAGTGAGCAGACAAGAATGTAACATATACCATGTTTCAACAAACTTCATGTGTTTTTTTTTTTTTGTCTTTCCGTTACAACAACGTAAGTAAATGGTTGTTAGCTTTTAAATGCTTCGGAGGGAATATCCTGGGTCAGGCCTGTTGAAAGTATCTAGGCAAGTGCATCTGTTAAGAGCCCTGTCTGCTCGGCAACACTCAAGTGTGGAAATCTTGGTTGACCTCTTCTCAGAAATAACTTGCGAATGAGGATCATCAGAATAAAAGAGTCCAATGCTAACTGATTGGTCACAATGACAGTACTAACATGCTGATGTTTAGCTGGTACAATGCTGACCATGTTTATGAACTTAGCACGTTAGCGTGCTAAAATGGGCTTTTAAGCACTAAACACAAAGTACAGCTGAGGCTAATGGGGATGTCACTTGTTTGGTTCTGAAAAAGTTCTTCAAAAAGAAGATTGTATAGAAGTCTAAATGACCCCATTTCTCGCTTGATTAAAAACCTTAAAAACATGAGTTTTGTCTAAATCACTAGTTTGAAATCTTCTTCAACACTGTTCACTCAGTAAATTATGTTATTGTTATTGACAAGTTAACATGGTGTTGTCTGGGGTTTTTGTCTTTACCCTTTCAATGTGTTTTCAGTTTGTGAAAGTTAATTATAAGATTTTTGTTTGCCTAAAAATGTCTTATTTAGTGTTTGGTTGAACTTAGCTCCACCCTCTTGTGTCACTTCTGCTTGCAAAAGAAACAAACCTGCCAAACCGGAGGTTTCAAAATAGCAAACATAAACTATTGGGTGACATCACAATTACAGTTTATGGTATTTAGTCATAAATTAATGATTTGGATACATTTAAATGTTGTGAGGAGGGTCTTAGACAAGCCATTGCCAGCACTAGCTGCTTGCTGTAAGTGTAGCTTAAAATCAGATTCGGGACCCAAAGGCCCTTTTCTGGAGGAAGCAGGGCCTAATGGGTTTCATCAATCTTATGTTTATAATCTTTCTTTTCAGCACATTTGATTATAACTAAAGCCAGTGAATGTACTGTAGGGAGAAGTAAAGGTCAATCTACTTTGTTTGGTCCATTCAGATTGTTTACATAGTTGTGTAATCATTTCATTTCCAGGAGTTAAAAAAAGTAAATATCACATTAACATTAAATTAAAAGATATGGTAAACCCTCATCCAAAGTCTCTTCAGATGGACTGTACATTATGTGGATAGGTTGGGTTCATTGGAGACATTCAGCTCGTAATAGGGCTTCTGCCCGATGACATCCTCAGAATGGCCTTTCTCTCTCTTTCTTTAGCTTTTCTCCACACTCTCCACAAAAGTTTCCCTGCGGTCGTTTCACAGGGAATAACTAACTCCTCATGGAAAATTAATGAAAGTGGGTTTGGCGGTTTGGCAGATTGTGTAAGCCGGAGATTCCCAGTTAGACTGCATCTACAACAGCTTGCTCCTGGTCTGCAGGGAGTCCAACAGAAGTTCAGAGGGAATCAATGTGCAGGATGATTGTGTCTTCAGCTTCTTTCACGAAGATGAGCTGTGAGCGTTGCTAGTAGCCTGATACAAGAACTCAAAAGGCAGTTGGGGGGGGGGGGGGGGGGGGGTTGAAAGCTGGTATCTAATTAGAATTACAGCTAACCTTGAGCAACAAAAGGAATGGGAATATTGTGGAATAAACAGAGAAGATGAGCTTCTAGCTAGCATACATTTCATGGTCTATTTTTTTGCATTGACAGCCAGTAACACAGCTTATATTGTCGAACACACGGATACCTCCTCAGGGTGCTTTGTTCAAAACACAGAGAATAAATCAAAAATGAGAATTGATATAATAAAGGTTCTGACATCTCCTGCTATATGCGATTGGAGCGTATCGTTTGGCTGCAAGAATATCCCAAATGTTTTTATTTGAGCTGACAGACAGCAAAGGTCAAATCTGACATTTAGAAGCACCATCCTGCACTGGCTTCAGAATAAAGTTGAAGTAGCCACATTTCTGCCTGGCTGATATTTGGGTTTCCAAAAGACCTAAGTGGATCTGTTGACTATTATTAGTTTAGCCACAATATCTGGAAGTCTACATCTTTGTCTGAACTAAATTGTATTTAAGCAGCATACAAGAGACATTCAACATAACATGCACATGTTTTCTGATGATTTGCAGGATTGTGCGTCTTGGTTCTCATTTTCGGTATCATGAATATGCGTTTTCATGGAAAGTTATTTTGTTGCCTCATTGCAAAAAAAGTGATAGCCATTGTCCACAGCGAGGGCATCTGTAGTAGACAAATTGTTGATCAATATTTATTATTCCTTTCTGCTCATGACGTCAACCCTCAAGGTCGTTAAAGTCTCCATCTGCATACATTTTGCTGCTCCGCCCTGAAGCTCTGCAGGTTTGTCTGAAGCTTTAATCTCTGCTCATCTTAACAGAGAACATGTAGGGCACAGACGAAGAGGGGACTGTGTCAGGGGCTTGTGTAAGATTACAATGATTGATAATGACATGGATTTGTTAATGCTCCTTTATTATCATAGATTTTCTATTTGCATATCAATGGCCAAAGAGCAAAAACCTCCTATCTGCAAAATGATCCAGGAAAAGTGTGGGGAACCTCCAATCTGCACTGTGTATTTTTCTTTTTCTTCTTTTTCATTGCATTCTGTATTTTGTATTGTGTATCCTAAACAAGTAGCATTATCCAAGAAAACCACAATTTTATTTTGAATCCTCAATTTCTTTTTCAGATAGGAGGTTTTGCTCTTCGGCCATCGATCTGGGTCAAACTAAAATAATACATGCATCGTATTCTCTTTCATCTTTTTGGGTTGTCTCTGAAATCCTCCTACTTGGGTTGAAAGCTTTAACCTCATGTAATCCTGTCATGGCTGCTCTCACAGAAAAGCTCTTTGAAGCGAGACAAAGTTTTTCACATAAAGAGTGGAGGCGGTGGAAAAGGTAGCTAACTTGGTGATCACAATGACAGCATCGCTGTACGTCTTCAATTGGAGGTGTAGGAAGCCACAAGACGTCTTACCGCGGTTCAACTGGTTTAAAACTTGCTCGTTGAATGCCAGCGTGAAATGTCCGCCCACGTGTTCAGCACTGCCGGCTGTCTAAAGCTGCAGTGACTCACTGTTAAAACTATACACTTTCTGGATGTAAAAAAACAACAACTATAAAACTGACTAAAATAATAGGAAAACATTCATATTTCAGATAACAAAAATAACTTCACACTGATTAAAACACCAGCTAAGCAGTCACTGTGTATTCATATACTAGTGTTATCAGTAATTAAACCCTTCAGTGGCCTTCTCTGCAGTTTGGTTGAGCACATTTTGCATAAATGTCCTTTCATGTGTTAAATAGTTCAGAGCGTCAACGTAGCAGCAAAAGCTAGCGTCTTTGTAATGAGACAAGTAACGTCTCCCTATGAAGCTACTCCCGCTGTGTTTGTTGTTATCTGAGCGTCTCCTTGCTTTGTTGACCCAGGCCGATCGCACGTGGCTTTCAGTGAAAGTTGTGCATGTGAGCGTGCACACTGGCCAGCTCATGGGTGCCCATTAGGCCCACCCTCCAATAACGAGGCGACATTGATATGTTCTGAATTCATTATTAAGCACCTTTAACGTTCTACTTAACTCATCCTCACTCATCAGGTTAAGTAACACGCTTACTTTGAAAATCCCCAGGGTGCATTGGGGTTTTCTGAACCTCTTTACGTGATTTTCCTTTCAGGAAGTTTTAAGCTGAAAAATCTCCCTGACATTTGAACTGCTTATGGTGGGGTTTTCATAAACAATCAGATTATTGAATGTAGTTTAGTTTCAGAAGGCTTGAACAAGAACAGATTTAAGTTACACCCCCCCCCCCACCCCAAAAAAAGATTTTGACTGTATCACACGGTTTTAATACAAATGTTGTCTGTATAAAGTCATATAATTCCATTGTTCATTAGCATGATTTTTCTTTTATAGATGCTTCAATGAAAATACAATCATTGATAAATGGTGAATCCAGGGAGATTCAGCTGATGAGACTAATCTTAGTTGTGAACATTGAGCAGTTGGCTCTCTGTGTACAGGAGTAGTGCACCTTCGGTTTTCTTGTGTCTGAGTTCAAGAGAATTCTTCACCCAAAAACTGTTCACCAAAACACTGATGACTCTGATCTGTTTTTACAAAGATTGAAATGCAGATTATATAACTTTTCTTCTGGATCAGACTTGATAATTTCATATATGTTAACATGTAATTATTATTCCATTATTTCACTGAAATGGAGAAGAAAATGCAGATTACACTTATACTATCAGAACATCTCTTTCAGCCAGTCGGCTCAGTTCTGAAAAAAGAAAAAGGATTTTTTTTTTTATAAGAATGAGAGTATTACAGGGTTAATGTGGGTCTGAATTTAAACTTGATTTTCTCATAATAACAATGATGGAATAATTAATTTTCACTAGTTGGCTTTTATGGTAGTTATACATTTCTTATTATATGTATTAAATCTTTGAGATAATGTCAGTATTGCTATTTGGGGCCTTTTCATCATTTAATTCAGAATATTTGTGACAGCAATAATCAACAAACTTCTCATGTTGCCACATATCAGGCTCAGTGAATCCCCAGATGTCCGACAACAAGACACAGAGTCATGTGTGGGAATGTTGTGCTTCCAGCGGGAGCATCACTTGATGAGCCATATAATTTGTCACATGAGTGGTTATCTTTTTTTTAATCTAATGTCCTCAATTCTTTATAATTGAGGAAATCACATCCGGCTTTTATCGTAAGTGAGCCACGAACTCTGGTTTCCCCTCTGAGGCGAAAGCTTTCTTGGCTGCATGCCCAAAAAAACCACTGTGGGTTTATTTTCATCTGCAAAAATGTATTTGCTATGAACGAGCTCTGTGAGTACATAACACATTGGAAATAAAGTCTTAGATGCATCAGACAAATTCTAATTAATCAAAAGGTAAAGATGCAACAAATACGACTTTCGTTCATTAGAGTGAGATAAGGCACCTTCTCCTAATCTCTCCAAAGGTGACACCAGGTGTCACATCAAAACATACAAGCAAACTAAAACAGGGTTGTCCTTTTGCTATCTTTTGACCTAAAGCATCAAAGCCTGGCTGGCCTGAAAAATATGGGACAGTTTTGAGATCAACAATATCTTCTTAGATGATTTCTAGTCTTGATGTCAGTAAAAGTCAAACACGTGCTTCTTCTGGTCTGACCTCATTTTCTTTGGAATTATCATTCCAACATTTGGATGTTGTCTCCTTTCTTGAGAGGGGAGCAGTGGATGCCCCACAGCAGACATGGTCCCTGGGTGTTCGAGATACTGTTCACTGCTCTCTCTCGTGTTCCCCCTGGAGACCACTGACACACCGACATGTGACTTCAATCACATCCACAAGCGCATGTTTGAGTTTTTCATCCATCAAAGCATCTCTGTAATATTGTCTAATATGAACAATGCTCCAAAACATTAGTAAAAAACGTAATGTGAACAATTTGAAGAATGGGATGTATCAAGTAACTTACTCACACGACTCATCACATGAATTATACTGGCAGGAAGAGAGTGACAAGGATTCACATTGTTGCTTTTTTGTTGTTGTAAATCTGTTATTTTAAAATATTGTATTATTGCTATCTCTTCCAGTAGCTATTAACATATAAAAGTGCAATATATTGTAACAACTCATAAATAGAAGTAGTAAAATGACTTCATGGGCTGAAATGGAAACAAAGAGGAAACCAATAGATAGTTTAGTATAGTTCATTAGTTAAGTGTTTGAAAATCAAATCAAATGTTTCATTAAAATGCAAATAATAGCCTAAAACAATCTTATTGTGAACAATATTTAATTATTAATATTACTTCAGTGAACATAATTACATTTTGTACTGACTTAAATATAAATATTAACCACATGTTAACAGGTAGTGCTTCATTTTAAAGGGACAAAAGCCAAAATGTTTGGTAAACCACTGATCTAGGATCTGCTTATAACCAAGCTGAGTGACTGTTGCAGCGCTCTTTAATATAATTCTTTAACATTGAGAGACATTTGATAAAACACTTTTATTTCCAAATAGGAGTCCAAAACTTCACTTTCAGCAGTTTGATAGAAATGGGTTCGTAGCAGCCGTGTGCTTCAGTGTTTGTCCAGCAGGTGGCAGCAGAGTTGCATCTCAGCCGTGTCGCCTGAAATCAGTGTCACGTCTTGACAATCCTGCAGCAGCTCTCATTAAGGCACCTCTCCTCACTTCCCGTTTACATAACGACAGTCTGTCGACCGAATTCAGTATTTCAAGCCTTACCTCTGTTATATATGATATGTGAAGAATTTAGTGATATGTGATATGTGAAGAATAATGTATTTGCTTTGACTACTACAGATAAAGACACATTGGCCACCAAGCCCAAATGAACCATTAAGATCAAGTCTTCAGATGCACTGAGCACGCTCTGTGACATATATTAGGATTGGGTGAGTGCATATGATGCCTGCAAGCTACTGAATGTCTTAAGCAATGGGTAGTTGTGCATGATAACACACTAATCATTTTCTGCAGAATAGAGGCAGGCGAAATAATGCTGTTTATGTTTTCCTGATCAATTTCCTCTCCCTGCAGACTTCCCTTGATAGTTTGTATTATATTTGTCTTGTAATTCCCCCCAAAGGGCCAAATTATCTTGCATGTTTCTGCAGCAGACAATATAAAAAATGTTTAGAACACTTTCATACGTTATCCACTGGGTACAGATATGCATGTGTAAGCATATTTCATTTATCATGTTTGCCAGTGTTTAGCTTTAAGTAAAGACAATCATTCCCACTGTGTCTCAGACGTTTCTATTCTCTCTGAATATACTCAAACATAAAGCCAAGGTGGCTACAGTGCACCACATTGAGCGATTTCTTTTATATGAACACAATTTAGTGAGGAAAGTTGAATACATCTCTATTATAAGATAGCCTTCTTCTAGACTTATTTTTTCTACTGGGATCAGTGGGTGTGATTGAAGCTTAATGGGAATAGATGATGGCCATAAGAGCACATGTCTAAGGATGATAGCTTAGATCAGTATTCTCTCTCACAATGAGAAGTGGAAATGGGGGCTGCAGTTAAAGCAATAGCGATGTCTATCCCCTGGTCTGTGAAATGGCTCAATCTCCGTGGCCGCTCCACTGTTTGATTGTTATAAATCTTTTGGAATTACATTATCTTGGCACACCAATTATGGACGATTGTGATTCTGAGGCAGTGAAAGCAGGGTAACCTCTGATGTAATACTTTTACATTCAGTTCTACTGTAAACCAAAAAAAAAAAGGTAAATGTTGCTTTTTTGCTAGTCCTTTGTGGACATTTATATATTGGGGCCTGGGGTTTTATGGCCACAGTTTGGAGTGAACGTTGTACAGCAGTGCTTTGAGCTCAACGATAACATCAGCAAGCTGACATGCTCACAATGACAACACTCACATGCTGATGTTCATGCAGATGTTCAGCAGGTCTAAACAATGTGTGCAATTATGTTTTGTGCTAATTAGCTAATGTTAGCATCCTAACATGCTAATTAGCACAAAACACAATGTATACCTGAGGCGGCTGGGAAAGTCTTTAAGTTTGCAGGCATTTATCCGTGAATGTATTTGACGAATAAAGAATGTTTACCTGATAGGAATTCTGTCACCAAGGTCTATTGTCTGGGGACCATGAATGTCTGGACAACATGTATAGCTGTTGAAATATTTGTGTTTGACATACAGCTAGCTTAGCTAGTATAGGTAATTCAAGCCAAGAGAAAAATATGTAGAATATGAAAATACTAATTTAATACAAAATTTGAGGATGTGAAATACGGTAATAATAATGTCAGTTGGTGCGACAGTGTTAAATGACCATAACTTTTATTAAATTCTGTTCAGAGTGTGACTGCTTGTCCTCCAAGTGTAAACTATGTTCATAATACTGCCCATGTATCTAATATGAACTATTTTAAACTAACATTGAAGGCACAAATCACAAGTAATTTTCTTAACATATTATAAGATAATTACAGTCACATTGGGGTGGTGAAAAAGGGAAAAATACATCTTCAGTGTAGTCAGTTTTGAGTGAATTCTTTAGAGCACTTAAGCTAAAGGGGTAATTTCATAAGTGGATATGAAAGCCATTGAAGTGATTTGTCTACCTTTCAAAGATATTTTGATAGTCTTTTCAGTAACAGGGAGCTATTTGGAGCACTGTGCTCTTATAGGGCCATTAGCAATAACAAATACGTCTTTTTCAGCTGGCCAGTCTAAGAATATCACTAATCATATCATATTTATGTTGCAATTATGAATTAATTCATGCCTAAAGTGCAGCACTGCAGATAACAAAAGGGTAATGGATGTTATCATGCAACATATCCAACATGACTAAAAAGGCTTTCATCCATTTATTGCTAACATAAAAGTAATGCAGGCGAGAAGCACTAATGCTCGCAGGTATGATATTTATGACCATGGCATGGTTCTGGAAGCTTTGTTTCAGCATACATAATGGACCACTTCAATAACAAACGTTGAATATCTTAAGAAACATGGGAACAGCAATATTTAATCTCAAGAGCGCTGATGAGAAAATCAGGCCGGAGTAATATGTGACATGAGGAACCAGTGGACAACATGATGTTGTCTTCATGGGCTCCATACAGACCGAGGGCTGCTAAATTATTTGTCTCTTTCCACCCATCTTGCAGCACCCCTGCCTGGAGTTCTCAGAATTTGATCATTATAAAATATTGTATCATTGTTGAGAGTCATCAAGCATCTGCCATAGCAGTAATTAAACTTACATATAGTTCACCCCCTTAATTCACCAAGCCCTCACTGGCCAAATTAGCATATGGTAACGGTCCTCTTGGAGGCCCAACCCAATGTGGGCCAGTTAATTGCAACGCAGCTTAAAATGTCAGTTTCTGAGGCTGGAGTTAGATGAAAACTCTGGAGAGCTTTAACGGCCACGTCGATGATATAAATGCATGTTCCTTCTACTCGCTGGGGCGTCTCAGACTGCTGAGGACGAACAAGGGCAGCAGGACGGAAGCAGAGCTTAATGCTAATCGTAATCCCCCCACACTCTATGTTAGCTCTCATTTTACCCAGGAGAGCTCTTATGGCTTATCAAGACAGAAATTAAGACTTACCCTGCGCTGATCATGTTTAATTAAGAATCACTAGTGAATGCCTTCTATGGGTATAACGTCTCGCTAATAGAGGATAACACGTCTTAGGAGACAAGGGTCATTTTGGTAATAATACGTAGATAAGAGCAGTTTCCTGATGTGGTGTGTAAAGATGCTATGCAGGTTAATCATAAATGCTAATCAGTCATTGCTTTTAATTAAAATAGTATCCATTAGCAAACATTCAATGTAGTATTCTCTGTAGCCAGCTCAGTGGTTAGCAAGCCTGTCTTTCAATCAGAGGGTCAGTGGTTCATTCCCAGACTCCATGTCTTTGTGTCCTTGAGCAAGACACTTAACCCTAATTGCTCACCGTTGCTGTGTCTACAGTCTACTGTATATCATGTAAGTCGCTTTGGATAAAAGCATCAGCTAAAAGTAAAGTAATGTAAAGTAGCCAGAAGTATCTATGCCAGTTTAAAACAGGACTTGCACTTACATCAAGACTCACCTGGAAGAGGAAGAAAAGGTCACAGTGGCAACATGAAGGGGGATTTTTTTTAAACTGTTTCATTTTGACTAGTTCAGACTCAAAACTGTTCACAACAAGGTCGGCTCCACAAGCAGAGAGCCATATTGTCCCATTATATTTCCGAGAAGGCAGATATCTCAAGGCAACTCGCACCAAAACAATCTAGACTGATAAATAGCAGCACAGGTGAGAGGCAAACTTTATGTATTTTTCCATATTTGGGATGAATTGTCATTTTAAATGTATGTTCAGAGAGCTAGAGTTCAGCATCAAGAGTTCACAGCTGTGCTAGCAGCATTATGTGAGGTTGCATTGAGCTAAATGCTAACATCTGCATGTTCACAGGCTCATAGTGACATGCTTGATGCTGAAGGAAGTTTCAGTGTCGCCATTATAACAATATCTCCTCACAGCCCAGTACTGTTCCTGGGGACTTGCTTGTGATGCTGAAGGAAAAGTCAGCCATCTTCTTCTGGGATGATCAATGGCTCACAAAATGTCATGGCAATCCATCCAATAGTTGTTGAGACATTTCAGCCGGGACCAAAGTGGTGGACAGACAGACTGACAGACACATTGCCATCCCAAGTATGGCTGAAATCCAAACAGCCTTTCCAAAATATCAGTATCAGTGGCAATCATTCAGGGATGGATGGATGAAGTAATACATTAAATAAACACTACAAGGTAATATTACAAATCAGAACACTAGTTTCAAAAAAGGCTTGAATTACTTTAAGTAAAACAGATTATGCTTATTTTTTCACTTCTATAATTCTCTGGCCTTGATGTTGAGGCACATCTGCAGCCCTTAACTAAACATAGATGGAATACATAACAATTCACTTAACACTCAAAGAAATTCATGAAATATTAAATCAGATTCTAAGGGTAAAAAGTCCTTATTTTACCTCTCATCTCTTTTTTCAGCTCTCAGTTATTTGTTTTTGGAGTTTGGAGGGAAAACCTGCCAGGCCTACAGGGAGGAGTTTATGTAACTTCCTGGAAGCGTCTCAGAGCTCTACTGGAGGTCTACAGTATGCAGGGTGTTGGATGTGATGAAAACCCGTGAGTTAAAAAGTATGCTACATGTTTTTGCATTTTGTGAGAGAGATAATGTAATTAATCATTTTACACAGTTCATATTTCACCTTTCTCCACTGGAGCTATTTCTTCAGATTACACACATTTACATTTCCCAAATGAAAAGATGACTACTACTAACTGTAGTCACTGTCACTGTAAGACTGTGGTTGTCCAGGTGCAAATGTGTGCAATACAATTTATTGTACAAATGTGAATTAGTGAGTTTTTACACAAAAGCTAAATACATAATATGCCATATAACTTTCCATACATTGCTGCTAATGTGTGAGTTGCTTTACAGGGAGATCTGTGGGTTTCATCCTCAACAATCACACAGTCCAGCACTCCTCAAAACAAATGATTTCCTTGACTTTCATTTGTCTTTAAGAGAGACACACAAGCCACATAATTTATGATAACATTCCTAAATCTTTCCATCATCTTCTGGAGGATTAATGAGGATGGTGTTTCTAGTCAGACCTGTCGTTGTCACCCTTCATGTCTTTGATGCTTTACGATCCGTGAAATAGACACTGCAGATGTTGATATTTTGGGAGCTGGCGCGGCTTTTGCTCCTCCTCTGTTATTCCTCTTCTCTCCTCTTTTCTTCTCTCCTCTGCTACCAGGAGACAAGTGGGCCACATGAGGAGGATGGCCAGTGACAGATGGAGAAGAGACGAGGTTATCAACTCTGTCAGACAGTCAATCAGGATGGCTAACGGTGTAACAACATTAGGTTACACCATCAGGTAGACTCTCATTCCTGAGCATTGTTCCCTGTAATTTGTTTTCGCTATCTGTCATATCAATGCGATGGCACAACATGCGCAACAGACAGAGATTGAAGTAAATATTTCATTTTGTTCACTCTATCTCTGTCTTCACCATCCTTTAATACCGGCATGGTGAAAACTACTTCACAAACAGTGACGTGCCAAGGTAAATATTGTATATATTCAACACAAATACAAAGCATATGAGCTGCAAACCACTCAGCTAGTTTGTTGGAAGTCAGAGTTAATTATACAGCATAGCCCTTCATCACAAAAGCCTGTCTGAAAGAAATCTATAGAGACGAGCCAACCTAGATCTGATGAGCAGTCAGTCAGAAAATATAACGATGGAATTCACAAACAAAGACAAAACAAGGAAACAAAACAAAGCACGGAGAAACAAAGTCGACATGCAGCCCGGCCCATCTAACCTTTCCCAATTTCCCCAACATGTCCATCTTTAGAAATTCAGTGATGTCAAGCAGGAAGAAACACATTAATAACAAACCCTCTTTCCTGCAGGTGTGGAATACACCAAAATTTAAGCATCCGATGTGACCTTCAGTTTATTGATGTGAAAATGTGTTTTGCAAAGCATTCACTTGTCTGTTAAATCCCTGAATGTTGACAATGAGATTCGCCACAAGGATATCAGTTAGTGAAAGGCGGCGCAACACAGCAACCTCTGTGAAATGCAACCGATTTGTCTCAATTTTCCCATCAAAGGACTTTGAACATTATTGTGATCCTATTAGTGGGCGTCTCTGGGTGAGATGACTTTATTAAGCCGTGGGGAGTGAGATCTGACAGCTGAGTGGGGGGTTTAAACAGCAACTGGGGTGTGAGGGTGAGGATGGAAGAGTGCAAGGAATGCATAGCGGAGGAGAGGAGTGTGTAAAAGACACCTGAATTGAGAGTAATGAATCCAGAGAGGGGCACAGACATGTCTTTTATCTCCAAGCAGACTTGAAGCACTCTTTCATCATCATCATCGGAAAAATGTGCATGCTCATAGCACAGGCACATTTACCTGCAGGGAGAAAAGACGGAATTCGTTTTCAAAGAACATTCTGCCACTTTCCCTCTTGTCTGCTGTGTTTGGAAGCAGAGCGAGTCATTAAAGACACAGCACCCATTGTGAGGGACACGAGCAGGTGACAATTATTTAATCTGAAATTAGCCTTGTTATTGTGCCTGATAAATGTGTGTGGAAATTGGGAGCGAAGGTGTTGAATGTCAGGCTCACAATGCAGCATAACAAGGGCATGACGGCGTTTGAAGAATCAGTCAACACGGTGACAGACAGCAGTGTGAGGAGCTACAGTTTCTTTTACTTCAGGGGAAGGAAGTTTCATATCTAGGATTTATTTTGGTCTGTCTGTTGTTGAAGTCAAGACACATCAAGTCGTTTGTATTTTTACTAATCATGCAAGTTGCGTGGTTGTAGAAATCCCAGCGGATGACTCCTACCGACTTTGGTGATCCCCTTTTTTTTACCTGGTGCCAACCAGCAGGTCCAAATATTCCCATATCTAACTTTGCACAGACATTAATGGTTCCCATTACATCCCTCTCTGGTTTTATCTAATGCCACCATAAAGTTGACATTTGTGATTTTGGTATGCTGTAAAATATGGTAGACATTACATTTCAATTTCTCCACTGCTAATAAAGGAATATCTTATCTTATGTTGTCTACTACTCATTGCATGAATAATTTCTGTGATTCTCATTGAATGTGCTGTAACTCTGTTACGTTGATTCTGTACACATGACATCTATTGCTTCTGTCCATCCGGGGAGAGGGATCCTCCTCTGTTGCTCTCCCTCAGGTTTCTTCCCTTTTTATTTTTTCCCTGTGAAAGGGTTTTCACTATTTTTTGGGGGGGAGTTTTTGCTGATTCGATGTGAGGTCCCGGGACAGGGATGTCGTATGTGTACAGATAGAGAAGCCCTCAGAGGCAAATTTGTATTTGTGATTTTGGGCTATACAAAATAAACTGAATTGTATTGAATTGAATTGAATGTTCCCAACAAGATGAATCAATCACTTCAATTAGATGTATCTGTAATGTTAGCATTAGCAAATAAAAAAATAGCAAATTAAAATTTAATTCAGACAGAAATCGAAGAAGATTTTCAACTCAAATTATTCTCGCAAGCTAGCTAGCCATGAGTGCTAGCTAGCTTGCCCGTGTGTGGTCAACCTGATCTCAAGAATTATGATGAACCTCAATGCAGAAATGTTTACTTTGGAAAATCTATGAATTGAAACGATAAGAAATGGTGGATTTTGTGTCTGCATGTAGCCAGAGATATCCTGAACTCAGATGCATCTGCCATTATCCAAATTTGTTCAGCTAGCTAAACCCCAAACAAGTAAAAAGCATCAAAAAATTGATTAAGAAATATAAAATACTATCGACACTTGAGTGAAATGATTTTCCCACCCGTATAAATATACACGAGTGACATTAGCATATAGCTCAAAGCAAGTAAGCGCATGCAGCGGAGCAGCTGGCATGGCTGTTTTTGTATCATTTAATTGAATGCAAAGGCAGCATATTAAAATAGAAAAATACAGCCTCTCATCTCTCTACACTTCCTCAGGTGATCTCAACCGGGTATGTCACTGTGTGTCTGTGTGTGTGTGTGTGTGTGTGTGTGTGTGTGTGTGTGTGTGTGTGTAACTCGGTGTGTGCTGCTGAACTAAAGCTCAGTGGCCTTCCTCGGTTCACAAGCAGAAGATGCGATGTGACCATCTGACTGGATTTACTGTGACCCAGTAAATCTGACCTGCTGCACAGACAACCTGGCTTTTCTTTACTTTGCTAAATTCCTTCTTAATTGAAGAGACAATTTAGTGAGGGAAGACACAACAACATTCAAAAGGCATTTAGTTAGGTAGATTATTTTCACTTGAGGTGAGATAAGTCACTGGCTTAGTCATCAGAATCATGACTTCGCCGCTCTTTTCTGCTCCAAACAGGCTGAGCCTCGGACTGGGAGTACAACAACATTCAATAATACAATGGCAGACATATTAATCTAATCCAATCAATCGATGGTCTACATCTTCATCTGCTTATTTATTCGACTGGTGAGTGACATTCGGAGAGATGGACTGTTTGTGATTTTGAGACATAATTACTACATTCAGCTGAGGTATTCGGAGCTGTCCTTGGATATGCCAGTTTCCTCTCAATAATTGGTTGCTGGATTCCCGGCTGTGAGATTGTTGTTCGTCCAGTTATGGCAGCTTCTGCTTTGCAACAGTCCCTACTGGCCAAAAGTGCTGATTCTTAGTGCTTTTATCGGAGAACTTATTCTCTCTTAATCGCAAAATGGTCTCCTGATGCCTTTTTTTGTGCGAGTCAGCCCCAGTTTGATTAATGTGATCTGGGAATGCTGAAAGTGCTGCCAGGCTCAGAGGTGTCACCCAACACGGCTGAATAAATGAACAGAACTAATTGTTTGTTTATGATTTGAAATATTAATAACATTGAATATATGAAGCCGTCAGTTGAAATCACCATCTGGGACAAATATGCGCTGTGGTTTGTGTAGCTTCATATAACCATTAACAGTAACAGCATCGACTGCCCCGGCATTAGGACATTTCATAAATGGGGTTACATTAGTTGTTCTTTGATGCAGTTTTATTATCCCCTAAAGAAAGAAAAACTGTGTCTACGATTAAAGTAGCTTCATATGTTTTTTGGGAAGTTTTGGGGGGTAAACATTTGAAGGGGAAACAGCTGGAGATGGCAGCTTAGATAGTGACTTCTGTTAACGAGATGATGCAATATTCCCTTACAGTTTACTGCACATTGCATTTCTTCACTTGGCCGTATGACGTTCACAGAGGAAATAGAGTCCCAGTTACAGTTACACTGCCATGGGGACCAAGAGTGCAAGTGAAAGTGGCCTTGATAAGTGTCATCAAGTATGATTTCACTTCAAGGATACTCAAGTTTCTCGCTGGCAGGTGCTCCCTAGTCACAGATTAATGGACTATTATACAGTGTGTTGTACTAGAGCCACTTAGAGGACGCACCAGGGTTTCCACAGGCAGGATAATGAGTACAGAAACCGTACAACGCTTGTGTACGAGCCCTGGAAATCCAAACCCAGGGATTCTGTTCAGATGTTGCAGTTTGGAGCCTCGTCAGGATTTCTGCTCTCTGCCTCTCTAACGCTGCGAGTTTAAGGAGGATAACGTTGAATCTGGAGACTAAATCCCATCTCCCTCGTGGTGCAAACCCCAGGCAAAGTTTTGTTTACGCTGTGCTTTATCAGTGATCTGGGAAGCATTGTAAATCCTTTGCATCTCCTCTTTCATCTCCACAGAGCACCTTGATCCTCACTGCGTCATTAGCGCTGCGGCTATAATGAGAGCGTGGGGTGAAGAATTGCAACCTTCTGGTTACATTGCTTTTGTACTGTGTGTGTGTGTGTGTGTCTGTGTGTGTGTCTGTGTGTGTCTGTGTGTGTGTCTGTGTGTGTGGAGGTGGGTGCAGCGGCACTACTCATTATAAAGGAGACTTTATGTAAATCCAAAAGCCTCTGTCGTTGTTAATCTTGGTGAGGAAGCGATCCCCAACATTTTATTGTGCAGCACACAGCTCTCAAAATGAAATAAGATGATGATGTTGATTATGGCTGCTAGTGGGGAGCAAATAGGCAGGTCTGAATTATTCTGAAGCATCTAATCAGTAACTTCATTTTGTTTTATTGCACAATGGACAATCTTCTGGAGTAGCAAAACAAACCAATATATATCTGTTTGCAGATGTACGGGGTGAATAGTTCCCATTTTCATATATTTTATTGCAGTCATTGTCATCGTGTTTTTATTAGTTTAGTTTCCTCTATGGCCGACATCGTACTTCTTTAAAAACAGAAATGTTTTAAAATAATGTCAGTTACGGTTTTTTTTCTCACTTTTTAAAATGTAATGTACAGCATAGTTTCCCCTGACATTGAATGCCATGCTGACATATTTCTTCATTCCATCAGTCATGGTTATTTTGTGCTATTACTAGGGTCAAACGATGCTCTGCAGTTCATGCTGATTGGGAGGATTTGGATTTGCCGCTCTGTCAAAATTAAAATCCTGAGGGAAACACTTAGTATTAATACTATATTTGACATGAGAATACCCACATGTTACAGATGCATTACTGACAATGTGACGTAAGTGTAGAAATGTCAGTATTGCATTGACAAGCCATCAGTCAAACTCTCCAACAACTCTCTGAGTCTTGGGCGATCATAAGGTTTGGTTTGGATCATGAGGCGTGACACCATATTCAAACACCGATGTCAGATTTGATATGCAAGTGTCGTATTACACTGCTGGGTTGGCTTCACCTTCTTTGATGTCTTCTCAATATTCCATTCTACATTAGACCCTAAATTACTGCCGGCAGAACATAGCCCCGCTCTTAATTTTCTAAATTAGCATGTCCTTATGCTAATTGAATGGGGTTTTAATAGCTTTCAGCAGACAGCTTTAGAGTGAAACGAAAAGCTATATGATTGCCCCCATTGCGCTGCGGCATCTCCTGTAGACAAAATGTTTTCTTACTCAGGACTGATGGCACCTGTGGACATCCAATTAGGTCACAAAGCAAACAAACACTCTCTAAGCAGTTTGTAAATGTGAAGCCAAAAGATTTAAATTGCAAATGTAAAACGTGCAGTGATCAATAACCTGTTTCCTTTGTGTGCTCTGTTCACCGTAAAAAAACGTCTAGAAATAAGCAATGCTCTACAGTCAGTTTCCAAGGACGGTCTCCCTCGTGGCTTTTAAAGCAAGCTGTCTGGGCTGTTCTGACGTACCGTCAGCTATTATTCCCGATGCCTCCCATGGGGTTGTCCTCTCTGTAAACTCTTCCCCTTCACTGAGCCACTGCCTCCCATCACCAGCATGCTTGTTAAACAGACACACACATTAGTCTAACTCATGTTTCCTCAGAGGCCCACAAGCCTGCCAAGCCAAAGCCCCTGCTTATCACTCAGCCTCTGCCCCGTGTGTGTGTGTGTGTGTGTGTGTGTGTGTGTGTGTGTGTGTGCACATTATACCCGTGCTCGGCCCTCGGATAAAACCTCTCGAAGTATGCATTCTTTTTCTTCATCCCATGGCCTTGTGTGTTTGGTTTGTTTGGCTTGAACTGGAGAAGATTTGACCCAGAATTCTTAAGCAGAGGGGAACATATACAAATGTTCCACTTCAATAAAAATATAAACATCTTGATAACGAAGGAAATATTCTGAAAACATAGCTTAACATATCATCCCAACCTACAGTAGATGCAGTATATCTGCACCAAGAGGAACTCTGTCTTTGATGCACATATCTGCAGGTTAAGGGGAATTTGAAGGCAGTCGCGTGAATGTATCTCTATATACGTTCCTCTAAAACGTTGAGGTCAAGCACATCAACAGTATTCTAAAGTATCAAATAGAGAGACTTACCCAAGAGTAAGCTAAGCAACTGTCAGTAAAGCATAATCAAAACATCAGTGTGATGAACTAAATCTGCAGAACTAAGCCCAGATGTGTTGCATCATTCAGGCCTGTGCGGTGGCGAGATCCAGTCAGCTCCTGCATGAGCACAACGTAGGCTCCTGGTAAACACCAGAAGCAGGCCATTACACAGCTATTAGTGACTTCCTGACTTCACAAAGAAGATATTCAGAACTGCATGGTGTCCATTTGGGAGATTTGTTTTCAAAGAAAGTGGTGAAATATGACGGTCGTGCAGCAGGCCTCAGTGGGAAAGGTAACACAGACAAGCACTATATAAATATGGAGAATATAAATATATTTATATTAAGTTATATTTCATTATCAAATCCCCCTTCATTGTACACACATGTATGACATAAAATATCAATATCAGCTTGAAAGTAATACTAGAGCAATAGATAAGGAGATTGATGGCGTTATATCTGTTTGTCTAAGTTAAAGCTAATGCTAGCAACCTGTTAGCTTAGTGATACATAAGCACTGGAAACAGAAAAAAGGCGAGTCTGACTGTCCAAATGTACAAAAATCAACTGACCACCAACTGCAAAGATCACTATTTAACATGTTACATTCTATTGGTAATAACTGAAATGCTTTTGACACATTGGTTTTGTCTTTGTTCTACACAAAGCTAATCACCTCCTAGCTGTAGCTTCTTATTTAGCCTACAGACATGGGGGTGGTATATGTTTACTCATGCTACTTTTTGGCAAGAAAATCATTAAGACTACTTTCCAATATGTTGAGCTGGTGCTTTAATGCTGGTAAAGTTTGTTCTGGATCCTTTGTCGTGACTGTCTTTCTTTGTGTACATAATCCTCAAGGCTATAGTGAAGCTCTCAAAATGTTTGTTCAGATGCTTTTGGGGACTAATTAATGTGAATCCTTAAGTGATGCTAAAACTTTAGTTTAAAGTTACTAACTGTTTTCTGTATAATTGTTTTCTCTTGAAATACACTAATGTAGTTTTAATCAATTGAATTTGAAGAAGACAACCTCTGTAAAAGTGTTCAGTCCATTAACTTCAAATTCAGCCGAGGACGATGCCTTCTTTATCAAACAACCTTGTCAGACTCGTACTTCTAAACCAGAGCTGCTCATAGCAACACACTCTTTCATTCTCCTCCCCGTGTCTCACCCCAGAGAAATGCTGGACTGCTTCCAAATGCACTGCATCACATTTTAACACCCAGATGCAGAATATTTACTTGTTAAAAATATTTTAAAATCACACCAGATGCTCACTGTTTAACCTCCGGAATTAACCCTTTACAGGGACGTGATCCAGATTCAATATCTTTCTCACACACAAACTTTCCCCTGCAGTCAATTAAAACACTCAGTATAGATTGGTAGATTTTGGCATGTTAAATATTACTACAGCAGTACTTCCAGTGCATAAACTGCTATAAAGAAAAATAACTTTTACAATGAGAGCATGACAGAAAAAGGAAAAGGCAAAAGGTTGTAAAGAGGAATTTTATATGGTGAGTCTAACATGGTAACTTGCCAATATTATGTGCTCTTCTGATATCTGAGAGCTAATTAAAATACTTGTGTTACCCCTGCAGACAACCCTAATGTGTCTTAAAATCGGTCTTACTCGGTGATGTCTTACTTTGCCAATCCACTCACTGCCACATAAACTGATGAAACAGATTTTTTACTCTAACGCTGCAGCATAATGCATCATACTGTCCAGTAATCTGCACGACAGTCAGAGTGGTGGGAGTAGTGTGCTCGGCACCTCATTTCACAATCACAACTGCCTCAACAATCTCTTCACATTCATTCTCAACGATAGCATCAGAGCAAATTGTGTCTGGCTTTAATATCAGGAGAAACTTGTCAGGTGAATCTTGATGAAGCTACGTCTTTGCTACGAGCTCTTTAGATGCTCGTCTAATCAAAGCTGCACCGAGCCTGTGGCTCCGCTGGCGACGCCCATTGGGGGATTAAAGCTGATTTCTCTTTTGGTCTGAGTCACTCTTTTGAGTGTCCGACTCGCTCCGGTTCTGGGCGGGAGTACTATCCTTGTCTATGATACCATGGCGTACTGTTGTTTGATGCTGGGCATGTCTCTGAGGCGCTCCAGCTCATCTATCACAGTAAGTGTGAATGGCGGACGGGGAGGCGGAGGAACAGAGGCAGGCTGCTCCGACCCTCCCTTCCCTCAATATACACTTAGTAATCTGTGCTGAGGCTATTCCCTCAATGGATAATGGAGACCTTGTGTTCTGAGGCTCCAGATGGGCAAAAACAACACAACACACACCACTACAACCCTCCAGTGAGATAACTAGAAAGGCTATAAGGATATATTGATGAGTTCTAGCTTCATGTTTAAATAATAGAACATTTCAAATGTCATTCAGTTGAAAATATTGAACACAATATTTTCTGGAGCAGTTTCGGTTATTTCATGTTATTATTCTCACTGGTTTGATGTTGACACGTTTGGAAAAGTTGTCACGCATTTCAATGCATCGATCATGATCAGGGTTTAGTAAATTTTAAATTAAAACATGATGACAGTTGGCCTGAGTTTTCCTGTTTTGTCAGACAACTGTCAATCAAATTTGATCAAACCCACACTGTCCCACACAGCAGATTATCAAATGTTGAACTATTACTACATGGTGAATATGGGTGTTTTGTTTCCCAAAAGTCACAAATGTTTCCTATTATTTTGAAAGGTTTTCAGGGGGCTTTAATCCATCAAACTGAACTGAAATTATAAAAACATCAAATTTAATTGCACATAAGTGCATGTACAACACATCCTTGAACAACATATCACACACTTGACACAAATGGATCCAGCTGTCAAAGGATACAGGTCTGTCCGTGACAAGGAAATAGTACAAAACATCAAATAGTGGCCATTAACTAACTACACAGTTTGTTTGCCTCGTACTCCTCGTAGTTTGCTTGTCGGGCACTGAAAGCTTGCAGGGCAGTGAGTATCCTGGTCACGTCTGCACTGGACAGTTTGAGTCTGTGGCGCAGCAGACAGGCGAACAGATCCATGTGTGGAGCCCCGGGAGGAGATAGGCGGTTAACCCTGTAGCGCAGCTCCACCAGCTGCAGCAGGGCCGAGTCCTGTGATCCCTGAGTGTACGGGTAGTCTATCTGCAGAATCAGGTCCTGGATAGCCTCGGGGTCAAAATGCACGCTGTATCCAAACAGCTGCATGCTGTTCACTTTCATGTAGCCGATGTTGTTTGATGGCTCAGTGGCTTCCAGAGGCTCATAGTACACCGTCATGTTCTTGTTGCCTTCTGTCACTCCCACAGGGTCCCTTATACGACTCCTCAGGTAGAAATGAACCGTCTCAAAAAAACTCTTCCATCTGTTTCCGAGAGTTAAAGTCCAATTATAGCAGTCCAAAGGGATATCCAGCTTGGTTCGCTCCCAGTCAGAGTATCCGTGCTGACCTATAGGCATGGTCCAGCTCTCTGAATGGCTGCCCCCGAAGGGATTCACGAACAGAGATAACGCCGGCTCTAGAGTGCTGTTTCTGGTGAGGCAAAACTGAAGGGCAAGTCCAAGGAGCATATGAACACGATTGGATTTCACCCGGTTGCTCTTGAGGGTGAGCAGCATCCTTTTTCTCCAGGACGGGTCAAACCAAGTGTTAACACGCACGTCATTGCTCACAAACACACCATGCAGAGTGATGCGGGGGTCGCGCCGCTGGAGCAGGTAGCGCAGCTCCAGATCCTGCAGGTCCCTGTCACTCTCCAAGCCCAGGTAGGGGTCGGTTGGGTCGGGCACGGCGGGCCGGCAGGCTCCCTGGGAGAGGGTGAAGCCAAGGTTACAGCTGGAGCATCGTGTCCTGTTCTCCGTGGAACAGGAGACGCAGCGGGCACCGTCGCCCACAGAGCAGGGAATGAGGCCCTGGCAAGGCGGATGGTTGTAGGGGCAGGAGCAGCTGCGGTTCTCGTCACTATAAACACCGACCTGGTTGTTCTCACTGCAGTATAAAATGGAGAGGGCGTAGTTCAACCAGAAATGTAGAGGCCTGAAGAAGAGACGACAGTTGGGGTAAGCACAGAACATCTCATTCATATTCGTTACTTTGAATCTTTACTTTATCTTTTATTGTGAACGCAGTGAAGAAAATGTCATTTTAACGTGCAGCAAAAACTATTTTAGCCAAACTCCCACTCTGGAGTTCCAGAAGCAGAATAAGATCAAAATAAATATTAAAATGCATTGAATTCCCCTGCTGTGGTGCAGATGGGTGGCAATGACACAACAAACAGATGCATAAATACATACTCTTATTGTCTTGTGACTGTTTAGTCTCAAGTCTACTTTTACAGCAGATACAACACAAGGTTAATGTATTAAAATACAATTACAATGGGAAAAAGCTAATAAATATAACACACAATATTTGTTTAAACAAAAAAAACTTACCCAGTGAGCCTAAACCACTATTTGGTTATTTCTTTTAAAGCAGAAGGGTTGTAAGAAAAATGTGGCATTGGACTGTGGACGGAGGAGGCAGTGCTGCATTTGAGTAGTGAGCCGGTGGAGTGTGTCATTTAGTTAATCTCCCTGCCAGAAATAGCTATAAACATAGAGTGTTCATGAGAGAAGAATACATCTGAGTGAAGTTACGACCACAGTGGTCTCCGGGGGCTGCAGAAATCCAGGTGGGATAGTAAAAGCAGTACAGTGATAAATATACGTTATTGGTATATACATGTATTACTGGCCAGAGCAGCTCCGATTCTTGGATGTGATTCCATTTAAACAAGTGGATTATTATATGAGAAATTTGAAGATGCTGTATTGATTGTAATACAGTTTAAAACTGCAGACAGTGAAACTTGTTTGGCCCAAAATGATCCTGTTTGTCTCTCCCTGGTGGAACAGAGGAGCAGCTTTGCTCCTGTCAGCACTTTCACCTCACTCCACAACTATTTTCCTCAAGTGCCTTCTAATAAATACCGTCCTGCTCTGCTGCTTTCTCCTAGCGCCTAGCGCATAAATCATTTTCATAATTATAAGTTTTGGGGAGCACCTTGGGTTAACAGGCAGCGGTATAAATAGTCCCCTCTCTTGTTCTTGTCTTGCCTCTTACCTCGTCCTCTGCTGGACTATTTTGGGCTGTTTTCGGCACCTCTTGCTGAGGCTGAAGAGCTTGTTAACGGTGCGGCGAGCTTTAACGAAAAGCTGGTTGCCACTGGTCTCCAGCTGCCTGTAGCGCTGGAGCAGGCTGGCATCCGTCCTCCACATGTGTTCCACGACAGATGTGTTTACAGCGTAATGGGTTGGCAGTTTCTCAACAAAGCTTTGGAACTCCTCTGGTAGGAAAAAGAAACATGAATAAATAAACTCAGCCTGTGGCTACGAGCCGCAGGGTAACAATATCCCTGAAAAAAGAAGAAGAAATGTCTACTTCCCATTGTTTGTCCCAGAAAAGCAAACAGCTCAAGAGGAGAAATAACAGCTGCAGCATGCCAAGAAAGCATGTTTTGTTATTTGGGTTTCCTTTGGAGGAAGGGAATGCTGATTTCATGAGCATGTCAGACAACAAACTCCTTTCATATTTTGTTTCTGTGAAAGGATACATGTTCACCACCAATTGCCAGCATAGAGCACTGCACACCTCTAATTAGTAATGAGGGGCACAGAAAGCTAAATTGCTGCTTTTGCCTCCAACAATGTGAAAGTAAGGCTCGTTGCCACCGTATAATTACATTACATTACACAAAAATGACTGACAAGTTCCTTGACTTTGACTGATGCAGGAGGAAACTTTTTTTGATCCACATTTGTCTCATTCTTCAAACATCAACAATAGTATCACCGTATAAACTTGGCCTCTATCAGCAGGTTCGTATTCCTAATTTGTTCCACAAAACACTCTATCAGAGTTCCAGGTAAATTACTACTTGCTACAAATATTCTGGTGTACGGGTGTGGTAATTATGGTAATTATATCACTGTAATTATATCACTATATTAGTGCGATAATACCTTTATTTCAGTAGGTGTTTGATTGCCTGCAAGTTTTGTGTAACAGTTGGTTCATTTATGTGTGTAGACACTTTTTAATGTGCATAGAGCTAAGGGAAATTACTACAGGAGCCGTGAATGAAGAAAATACAGTCCGTGTGCCCTGATAAGGGCCTCTCAATCAATGTTACAGCATCAATGACAGAGCTCCACCGTGGTTACGTTCACCAAACATGACGACAAGCTCAGTGGAGCTCTACCTGCATTGGCTAGTTCAACAAATCAGAGGAAGATAACTTATTTGACATTCTGATTTCATAAGCTTAATTTATTTAACTTACACTTTTTGTACATTCGTTTACCTTTTTATGAGAATTTGGATTTGTCTTTTTTCATTATGAGAGCTTTAAGTGATTAACTCCCCAGCCAGATTTTCCCCAAAATATCAAACTGTTACTTTTCTACATGGTAAATATGAAGCTACCAGTTGTTTAGCATAGCTTTAGTTTAGCACAAAGACTTAATCCAAAGCTCACTAAATAACATGCTATATCTCATGATGTGGGTTTATTTGAAGTTATCTGCTGAATGTTTTTTACACTCCGCACAGATTAAACAAACAAGATACCGTGTGTTTGATATTCACAGTAGGTACGAGAGAGAAGCAAACAATCCTTAAATGTCATTATACTTTTTTATGTGATTCCTCACAGCACTTTGAGAACAGGCTTTTTAAAAGACCTGTGTATTTTCATATACTGCAGCCCTGAGCAGCTAAAGAGAACCAGAAGCATCATCTGATCTGACACAATGAGTGACAGGGCTCTTGATTTAGCGTCTGGCAGCTGGCAGTGTTTGACAGCCGAGAATGCACTTAGAACAAGACTTGTGTTTTCTTTCATGTTAGCGCTTATTTCGAAGTTTAAATGCGGTGAAAAATAACCTGCATCCCAAAGCACAGCATTCTGAGAGCCCATGTTCCTACCACCTGTGAGTTTTTTGAAAGCACCATTCAAGCTGACATTTTCAGGTCCCTTTTGGGTGGGTCATAGTGAATTAAATTCCCTGACTCACCGGATTCCTCAAACTCCTGGTTTGTCAGCCTCCAGGTGTCTCTGATACGCAGCAGGCTGCTTTCCAGAGTGTCCAGGTCAGAGAGAGGACAGTTACAAAGAGGGAAGTCCACGCTGCACTCACACCAGCAGTCGCTGCTCTGGCAGACGAACTGGCCCTCAGATTTACAGCCGACATAGTTGAGAGCCGCCTGAATGAAGCGGCTCTGCAAGTAGCCGGGAAGGATGACCTGCAGCCCTATGAAAGGTTGTTTAAAAAATTTGTTAGAATAACAAAAAAGCTTTTTTCTTACTAGGAAAAAAAAATGCAACATATTTAAACAAGAGGAGCTGGACAATGAAATTAGACAATAAAAATGGGGTAATACTTCCTTGTTTTGGTTAAAAGTCTAGCAGCACAGTTTAAAATAACTGGACATTTCGCCAAAAGACTTGTCAAAAGAGGTATAACTTAATAGGTTTGAATGAAAAGCATTAATATGTTTCCAGAGATCTTTTAAGTGTAACTTTCAGGCCACCCAGAAATGTAAACATTGAAAGTATTGATGTGCTTCCTCTTAGTGCACTTACTCTTTGAGCTATTTAAAACACATAAAGGAGCCACATCCTTGCATCGAGTAACATGTAGTGTAATTATTATAAAAACACACACCCACACACACACACACACACACACACACACACACACATATTTGTGACACGCTATTATACATCGATGCCTTGAGCAGTAAACAATGGGCTTGTTGCTGAATGACTCAGGTTCCAGAAATTTAATTGAATTGAGAAAAATAATAGCACATTGTTGTTTTGTATCCTTTAAAGCAATAGTTAGATTTAGATTTAGTTAGCAACAGTTAGACTTTCTTGCTGAGAATTAGATGATCAACGCCACATTCATATCAGTTCAGTAAAAATACAGCTGATCTTGGTCTTATTCATCCAAATATTCCCAGTTTGGCCAAAAGAATAAATATATAAGATGCTGTGACATTATGAAAGGTGCACGAGTTCTCAAAACTAACTTGCTTTCTAAAGTGAGTTTTCTGATTATTTTTCTGATCTGATTTCTCCAAACCAAATTTTGATCGTAACAATGGCGGATCAGAAAATAGTCTCATGAAAAGCCGTTCTGATCTAATGTCCCTATTGGCAGAATTAATTGTTTGTCAGTGCTCTTTTTAAACTGTTACAAATGATGCTTGAAAAAATTATTCATAGATATGAAGAAAACTACTTTCACACGCTTTGTTGATGTATCATCCACCCTGTGGACCAGGGGCGTCGTTAGGCCGTCGTTAGGCATTTTAGGGGGGCTGAAGCCCCCCTAAAATGTTCTTCAGCCCCCCAAAATAATTATTGGGATTTAAAAAAAATATATATATTTTTTTTTTTTTTTTAAATTAAACTATTGTTTTACACCCGTGTTGTTCACCCGTGTGAACAAACATGTGTTATTTATAACTGTAACATGCTACATATGTGAGTGCGTTTCTGGTTTGTATGTTTTCTCCCCCTTCAAATTGCAATCCAATAGCCTCTCATCATACTTAACAATAAAAGCCCGGGCACTAGGACCTTGGGGAGTCTGCATCGCTGCTGCGCTGGCTTTCTCACTCTGCCAAGTAACTCTCATCAAGACAGCAGGATTACAGCCAAGGAGTTTAGCTCATAGTAAATGATGCACGGAGTGAAATTGTAAGTACAGGTAGTTACAGAATGTGGCTATCTGTAGTTGTTAACGATTGTTACCTGCTTAAATTTCTCTCTATTTGAGAAAAGTTCATATTTGTGTTGTCAAATTTCACAATGACCCTGAAATTCTGTCTCTTCTGTTATCTTATACTGAATGAATGCAAGCAAAGATACAGAGAAAAATCACACTCTTTCTGATTAGTTCAATCTATGAACTGTCTGAAACAATGGATATCCGCAGCCCCAAATGAGCCCAAAAAAAATTGCAAAAAATCGCAAACATTCAGCATCCTTAGGGGCTAAGGCCCCCCCTTTCTTTCAATCCTAGAAACGCCCCTGCTGTGGACCCTGTGAGGTTCTCTGGCTTCATAACAAAGTCACGCTACATCTGCTTTTGTTTCCGGCAAACACAAGTCAAATTGGTCATGACTACTCAAGGTCATCACCGACACATTTTAATTGATTGTTCTCAACATGTTGAACAGATTTTACCTTGTAGTTGAACCTTGTTTTCTGGACTGTGAACCAGCACGGAGCTGACCGTGTCCAGATTGTCGTAGTTGCTGCATCCAAGCGGACCCGTTCTGGTTTCTGTCACCTGCAAGACATTTTGGAGAATGTTAATCTTCATTCATCGGAGAAGAAATCAACTTCCCCCTGACTAAAAAACTTTAAACTGATTCACTTGTCTGCTTATTTCTCACCGTAATTATTCTTGATGTTGAACTTTGAAATTCTGACACGCTGAAACACAAAAACGCATAACTTTGTGTGTATTAGCATAAGTTTATGCTCAGGATCCGTCCTATTTCTCCCTGAACCCTCAATACCGGGTGTCATTTTAATGAATGACCATGCATCGCAGGTGCTGCTTTACATCCCTCATAAAATGTGGTATTCATCTCCCTCTCTCGTTCTCTTTCTCTGGAACTGATCTTCAATCTGCCTTAACTCCACACACACTGCAAAGTGGCAAACGAATGGAAGTAAGCCGGGCTGGAAATTAATGGAATGATATTTCTAATCCATCAAGCTGATGCATAACTGTTGGAACATGTTCTCAGTTTGGGGGGCAGCTTGTCTTCATCAGTGACTACTCACTTTAGCATCTATGTTTGCCCCTCAGGCTGATTAATGCGTGCACTCTAATGGCCACTTCAGATGATAAAATGGATGATTGGTGTTTTATAGTACAGGACACAGCGCTGCTGCCAGTCTCTCCTCTTTAAAGCTTCATACTGGTGAGGCTGTGAGACCTTGTATTTTTAAATATTGTTTTCCACTGCCTTAAAACAGTAAATTAGTCTGTAATGGGTGATTAGCAAGGACACATTTGACCATACGCATTTATTTTATTTTATTATTTCATCAGAGTCTGATGCAAATCAAATCACCCCAATTCCTTCAGCACATATTTATGTGACAATAAACTGTGTGCCAAAGAGAGAGAAAACAGAGAGAGATATTTGCTGCACCCCTGCAGCTACAACAGGTGGCTTTGCTGGTGTCAGGGCAATTCTGTAAATAAGCATTTGTTCTTAATCCTACCTGATTAAAAAAGTTATGGAAGTAAATTCCCTGAGTGGGAATTAAAGTTTGTTGATACATGTCATCTGTGAGGATCCACAAGGCACCACCGCCAGGGGGTGCCAAAGCAACCCTGGGTGCGGCCAGGGTGTGTGTGTACAGGTAGAGGAGGGGCAGTGTGAGGAGAGCGCTCCGCAGCTGCAACTCATCCCGGCTCATCAGCGGCGGGTTAAAGCCAGCTTCCTCCCGGACTCCCGTTGTCGGGTGATTACGGAAAGTGCCCCTGTCCAGAGGGTTTCACGCCACGAGCTACGCCTGGAGCTACGCTACGCCACGAGCTACGCCTGGAGCTACGCTACGCCACGAGCTACGCCTGGAGCTACGCTACGCCACGAGCTACGCCTGGAGCTACGCTACGCCACGAGCTACGCCTGGAGCTACGCTACGCCACGACCTACGCCTGGAGCTACGCTACGCCACGAGCTACGCCTGGAGCTACGCTACGCCACGACCTACGCCTGGAGCTACGCTACGCCACAAGCTACGTGTGGATGAGTATTGCCTTCGGGCCTGAGGGCTTAAGTTTGCATTGAGGGACATTGCATTTACGTTTTGTGGAGTTTTGCCTGAAGGCCTGAGTTTTTGTGTTTTTTGAGTAGCTTAAGAGACAATAAATACACCTTTTTGTTATACATTACCTGCTGTGCCGAGTTTGCTTTTGGGTCCGGAACACAACCCTGACAGAATCACCCGACCATATACAAGGACCCAGCAAACCACGTTTTTTTGTTTCTCTTTTGTTTTGTGTGTCCCCTGGGCTTATGTGGAACTCCAGTCCGGAGGGGCGGTTCTTGGCGGAACACTTTTCCCGGCTGGCGTTTGGTGGGCCCCGGGACTACGTGCGGGATCCCGGATACAAGGATCCCAATGTGGATGAGCAGCCCACCCGGTTCTACCTTCGTGATGGCTTCGGGTACATCGACTACGTGCGGGATCCCAGATACAAGGATCCCAATGTGGATGAGGAGAACCCCGAGCCGGATCCCCGGCCAGGTACCGGGTGGGCGTTGGGTGGGCCCCGGAGCCTCCAACGGGCTAGGGGCTCTGGCCCGGAGGCCAGAGCCTCGGGATCTCGACGCCAGCGGAGGAGTCGTCCAGCTCGGGCTGCGGCCATGGAGCAGCCGGTGACGCCCGCTCCCTGTGACTCACCGACAGCCTGGACATCCCACGATGATCTGCTGGTCCCTGCCCCGGATCCGGCACCTACGCCACGGCCAGTCCCGGACCCTGTGACGGTGCCGTCGCCAGCCCTGGTCCCGGTCCGGCCGACTCCTGCTCCCCGTGTCCTGTCGGCGCCACGGCCGACTCCTGCTCCACGTGTCCTGTCGGCTCCCCGGCCGACTCCTGCTCCACGTGTCCTGTCGGCTCCCCGGCCGACTCCTGCTCCACGTGTCCTGTCGGCTCCCCGGCCGACTCCTGCTCCACGTGTCCTGTCGGCTCCCCGGCCGACTCCTGCTCCACGTGTCCTGTCGGCGTCCCGGCCGACTCCGGCTCCCAGAGTTTATGCCACCGTGCCTTTGCTAGTCCCGGTCCCAGTTCCTGTGCCGCTGCCAGCCCCGAGCCCAGTTTTTGCCACCGTGTCGCGTTCAGCCGCGGTCCCAGTTTCTGTCCCTGTGCCGCTGCCAGCCCCGAGCCCAGTTTCTGCCACCGTGTCGCGTTCAGCCCCGGTCTCGTGTCCCGCCACGGTGCTAGTCCCGGTCCCAGCTTCCCCAACAGTCCCATCGGCGGTCCGGCCGACACCTGTCTCGTCGGTGGTCCGGCCGACAACTGTCCCCCAAACCCCATCGGCGGTCCGGCCGACACCTGTCTCGTCGGTGGCCCGGCCGATCCTAGTCCCAAGAGTCTCATCGGCGGTCCGGCCGACACCTGTCTCGTCGGTGGTCCGGCCGACCCTTGTTCCCCGAACCCCATCGGCGGTCCGGCCGACACCTGTCTCGTCGGTGGCCCGGCCGATCCTAGTCCCAAGAGTCTCATCGGCGGTCCGGCCGACACCTGTCTCGTCGGTGGTCCGGCCGACCCTTGTTCCCCGAACCCCATCGGCGGTCCGGCCGACACCTGTCTCGTCGGTGGCCCGGCCGATCCTAGTCCCAAGAGTCTCATCGGCGGTCCGGCCGACACCTGTCTCGTCGGTGGTCCGGCCGACCCTTGTTCCCCGAGTCCCGTCAGCGGTCCGGCCGACACCTGTCTCGTCGGTGGTCCGGCCGACCCTTGTTCCCCGAGTCCCGTCAGCGGTCCGGCCGACACCTGTCTCGTCGGTGGTCCGGCCGACCCTTGTACCCCGAGTCCCGTCAGCGGTCCGGCCGACACCTGTCTCGTCGGTGGTCCGGTCGACCCTTGTTCCCCGAGTCCCGGCGGTGGTCCGGCCGCCACCTGTTCCCCAAGCCCTGCCGGCAGTCCGGCCCGGCTTGTATCCTGTGATTCTTGTCGGCGGTCTGGCCGACACATGTCCCTCGAGTCCCGTCGGCGGTCTGGCCGACACATGTCCCTCGAGTCCCGTCGGCGGTCCGGCCGACACATGTCCCTCGAGTCCCGTCGAGGTTCGGGCAATATCCGGTCCTCCGGGTCCGGTCAAGTCCCGTCCCCAGTCCCGTCCGGTCAAGTCCCGTCCCCAGTCCCGTCCCAAGCCCCGTCCGGTTGAGTCCCGTCCCAAGTTTCGTCCGGTTGAGTCCCGTCCGGTTAAGTCCCGTCCCAAGTTCCGTCCCAAGTTCCGTCCGGTTGAGTCCCGTCCGGTCAAGCCCCGTCCGGTTGGGTCCCGTCCCAAGTTCCGTCCGGTTGAGTCCCGTCCGGTCAAGTCCCGTCCCAAGTTCCGTCCGGTTGAGTCCCATCCCAAGTTCCGTCCGGTTAAGTCCCGTCCCGAGTTCCGTCCGGTTAAGTCCCGTCCTAAGTCCCGTCACGAGTCCTGTTCGGTCCAGTCCCGTCCCGAGTCTAGGGTTGGTTGGTCCCGTCCGCCGGCCCGTCCTCCTGAGTCTCCGTCAGGTGGCCGTCCTCCGGCCCGTCCTCCTGAGTCTCCGCCTGGTGGCCGTCCTCCGGCCCGTCCTCCTGAGTCTCCGCCTGGGGGCCGTCCTCCGGCCCGGCCTCCCGAGTCTCCGCCTGGGGCCCGTTCCCCTGAGCTCGGTGGTCCAGTGACTTTTTTCCTGTGTTCCAGGTCTCTCTCCGCGAGCCGGTGGTCGTCAGGAGTGTTGTGGCCCTCCTACCGGACCCCCATCCACCCACCCTGGTCCGGTGGTGCCATGGACGCCTGGAGGCGTCCGTTGAGGGGGGGGTACTGTGAGGATCCACAAGGCACCACCGCCAGGGGGTGCCAAAGCAACCCTGGGTGCGGCCAGGGTGTGTGTGTACAGGTAGAGGAGGGGCAGTGTGAGGAGAGCGCTCCGCAGCTGCAACTCATCCCGGCTCATCAGCGGCGGGTTAAAGCCAGCTTCCTCCCGGACTCCCGTTGTCGGGTGATTACGGAAAGTGCCCCTGTCCAGAGGGTTTCACGCCACGAGCTACGCCTGGAGCTACGCTACGCCACGAGCTACGCCTGGAGCTACGCTACGCCACGAGCTACGCCTGGAGCTACGCTACGCCACGAGCTACGCCTGGAGCTACGCTACGCCACGACCTACGCCTGGAGCTACGCTACGCCACGACCTACGCCTGGAGCTACGCTACGCCACGAGCTACGCCTGGAGCTACGCTACGCCACGACCTACGCCTGGAGCTACGCTACGCCACAAGCTACGTGTGGATGAGTATTGCCTTCGGGCCTGAGGGCTTAAGTTTGCATTGAGGGACATTGCATTTACGTTTTGTGGAGTTTTGCCTGAAGGCCTGAGTTTTTGTGTTTTTTGAGTAGCTTAAGAGACAATAAATACACCTTTTTGTTATACATTACCTGCTGTGCCGAGTTTGCTTTTGGGTCCGGAACACAACCCTGACATCATCGGCAAGTGTCATGAATTTAAACTGCTCTCCACACATTTTGGATCTCAGTTGGTGGTGTGTAAAGTTGCGAAATACAGAATTATTTTTTAGGTACTTGAATTTAATTTAAGTATTTTCGGTTTGGCTACTTTATTTTCTTTCCTCTGTTTGAGAGAATAGTTGAATCTTAGCTTGATTACATTTATTTAATAATTAATAATAATAATACAAATACATTTTATTTAGGAAGCACTTTTCAAGAAACCCAATGATTGGGTCCTTTACCAAGGACCAATAATAGAGAAAAGATATTTTAAAAGACATTTTGGAAGAATACACAATTAACCACTTTTAACACTTTTAATTTATTTTAAAGGTAAAGTTACGAGTTACTTTTTATTAAAAGATTTTACATGCAATCCATATGATCTGTTTGTAAAATATAAATCAGTTAGAGATGAAAACTACTAACAAGAATAACACACTTTTTAAATGAGCTCCCCCTCAACCAATTACCATGTCAATGCATCAAAGACACAGATTAAATAATAAGACTAGAGTCGTGTTCAGTCCTGCCAAACAAAAGGTAAACTCTCTGACCTGTCTGGCCATGTAGCTGGCTGGGAGCAGTGAGTGAGCAGTCAGCAGTAAATGGCAGTATAAAGCAGGCAATACATTTTGAGAAAGTGTGAGTCATTGCAAGAGGGCCATGCAGCCTTCACTGGCCACCCAAAATATTATGCATTCTGCTGCAGTAGAATGAAAGATTAAGCCTGGACAGACGTTCAATCCTGACGCATAACCTCTCAACATGCTGACACCAGATGGGGAGAATAATATAACATTGTCAGGGGATCAGTCTGCATAATGAGTTCTTTTGATACTAATGTAACGCCCCACTGAAAAATGGTGTTTTACTTCCCTCTCTTGTTGACGTTTCTAGTTTGTTGTACCTGTAACCACACCCAGCAGTGATGTCACTGAGTGCTTACACCCTGGAGGACACTTCTATAGCACTTCAGCAAGATAAGAAGTCAAACCACGAAGGTCAGCAAAAATATTGCAATTATATTTGTGCAAATATATATGTTTTTAATTACAGTTGTTGCCAAAACATGTAAAATTTACTGACAACATGAAACATTTAATGTGAATAACATTGTACTTAAAAGAAAAATGTTTCATCTGCTGAAATCTTGTTTGAAATGCTTCTTTTTTGTGTGTGATAATGCTACATTTACTTCAGTTAATGGCCGAAATACTAAAAAACAATAAATAGCTTAATCAAGCATTCCTCTAAAGTTACTGAGGCATGTATGTATACTCTTACAACAGCCCAGTATTTTGCTGGTGCATGCTATATTGACTCATACTGGGTCAATGTTTGTCTAGTGATGTGTGTATGCATTTATTTATTGATCAAGACGGATATAAGTCATTTAAACTTGTTTAAGTAACTGAACCCAAAACCAAGCCAGTCCACCTCGATGCTTAATATCGTGTAAATGCTGGCTGCTAACAATCCTCACACCAGGGAAACTACACAGCTGCCTCTAGGCAGTGATTGCATGCAGTGTTTTAACTACAAACATTATTTTAGAGTGTTACTTGACTTCCACATACCCGAATGGCAGTGGATGCAATCTGGAGGTGGTGCAGCCGGCGCAGGGTGCTCTCTCTGTCGGTGAAGTAGGAGGCAGCCAGCTGGTGGAGGGCCTCCAGGGTCACCGTCCCCGTAGTGTTAGCGTTCCTGTTGCTGCTACGGCTGCCATCGGCGCCCACAGGCGAAGACTCCTGGCTGAGCTTCCTTTTGTCCACAAATATCGTCAAAGACTCCTCCCCTGGTGATAGTCAGGCAGAGGGAAGGGGAGCTTCATTAGCTCTGACAGAGCAGCGCTAATCACCTTTCATTAGTATCTTTTCAGATCTGATAGAAAAGCGCAGTAGTGATTAAGTGCTGTGGTGGAACTGATAGTTTGAATGATTGGAGGAAAAAGTACAGACAAGGTCTCTGCATCTATTAAACTCCTCAGGAACAGAGCGCTTATCCAAGATCATTAATCAACATACCCTAATTGTTCTAATTATCTTAATTACAGTTTTACAAATTACATACAAAAATACAACATATCTGAGTTCTTCTCAGAGAGACAAGTACATTCAACACTTTAAAATATCTGACAATTTTTACATGCATATAAAGCTGAAAGGAAGATATAACTAGCAGCCAGGAAACCAAACTAACACAACAGGCTCGATACGTTCACACCAACATTATTACATTAGCATACATTAACTGTTGCGGGGACCAGATGTATAAACAATACTTACACACACACACACACACACACACACACACACACACACACACACACACACACACAAACACACACGACATACAGTTCTTATCAGAGATAGCTATGTTTTTAGGTGTGAAAGATAAGGTGAGTTATTTAGGTTGTTTCACTGATTGTGTTATTGTTGAATTCTGTCATTATTTTTATTAATGTTTGAGTCATTATTTCAATTTAATCCTAAATTGTGAAGCAATCATTTTTCTGAATAATGAGGATTGAGGTGGTTTACATGTGTTGAACTCGGATGGGCACAACAAATAGCTATAGCTGTGGCTGTGAGTAATGGCAGCTGCTGTGGTGCTGTCAGAGAACTTCACCGGTGAGACACAATTGGTGAAAGTGCACTGCTTCTTTGCCATCCTTCTCATTGACAGGTGCATGAGTGGTTCAGCGGGCACTATCGATAGACAAATAGATGTTTTATGGCTTTTCCACATCGAGTTATGGCCAACTGTGGGAATGGAAATGAGGCTTATGTGCCCATTTCCACAATGATTGACATCTGTAAAAAAAGAACCAGGCTCTATAAATCAGATGAAAAGAATGCTTATGCACATTTGTGTCTTTGTGAGTACGCACAGTTTGAGTGCGATGCATCTGGCCCCAGGACTTTTTGTGATAAATTATGTTGTTGCTGACATTTTTACTCCAACTGCCTCGTCTACCGTGCTTCTATTGCAATAGTTGATTTCCCCACATTTCTCGACATAACTTTCATTGTGAGTGCCCCAGAGAAATTCAATGAAATTGCTACATTCAGCTGTGAGTTATTATATTTCATTGCAGCTAAAAGCAATAGAAGAATGTGTCCACACCGACTATGACCTATATAGCTAACATTAATAAGCCCAATTATTTTGTCTAAAATGCTGAAATACAGCCAGAGCCTCGGCACTCAAAAGAGTGTTGAGTGCAGTTTAAATGAGTGCATCCACATCGGGTGCTCTTTAGCAAACCTAAACAGCATTAAATCCTCTCTTAACTCTTACAGCATGTCAAGACCATTTTGTTGATATTATATGTCGTATTATTGGCCTTCCTCCCAAACTGGTCCCCGACCACACTGACAGAGCATCACCCCAAACGAGGTGCATTGTTCTTGCGATGCTCTGTACTGTATCCAGGAGAAGGATATGAAGTAAATACGTAGGTAAACAGTGATGCCCACTTCCAGACATGTACCGGTCAAGTGAGGACCAGCTCCTAAAAACCTTTGTTCCAAAAATCAGTTGTATATTAAGCCAAATATTTATGGTATTTCTTCAGAAGTGATAAATAATTTCAAAGAAGATCAGCAAAACTTCTGCCATGGAAGAGTTTTAATGATCTTACTCATCCAAATGATCCCAGTTTGACCACAAGAATAAAAATTTAAGTCAAAATTGCATCCATGGAAAAATTATGGTCATAGTTAAATAATGTTGACTTTTGGACAGTGGACGGTACAGTGCTCATTGTTTCCTGTTTCCTGTCAACAATCAACATTGTTGTTTTGTTTTTTAAATCATGACCACCTGTTTTCTGTCAAACACCAAGTAGTTTTGGACCCTAAAACAAATCAAACCTTGATCATAACCGCGACAAATCAGAAAATAGTCACACGAAAATCCATTCTGATCCAATGTATCAGCAGAACGACGTTGTTTATCAGTGGAAATCTGACAGGAACAGCGTTCTCCGATGTCCAAGTTAAATACCAAACCCCACAAAACATGAATGGACTGTTTTGCTTGCAGTAGACGTCTCCTTCAATTGGATCAAGTTTTACCACAAACAATCTCAGCTACGTCAGTCAAACTCGACTGTCTTGCATCATGAGATTCACTCTGTTTTTAAACATTCCTGTGTCGTATTGGGATCTGCTGAGTCCACTGTCAGTGGAGGCGATTGTATCTTTGTCTTTTTTAGGATGGATTTCTGCCTGAGAGATTTTTTAATTGAAATGTTTAAACTATAAAGAATTGTTTTGTCTTGAGTTCTGAGATACCGACATCCAAGCCGTATGTTTACTGTTCTGATGTTTTGACAGTTACTGTATTAATGGGAATAACATAAAAGCGCACCGAATATCAAAATAATCCAAGTGTTCAAGGTTCATCGCCAGTAGCTGTTTTCAACTAAATTTGCATTTGGATAGCTCTTTTAAATCTGTGCTTTTTCTTTTTTTTTTAGAGCAGAAACTTTTCAAACCCAACCTTCAATTGATAACGTATAATTTATTATCGTAATGTATTAGAGGAAGAAACGAAAAGCCAATTTAATTAAAATGATAGTGTTGTACAAACGTGTGGGAAATATCCTATTTTGACAGCCAAACAAAAATATTAAATCTGCCTTTCATTGCCTTTTCCAAATTATTTATTGTACACTAAACCGTGGCGATTTGATTTCTTCGTGAGCCAAAAGACACTGATCCAGAAAGAAATATCATACGCTTTGTTGTTTAGAAAGCAACAGACGTTAAAATCGGTGCCCCATGTGCAGAGAAAACAAAATGACATTGGAAGCTGTGTGAATCAGGCTTGCTTTGAAGCTCTGCATACTCCACTGTACCTCCCAGAGTGGCAGAGAGGAGGAGGTGGGTGCCATATTTCTTGATTAGACTCTCTGTAATCGTCTGGAGGGTTGGCCGCCTCCCCAGCTGGCGGATGGTGTGCGTGAAGTCGGGGTCGAGGGGCAGAGCCAGGCCACCGCTGCCACCTAAACCATTCCTCTTCTCCACCGCCAGGCTGTTGACCTTCCATCGACCAAACTCCCTGGAGACACAACAACACACACAAATGCACAGAGACATTTGCTCACTTCGTTTAGGCCTTTGGTGTGTAAGGCCCCAGGCGCCTGTTTAACAAGCCGTGTAGAACGAAAAGGCTAAGGTGAAAGTGTTTTACATACTTTCAGAGACTATAGATAGTACTGACTGTACTATACATGCACATACTTCATTATCACAATGACACTGTGGTGTATCCTCTTATTCCTCTAATGTGAAAGAAAACAACTTTTAACTACCTGCATGTGTTTTCTTTTGGGATTTTAGTATTTTTACTTGCAGTTCCAAAAGAACACTTAGGTGCAATTTGAATGCTATTTAGCTCTATATATGATTGATGCAGTGTAAAAGTGGATTGTTGATGTTGTTGTTTTGTTTTTGTATACCAGTGGGTTCAGCCAAGTTGACCTTCATACTACTCCCACTCGTAGCAGAAGCTCAACATTTCAACCATACGTACTCTAAATCGTAGCCATGGCTGCTATTGAGAACACTGAGGTCATGTTGAGGATTTTAAGCTACCTGGAGGGGGTTTTTACATTCTTCAGTTAAAACCTTCTTTAGGCTCATAATGGTACTTTTCTACCAGGATGCACTATTCCACTATTTAGAGAGGTTTTGAAACAACATATTGAGAAATAAAACTACTAATTGACAATTTTGGAAAAACACTTATTAGCTTTCTTTCTGAGAGTGTCTGATACCATATCGACACTCATGATCGTACGATAAATATAAAGCTACTGCTGGCAGCCGGTTAGCTTGTTAGCTTCACATTGCTTTTTTTTAAGGATTAAAAAAACAACATCCAATGTGTACATTAGTGAGATTTAGAGATGCTGGTTAAGTTAACTGGCTGAAGCTGAATATTGAACACACTGACAGTAAACTAGATAGAAAACAGACATTTCAGAAAATGCAGAAAATAGACATTTCCCAAAATGTCAAACAGTTTTTTTTAAAGACCTGCTATATCCGGATAAGACTATTGGTGTCCGGTAGTTAAAACGTATTCCGGTTGGACAAAACCATGTCCTGTGCAGTTTTCTTGTCATAGCTAGAAGGTTATTTAGTAAATAGGAATTTCATCTTTTTCACAATATGTCCATGTTGGTTGGGAATCGTTATCTGTCACTGTTGTATGAACAAGCTTGCCACAGCTTTAAATAATAACTGCATGGATAAAACAAAACTTATTGACATACAGTGCTGCAACTCCCACAGCAGCAGAAAGACGTAAAACCAAAATAAAGTCACACATTATCAGCTGCCACCATCTGTTATCTTGTGCCCTTTGGACACAAGTCTCGCTGTATTCACAAACCGTCTGGGAGATACGGCTGCTACTCTCTCGTTTCCTCCCTCCCTCCATAGCTTCAGTTAATGTCTACCTCTCCCACCGTAATGCCTGCTGCTCTGTGTACCTCCCTCTCCTTCTGGGAGGCAATCAAATCACTGCCACAAGAAAAATGATCGGTAGAGAAATAATTGGGGAACCGGGACAGTGTGGAGTGTGTCATTACAGCCAATCATCATAACGAGGGGACAGGCTGAGAGTCCGTCCCTGGTGGACCGATGGGCGTTGTGGTTCCAGCTCAGGCTTTAGCCTCAAGGTATTCCATCAGCATGCACATAGGGCACACAGAGGGGTGGATGCTGGAGGAATGCACTGAGCGATCTCAATGGATGCTTACTGTATGTACTGTAAGCAATCAATAGTGATGAAAGCAAGTCCTTGGAGGGAAAACACTGTAAAAGGCACAGTGAGGAGTAAATCGACAGTTTAAATGCTGCTGTGTGATTGACAGCTGCTCTGGTTCAGTTATTACAGAGGTCAGCGGGGCAACATAGCAGTTTAGCCTCCAGACTATTTAAGAAAAGATAGAATAATACTGAACATCTGCAACTATGTGGGGAATGGAAAATAAGTTATCCACATTTCTAAGAATAAATGCCTTTTGTGTTTCCACAATTTATTATTTTACCTCAAGACATTATAGTCCAAAACAGGCAAATGAACTAGAACTGGTTGACGCTCCTGTCAGTTATTACCTTGTTACTGGAGGTTTTTTTTTAACAAAAGTTGGACCTCATTTTGGATTCTTCCTCCAACTCCTAATCCCTAATCCTTAAAACAGCCCTTGGGTTAGAAATGTGAGCAGGCAGTTTACGGGTGGCAGCATCGACCGCTTCAGGGTAAAAGACCCTCAAGCGGGGAGATGTCAGCCAGCAGATGGTGGCCTGTCGTGGACAGTCCAAGCCGTCTGCTCCTTTGTCAATAACTTTCACTAACGTTTTGGAAAAGAAGAAACCTCAAGTCAGGGAGCGATTGGGACATTTGTTCAGCAGGTCTATTGAAAAAATGCAGCTGTCACTGAGAGATAAACACCACAGCCCAAAAGATGAGAGGAGATAACGGACCAGTTGATGCACACCAGAAGTGTTTTTTCAGAAAAAGAAACTTGGACATTGAGGCATTGATAAAGCAAATAAATACTAAGAAAAATGAAAACTGTACCAATAAAAACAAGAATAGACATTGCGAGTATGTCTTCTTCTCAGCAAGATAACCTCTAAATATATGCACCACATTTTGTAGCTTTACCTACCTACCTATCAGCAGACCTTCAGCCAAAATCCTAAACACAAACATTAATATGAATACAACTAATTCAATCCTTCATATTGGATTTGCATAATATCTGCATGTGAACGCATTTATCAACATTTAACGGCCATCTAATAGCTAGACATATCAATTTATGACACATGTGAGACAAAGGCAGCAGTGAAGTGCAGTTCAGGGACACTGCAGGACGTCACTGAAAGGATGTATAGTGCCCACACATAGTCAGGGGATTAACTCCTGCTGTCGTCAAATGTCAAACACTGAAGCAAAAACCCAAGAAAGAAATAAACGACTGTCTGGTGCTATTCACACGGCTGATTCACTTTTAGTGTGAATACTTAAAGGCAGGAGCAAAGGGCACACTTTGCACCGCTACAGTAGTTCTTCAGATTTGCTCATCAGCTTGCAACTAATTCGGTGCAGGTGTGGTACCTGTGATGGCAATCCTGAGAGTGTGCATGTTTTCATTTCAAACACACTGAGCAGCTGCTTTCCCTGATTAGTTCCTCTCTGGCTCAAAGTGCTCATCAGTGAAATTATCCAGTGTCTTGTGTGGTGAAATGAAAACACTCACAGCCCAAACCTGAAACTCCTGAAAGAAACATACAGTAAAAACACACCTACACATACACCTCTCCGTGAGTCTCACCTGTAGATCTTGTATCTGGTGCTGAAGCCCTGCTGGTACCTCTCCGCAGCCTCCGTGAACTCCAGGGCCTGGTGGAAGGGCCCTTTATCGGACAGCAGCCAGCCCAGGGAGCCGGGGGCGCCGTCGTCTTGTCCGGCGGCGGACGCGGCACCACCGGCCCCGGAGCAGAGCCAGAGGCCGAGTGCCGCCCCCACCCATAGCAGAGACAGCCGCTTATGACTGATTCTCTGACAGCTCATGCTTCACCCAGCGACACCTCATTCTCTCCGGACTGAGAAGAGGGCAGACAGTTTCATTTTAGGGATGAAAAAGTAGTGCGTCTCGCAGATTTGGAGGGTGGAATTTAAACATTTCCTTTTTAAAACTGAGTATATTTGAGAGTTATATGTGCATCAAATGTTGTATTATACTGAAAATACACGTACCTGATTTTGCAATAGAGATCAAGTGATGCGCTCTCAAGAATAAGTCAACTCTATATTGAGAGCGCCGCGAATAAAACCTCTCCGGTTCAGTGATCCGGACAAATTCATTAATTCGTGATGAGTCCTTTCTTTCAAGCGCTACTACAACTTGATTCCTGCTCTCGCTCAACTTTATTTCGGGAGACGATCCTCCTGCATCCGTGGATCACCCGCTCCTCGGTGAGGAGTTGCAGCAGCGGAGGCACGAGCATAGAGGAGTTCATTGTGGGGATGTCCGCGCGGTCAGTGGTATTTCCAGAGGTTGAATGCAAAAGGTAGATTTCTCCATCCCGAGCGGTGTCAACGCACCTATGTGATCCTTAAAGTTGCTGTTATTCATCTAAATCACGCTAAATGTTGCGCATGAGCTGTTATTCCCTTCCTTCGCAGAGTGAGCTGGTGGATGAATGAGCGCCTGCTTCAACACAGAGAGCTTTTTCTTCCCGTTTTTTTTTTTTTTTTTTTTTTACGAGTGAGAAAGCAAGAGGACGAGCAAGTGCATCATAATGAGGGTGAAATATACAGTCTGAGTGGATTCAAGTTTTGAGGACAGCAGGATGATGGTGGTGCATCAGGGTTTATAACATTCACCTTCACATAATTCACCCTCATTATTTGCTTTCACATCATGTTCCCCTCTCTGTGATCATGGCATATCAAAAGTGTTAAAAGGAGCTTGATAATAGGCACATTATCTCCCAGTGTTGTTTTTCCCCCTGTTTTATTGTCCTGTGCTATAGCTCCAGAGCCTGCAGCTTGCATGACTAAATGGCTCACATCAACCTACATGGTGACATGCACATTGCTGGAATTACCAGTGAGAATAATTACAGGCCATTATCAGATAACAGGTTTCTTGCATGATGGGATTCAAGTTCAGGAGTGCATCTTCATTTTTGCCACCTCCAAGCATCATGATTTGCATAAAACTGTTTCCCTGTGCAAAAGGACTCATACAACCTTAATTATGCAAAAGAAACATTTGACCTGTAACTTGCAAATGAGAAACTCTGAGCACTCAAAACATTTTAGTATGACTTCACATCACCAATGGTATTTCTCAGCCAGTGATGGGTGACACAGGTGTAGGAACAGATGCTGATGTGGATTACTTGTTCCCCACCTGCCTTCCTTGCAGCAACATCACGACTACTTGACGTGAAGTCGACAAATCTTTCAGTCACGTGAAAGCTGAATGCCGTTAGAGGAAATTTAGCTGCCTCAAGCCTTCAAATGATGGTGGAGGAGGTAGCAGGGACAACGCTCTGCGTGTTTGTGTGTTTGGGGAAGGAGGTCGACAGGTACATCAGATGCATCGCTAATTAGGCTCCTGTATCTGCTCTTTGGGGACTATACACAAATGAAAAGAAGCTACATTCTAGAGCCAAAATTTATTTGATGTTCGGCAATTACTTTATGTTTGACAGGAGAGTCCTTTGTCTTGTTCTTTCAAGCCATCTTGTCATTATGCTTGTCATTCACACTGAAAACCTGGTTGACAAAGGCCTCCCTCTGTTAAATGGGCTGCGAGGAGAGTGTCTGTTATCCCTGATGGGGTTGAATCAATAGCCTGCTTCCATTGATTCCCCTTTGCTTTAATTTTATTTGGCATGCGCCCCTCAGGATGCCAGGGGACGCTTTTTGCTTTCTTTTTGTAGCTCAAATGAAGACAGTCAGTTCAATAACATCTTCAAAGCCTAAATAGCTGTAGTCATCGTCGATGCTGCTGACCGTCTCAATCCACTGAAAGACTTTGAAATTTAAAGCTGGGGGAAGTTTTATCCATGTAATGCGCCAACAGGAGGATCTGCCTCCCCAGGTAGCAGATCTTGGTTTTGGGGACATCTGTAATAATAAAGAAGCCTGCATTTGCTTGTGCAACAAAAGGAACACATTAAATATTCCAACTTGTAATTTGTGTGAAGAAAGGATATAGAGAAATGAAGGAAGCTAAATGAGCTTTTCCCTCCGGGCGGCAGACTGTTATAGTCTCTTGAAATCTGGGTCTTTGTTGTCTGCGTGTGCTGTAATTGAAAAGTTCCAGACCCCCGTTTCTCTCTTCCTTCTTTTGCTTTCCTCTCGCTCTCCCTCATCCCCCAGCCTGACATACCCTTACTTCCCTTCCACCACCCAAACCGGCAGTCTTTCCTTTTTCTTTCAGCATCTTTGCTTCTTCTGTCATTTGAATTCTCTGTCATCTCTCATTTGACTCATTCCCTCCATCCCCCCTCCACCCTCCTCTCTCCTCCCTCCCTGGCCGCCTGCTGAGCTTTAGGATGAATGTAGCCCATTTTGATCATTTGCGCCCCAACCATCCCGCTGAATCAACTTCTTCCAGCGGATGAGGAAAGGGCAGAGAAGGAATTGTCCAGGAAGATGATGTGAAAGGGCTTGACATTGCAGTGGTGTCAATATGCCTGAACACAAACGCCTGTAGCCTGGTAACATGCAATGTGCCAAAGTAATCACGAGTCAAGAATGACATTGTCATTTCTCCCACACGAGGAAGTCAGAGGAAAGAGGTTCAGGTGCACCTTGTGACATGAAGGCTTTGGCATAAAACCGGACTGTGTGTTTGTCTGTGGCTGCATGCATGGGAAGCTTGGCATCGACTCCGCTGAAATGACATGAAAATTACTAATTTTTCTCAAGAGCTCTGGCATCTCTCAAAGAGGTCTGCACACAGGCTTCTGTTTCAACTGATAACACGCTGTAGCTACCCCTGACTACAAATGTGTCTTTACTGAGTAATTACTTCTCGTGCACCTTGCATTGTGAAAGAGTGAATTGTAGTTGATGAGCACAGTGTGAAACAGATCATAGACACACTATGTGCGCCGTGTGCCCACTGTTCTTTGAAAGTCTCTCCAAAATGGGATGTAAATTGGCAGGTGGTGAATGTGAAAGTGGTAAACAAAATGAAACATATGATGACGAGGTCTCGGCTTTACTAATTCCATTTAAGCCCGGAGTGAAGACAGCGATTGGACAGAAACCTCTCTGGTGTGAGTAATTGGACAAGCATTGCAGGAAAGATGTTTGGAAACGAAATAGCAAATGCCCTCACACTTTCTTGTGAGCTCCAAGGGGGCCGAGGCGCATTAGCAATCGTTTCAGCACATTAAACATGATCTCAACGCTGAGATTTATTAGAATGAACAAATTCATGTTTGATTAGCTTTTCTCTGCACTTTTTGATGGGACCAAACAGTGTCAGCTCTGCTGTAAGTTGTGGGAGCAAACAACAAAGGAAAAGTGCAGATGGATGTGAAAAGAAAAATGTTGTTATTTTCCAAACACGTTCAGGGCCTACCTGGTTGAGTGCCCCCCAACTCTCTTGGTTATTCAGGTCAGGGAACACGTACGAGGCTTTGTCAAAGCTTTTGCCTCTCTGGCCCAGCTGCTATTTTTTGCTCCTTCCCTGTACATGCCCTTTCATTCTTGAGTCACACTGGAGCGTTGAAGGGCTGACCTAGAATACTGAAAGCCTGTCACACAACAGGGCGGGAACATCTGTGCACAGAAAAGGTAACTGGACAATAATGCCACTCAGGAAATAAAGCTGCTTTTATATCCATTAAAAAGCCTGATGATAGCTGTGCTTATAAATGCACTCCCTGGGTAATTATGAGTGCTAGAGTTCAATGTATTGCTCAAGGACTCTAATCAGGTAGCGGCACTTCTCATAAACCCTTCAAAGGATTTTTCATCTTATGTTTCTTGAGTAATGTGGTAAAATATAAAATCTGCATATGCAAATCATTTTACTTCAGATGCAACATGTTTATGTACACACTCCTGTTACTGCTGAATAAGCTGAGTCTCTTTTTCATTGTGAGGTTGAGGCACACAAACCATATAAAACCTTTTTTTAAAACAAACAAACTAGACTTAATGTGTTAATGAATGAAAACCCACTCAAGTAGAGAGGTATGTCGTTCCTCTTGTCTATCCGCTGCAAACTATTCCTTTGACATCCTTCCATTATCTCTTCTTTTTGTATGTTGGTTTACCTTTTTGTTTGGAGGAGTATGAATTATTCATGCGGGGGCAACCTTTTCTAATGTGAGAGCTTCAAATTACTGAGAAACCTGAGACATTTCACTAATGCAAGTTACAGTTAGTTACTGTGAACTGAAATACATAGTTTAATACTGTAAGAGCATTGGGTTTAGAAGGAAAACACATTTCAAATTTTTTCTTTACCATTGTGTAATGGTCCATGCAATCAACCGTGTCTTTTTTCTGTTCCTTAAAGGCTTTTAAGAGCTTTTCATTATTCTTTAAATGCAGTCAAATAACAAGCCAATTTCCCAATAATGACCACATTAAAGGAGCTTTAAATGTTTCATTATATAACTGAAACTGTCTTTTAAGTAATTTGCCGATTTTCTAAAAAGAAAAATCAATTCAATTGAATTTGATTTATACAGCCCAATATCACAAATCACAAACTTGCCTCAGGGGATTAATCTGTAAAATCCACAAAGCACTCTTCCCTGGAAGAAAAATCTGAAAATGTGACAGTGTCACGTTTTGTTGAAGGTACACACAATACAGACAGATTCTAATGAGACACCGATTAACATATTTTATTATGTTCCTGAAATGGCACCAGTTTCAAAGAATAAATCAAAGCTCGTTTCTCATTTGAAGTCAAGTAGTCACCATGACCTTAGAGTCGTGTTAAAGTTGATTGTTTTGTTGTCTTCTTTACAAAGAAATACTGAACTTGTAATTTTCAGTCTTGGCTTGCAAAGCTATTCATCTTTTTCATGGTCGGGGATGGTTGAGTTTATTATATGCTAAATACATTCACGTTTACTGTTTTTCAGATTTTTCAGATTCTTTAATTGCTGTTTAGTTTTTTATGTTATGTTATTGAAATACTTTTTTAAAACGTATTGTACGGTCGACTGAAAGATAACTAACTGATTTATTGATTGACCTTCTAAGTCAGAACTTGTTGGAAAACAATAGCCTTTATACACCTAGCACATACAAAACAACATTGTCATTAATTTCTGTCTGACTGAATGGCAAAGGTTAATATCTCTTCTTCTTTTAGCTCTTTTTTAGTCTCCACCAACTGAGCAGGTAGTGTACAGTAACAATGACGTTAAGGCAAGAAAGGAAGGACATACCTCTCACCCTTCACACCATGAACACTTAACACTTTAATCACACACCTTATCTGTGGCTGTGTTTCTGTTGCCAACCTCCACACAGCCTCTCAATCTCCAAGACTATCTTTATCTCTGTCATACATTGTCTTCACCCAGACCATTATTTTGTGCAATAATTGTCAGTGAGACAATTGATGGTGCAATAATTCAAAGTGTGTATCATATAAGTATATATTTGCATAAACGGTGTGTTTCTTTTCCTTTCGCTGCTCCTTTAATAGTCTTTTTGCCCAATGTACCTGCACTGCCCTTAATCTGTGCAAATGGCCATACATCAGATTATATCAGTGGACCCCAGTTAATGTTGATTATTGTTATTATTAAAGTTAAGGTGGAAATGTATTGCACATTATGCAGTTTTTCTTATTATCCTGTAACATTTCTTCCTTAAGTTGAACTTTCCTTAAATCCTAAAGCCATGATGATCATGTGTACCTTTTGTCAATGCAACTGTTAAAGTACCTCTATTTTAAATCTCTGCACTGTATTACGACATCGGCATAATATTGAAAAAAAGCAAAAGCACATACAGTATGATGTTCTCGGTGGTGGATTATCGATCTCAAGCAAGTTACCTCTCTGCAAGTTATATTGCAAAGTGAAAAGAGGGGATCAGGTGGCTGGCTGGAAGAGGTACAAATCAACACTTTGATTTGTAAATAAGCTAAAACCTGTAAACCTGCAAAAACACATGTTTCGCAAGATCCTTGTCATTTTTGGAGTCAATACAAAAAATATTTTTTTTTCTCACTTTGAATCCTTTCAAATCATTACTTTTCTTAGCTGCAACTGTGAAACAGTAATGAACTTTCACAACCCGTGCTGGGCCGCGCCATTGATCGACACATTTGACCTCAGAATCAGTCTCGAGCTCGCCGGGTGTTTCAGTCAAACAGCTGGTCGCTCAGAGACACAAAGAGAGCCACTGAGGATTATTTGATGGACTATTCCATGCAATATGGAGGAACAAAGTCATCATTTGATTATTATAAAAGATGAATGTTATGAGTGCTCAATCAGACAGCTCTGCGATGCTCCTCATGCATCATAATTGCTCATAATGTTTTTTTGTGAGCTTTAGCACAGGAAACGCTTTTGTGAATCTGTAATGATTCCTCAGTCAGTTGCGCATTAACACGTGGGAAGAAAACATCATGAGCATTTGGCCAGGCTGGTGTAATTTGAATACATCACATTATATCTAATCCAAACATTTGCTAATATATCACTCTGGGCAAAGCTATGTACACACTCAGCTTGTCACACCTTTTCCAAATAAACCTGTTTGCATGGCTCACCCGAGCACCTCCAAACTTTTTCAAACTGTGCAGGTGTTAGTTTGCTGAAACAAAGTGTGACCTTCAGCTCTCATTATTTTACATTGTAGAAGTAATTTCGAGAAATTTAGATGCCAAAAACTCTTCTGCGGAAGACATCCACTGGCTCATTACAGCAAAAGAATATATAATGATGTATTCTAGCAGCAAGGTCAGACTTACTGTGCATCCTCTGGTTAGAAGAAACCGATACACATTTGTTCTCCTATCATTTTGTCCTCATGCGATTTTAAGGATGTCGTGATGCTTTTTTGTCATTGTCAAAGTTGCCAAACAGAGTGAAAGGACTGTATGTACTTGTTATTCACGTTAACAGCGTGGCTCTCGGCATGACAGTTTGAAATATCTCAGAACTATTGAATGGACTGTTAAGAAATGTCATACATACATTCATAGTCTCCAGAAGAAGAGCTCTAATTACTTTGGGGATCCTCAATGTTTCCAATAGTGCGACCATGAGGTCCATATTTTTTAGTTTTCAGTTAAATGTCACAATCATGTCCCCTTCAGGTTGAATTGTATGACCTTTCATCAAATGCAAATCAAAGTGCACAACACTGTATGCTTCATCAATGTACTTACACAACTAATTACATTCCTATCAGCCTCTGTACCTTTTGCTTGCTGCTAAATAGCTAATTTTAGTATACGAGCATTTATGTTGCTGACAAAATATGTTATATATGTTATAAATATGTTATAGTAAACTAGCAGTACTCTACTACAACAATATAATAGTTTATATTTGGGAAAAAGCTGTTTAATATATTATTATATATTATATGTAATATTGCAAAATCATATTTAATATTTGTGCTTCAGTACTGGTATTTAAATTGATAATCACATCGAGTAGCTATGTCAGGGTTTTAAGTGATTATGATTAATATGATGGAATATTGTTTATATATGCATTTCCACAGTAGCATATACATCATTCTTTGATTCCATTTTCAATGGTCAAAAACACAGCACTTCTGTCTAGGAGACCAGTGTTTGTGTCCAATGAGAAACATTTAAGTATGTATTTATGTAAAATAGTACGTAACAAATGTGGTTAGTTAAAACCAAAACCCTGCTTTAGATATTAATATTCATGAGCATGAGCCAAGGCTTTAATTTCAAATAATTATAAAAGTATACAACTATTAGTGAGATTTAGATGTCTACAAAACACCTCTATTATTGTGACAATAAATATGGGTCATATTAAAGACACACAGGCTCATATCACTTGTGAAAATTGAAATAATGTAATACAATCCTAATTAAAAAGCGCCAAAACAAAAGTCATTCGGGAAATCATAAGCCCTTGAAGGTACTTTGTAGCCTGCTTGTACAAAAGACCACTTCCATTAAGACCATATTAAACTCATTTTAGTCAATGAGAAACATGTCGGCTCAGGCTGAGCTTGCCTTTAAAGAGGCTGTTTCCCCTGAGAGCTGAGAGCTGCAAACCTACCCTGCTGATCTTGAATGATCTTTGTGATCCCTTTGATGTGTGCATTCTTTCTTTCTTCTTCTTTAAATAGCAGCCTTATATTGTTGTTATTTAGCTTTTGTCAGGATTGTGCGCTGCTGGAGAGCTAAGCAGGTGTCCAGCACCTTGGAGAGCGCTGCGGTGCGCAGTCCTGATCGTAGTATTGCTGTCAGAATGCAGTTAGCGTAAATGGATCAAGCCCTTCTCTGTATTAGTGGAATGAGATGCAGTTTCATAGAGGGCTGTAAATTTACTGAAATGCTTTCAAGTGGGATTTTCATCTTATGTCATATTATTATGGCATTCTATCCCGTCTCGATACACCAAACGTCTCTGTTAACCCCAATCCTTTTCCCAAACCAAGAAATATGGTTGCTTAACCCTAACCAAGTTGTTTCCTGTAAACACAGACGTTTATTTTGAAAAGACATGTATGCATATAACTTGCTGGAAACAAATGCTAGAGGGGTACTTAGAGCATCACAAACTTTTTTTTTTAAGTATCGCAATAGAAACGCTTCTTGAAAAGGTACAATTTGGAAATACTGTTTTTACACTTTTTCCTTTATTTAAACCAAATGAATGCGCTATATGGATTTATGGAAATGCCTCTACTTCCATTACTGTCAACTGGCGGATTACAGACATCGTATAGCGGCAAATTCTGACTAAATTACGCTGAAGCCGAGGTCCTCCAAACCACTTGATGGAAACGCATTTTATTGCATTTCTCTTTTTTGTGCCATCTCAAAATGTCACAATAAAACTTGTCTATTGTTTAAGCGCAGGGCTACTGACAAAGCTGCTGTATTATAATTTGCAGGCTGTTAGTCTGGTTTGTATTTAATTCCAATAAAGACCGGTTTTGCGTCAATCACCCAGAGTCCTTTTCGTAGAACAAAAGTAGGACACATGTTCACCAGGACATCATGTTACTTTTAATATTTGGCACAGAACTGTGTTATTGACGTGATAAATTGTTGGGTTTTGTGCTAAAAGACAGACATGACATTCACTCTGACCCCCTTGCTGTCAGGGTAATCTGCGCTGTCAGCTTTTATAAAGAACCAAAGGACAGTAAAAAAGAGTCTTTTGACTGAAACTAAGCCTCTTACTTGAATTGTAAGTCTTTGCTCTCTTCATGTGCTCTTCCTCTACCATTCCCTGTCATAGTGTATATCTGTCTGTCTATCTATCTATTAATCTCTGCCTTGTAGCCTCTCACACTCAACCCTGAAACTTCTTTGAGGAGGAAGCGCATTTGTTGTGAACGCTCCTCCTTTACTTTGAGATTTTAAAAGTCTGTGCAGAGATGCAATGTTTTCTTTCTCTCAGTGCCCCTTTTGTCTGCAACACATGTAAATCAGTGTAGGAGCCACTGGTCCTTGATAACCTCTTCACCTGCAGTCATCCATTTATCATGACATTTCTTGCACCACACATGGCAAACACAACACGTGCTTTCATGTAGTACATTCTTAGTGAGTTGGGGACAGCGGGTGTGAGATTATGTTGTCCAGTGGATGAAGTGTGTCCAATCCCCCGCCTGGAAAAGAGATCAAGAAGAGGGGGAGAGTGTGTGTTTGTGGACGAGGTTGTGTTGCTTTCTAGTGTCCTGTCAAGCTTTGGACTTTTGGGGAAGTAAGGTAATTTTGGGCAGTCCTCGCTTCACCCGGTCTAGTTGGATCGTTGAGGTTTATGATTTCGGATTAGGGATTAATTTAGAAATCAGGTTTAACTCTGAGTAAGAGTTCAAGGCAAGAGTAAACTCAGAAGTCGCATTGCACTACTCATTGAGATTGTTTACATGCATCAGTAGATGTCCTCAACTACTTGCCCTGGTTTTGTCATGCAATATGCAAATTTATAGAGAACTTTTTTTTGCAACTGGATTTTGATGTGGGATCTCATCTAATATATGAACAGCATCGTCAATCTGAATTTTTTTGTAAAAAGACTCGTAAAAAAATCTTGTTTTTTTAATTATTATATCTCTGTAAGTGTTTTCATTGTATTTCATATACAGTATCTACTAAAGCACCATGCACTTTGGTATTGTTAACCCAATTTAAAGCACCAACAATAGACACTATTGAGGCAAAGCAGGTCATGGATAAACGTCATTGTGCGGCTATGGTGCAGGATTCTGTGCACAACCGATCATATGCAGGAGAGGAGTGCTCGCCAGGCAGGAAAACAATGGTTTTGCGGGCAACTTGTTTCTTGCAATCTCAGATATCACAGAGCTTAAAAAAAACCCTGAAGAATTTCAAACAACAGGAATTTAGTATTTTCCAACAGAATAGCATTCAATTATTTGAACACTGATTTGTCAAATAAAATGTTATGATTTTCTTTAATCCTTTTGACAGAGTTTGGTTGGTAAAGTGAGTGAATTTCTGCTAAGGGGAGTTTTGGACTCCTTATTTCAGTATTTCGAAAAATCCATGCACAAAATTGTGGTACAGGTTAAATGTTAAAAATCAACCAAGAGTTATAGTGGCCTAAACCTAACAACAATTCCTGTGTAGTAGCATAGCATCAACACAAGGCAGCAAGGAAATAAGAAGTATAACACATTTTTTGGGAGACTTGTAATGTGTGAGACCGTAATCTGGCCCACGGGCCTCTGAGCTGCACACTGTGTTTGGGTTAATGAGTCATGATAGTCCAAGCAGCAGTGTGGAGTTACATCAACTCCACTGTGTCTGCTCTGCAGCATTTTGACAGACAGGCTCACTGAAGGATAGGGTTGATGGACTTCAGCACACAAATACAAACAGTTAAGAGACTCAGGAGTCTATATGCCTGTCTGATTTATGATGCACATTGCACACTGATGAGTGTGTTTAAAGCAGCCGGTGACACATTAATTCAGGTTATTAGTCACTTTTTATCAAAAAGGAGAAATATCTTCTGCAGCTGTCGTGTTCATGGCTGACCTGAGATCACTGATTTCCCAAGGGCATACACATCTTTATACTTCTAAAAGAGTGCACTCACGCAGTGTTTTGATTTATTTACGCTTTCAGGTGTAAGTCGGCCTCACCAAAGGTCTCTTTGACTCCTAGTTGTCAGTTAATACTGTCGATGTTTACTTAACGGTGACCAGCATACAGATGAGAGTCCTGGTCGTGAGGTAAAGTCGCTGACAGAAGCTATCCTCACGTATTGTCAGGGTCCAGTATCTTCACATGGAAGAAGACTTTTGAATCGTTACAATATGTGATGCCTGTTTACAACAACTCAGATCAAAAGGATTCAAATTTGTACAGTTTTAATCATTAAGATTAATAAACTTCACATTAACATGTTGTATCTAAATGAGGATGTGAATAGAAGGAGATGAAAGTTGGGATGTATTGTTCTTTGTTTTGAAGTAGCATACTTTCATGAGCCCCTTGGGGTTTCTACTATCACCTGCATACGTTTCCTTCTATTTCCCCTGTGTGTGTTTTTGCCACTGTATTTTAATTGTGTTTTACTTCTAACTTCACCCCTGTTGCAATGCATTGCACTAACACTGTTAACCTTGGCAGAGTACTCTTCAGCCACACTGATGTGACAGAACTTCCCAAACAGCTGAAACCGGATGCAGTTCATCAGCACTTAAAGGGAAACCTCAAACCTTTTGTTTAAGACAGAACTCTTGTAAGTATGAATAAATTCAGAGGACCTTTCTTGGCATTGAGCACATAGCATACAGCTGCAGACATTTTTCAGAGCAGGTATCTCATTTCACGGTGAGTTTATAGTGTTTTTTTTTGTGTGTGGTTTTTTGCCTTTTGGCTATTGGAGGCTGGAGGAGAGGTGGCAGGGACCCGGAGAGCAGGTCAGGAGGTGCAGACACCATCATCGATCCCTCTCAACTGGATCCCCGGGAGCTCTGGCATCTGAGAGTACATCCGAGGGGAGCGTGCATGTGTGTGTGTGTGTGTGTGTGTGTGTGTGCAGCTACAATATGCATGTCTGTCTGTGTGTGAGTCTCATGAGGAGTAGGTGAGTGCAGCCTCACTTGCAGTGCCTCAATTCCTTCTGGTGCGTTGGAACAAATATTAGTTTGTTCAGAGGGATGTGACACTCAGCGGCTCAGCACTGAGGCAGCAGTTTCACTTTAGAGCAACTGCCCAGAAGGAAACATTAGTCCACTTATCACAGGACTTTACAGGTCATCACACCTAATGACAAGATTTCTATCTGTATATCTGTTTAGGGAATCTCCAGTATGAGCTCATTAAGGTTATCCTACACGGGTCTGTGTCAACATATTTCTGTGTCTTGCCTCTAAGCACCCGTTTACTGATACCTCATTAACACAAAGCCAAACAGCAAGAGCTAAAATATCAGCAGTGAAGCTCATCTGCATTCTGAATGTGCAATACAAATGGGACTATGAAATGAACACCGGCACAAGGCGTGAGTCCCCATGCTTCACTAAGCTAAATTAAAGAAATGTTTTGTTTATACACACACACACACACACACACACACACATTCACGCTTGGCACGCACACAATTACACCTCCCTAAACACAAACGAATACAGAGATTGACACACAAACATGAACACACACTCACATTGTCTGCAGCTTAAAAAGAAACCCATCACAATATTTCTTACAGCTGTGGAAAACTCACAATCGATATCGAAAGTGGTGGAGCGTAAAACTACGAGAAAATAAGGAAGAATGCAATTCATAGGAGAAATGTTGTTTTGTTCTTATATTTTTTCCTTCAGCTGACAGCTTCAGCTTTGATATGGAAGGAATCTGTTTCACATCCCAGTATTGATCATCGCTGTAATCATGTGGACTTCATATCTTACAAGTACTTATCTCATTGTTTTTTTAGTCCACCGTCCTCAAGAGGGAAATAACAGATGTGACTGCAGCCCCTGACTCATATGAAACCAAACTCATTCACATGTTATACTGGAAACCACACACACATGCAAGTGAAATGTTTAATAACTGAAACCATCACGCAAAATTCTGCGTGTGATAAAAAGAGTTCACAAATATTAGTAAAGTGTGCTATTACAGTATACGAGGTTCAAATGCTCTCATGTAGTATTGTGAAAACCATGAAACAAATTATTGAAAAGATTTCACACATCTATTTAAACGAGGAATCTCTGTCTGTCCATGTGTCCTTAACTTGTCTTGAGAACCCCTCTAACAGTCAACCTCGCACTTGGCAAATCTCCTCTTATTTGCAGATTGGCCGATGACAGGCATCAAGGCGAATATTGTCGGAACCTGATTTTCAGCCGATAAATCAGTGCATCTCTGTTAAACAGTGTAGCAGGTAACAAATACTTTGTTTCTTTAAATAGTTTTACTGTTGGTGCCAGCAGCAAGTTTATCAGAGCATATGTATACTGTATTTACTGTTATTAAAAAGCAAAAGCAGTATGTGTATACATTCAGTTGACCAGCTTGTGTAGCACAGACGTGCTAACACTAGGTAATGAAGTGCTAACTTGCAATGCAAATTTTTAGTTCTACAGGTATATACTCTCAGGGTATAGCATTAATTGTTCTGAACTGTTGCTGTTACGTTACGTTTTTACGCACCATAACGTAAAAAAACATCCAGGAGAAGAAGAGGAAAGTCTGAAAGATTGCAATAGAGTCTCTGGAGCAGAGCTGGATGCTTGTCGGATCCTGGTTGGAGCAAGCCGAAGCAACGCTATGGCAATTGGTGTGAGGGATCAAAAATAGCCTCCACTCTTTGTGGCTTTTCAAATAAAATATTTTGTCCTTTGGATTTTGAATATATGAACGGCAACAAATGTCACTCACACAATTACATGTCTGTTAAGCTGAATTCAATGGCATTCATGATGATCATAGCTTGTTTGCCCGAGGGACGAAGAGGCTATTTTCACCTTGAAAAACATCTTGTATCTTTTTTGTGTCTTTCATGAATGTTTATATAGCCAGCAAATGGACCTCGGCTGTCCTTTGCAATTTATTATGACCACGCCTGCAGGGAAAAGAAATAAATAGCTGCAAATAATTCATTTAAACTAAAAGAAAACCCCATCTCAGTTCTGGCTCACTGCTGGCAACAAAGGCAGAGATAACAACCTGATGGCAGCGATTATAAAACATGTGCTGTAAAAGAAGAGACAAAGGAGCTCAGCTATAACGAAGACCAAAAAATAATACAGCATCTTCTCATCATATCAATATCAAACAGTTCTCTGTGCCAGTCTGGCAAATTAGAAACTTGGCCCTCGATGAAAAAGAAGTCACCTGTCAAACATACAATTATGTTTGACTCTTGCGATTTGCATTTGTTATTTCTAAACAGATCATAAATGCAGCAACCGTACAATTATAATGACTGCAGAACTCGGCTCTTCATTTGACTTGTGTTCTGTGGGAAGGAAAAAGCAGGCTTTTAATGTGATTGATGTCAATGCTTCACCATTAATTAATGTATTTCTTTATTGCCTTGGTGACTTGGCAACACAATAGTTCATAGTACCATATGTTCAGCACTGAGATCTCATGATGAGCTTATAGCTCTGAGTGTGCAATAACCTGGAATGATTATGCAATAAACGGTTGAAGTGCCTTGAACATACTCAGTAAAGCACCTCTGTGTTACTGGTTTGGTCAGTGAGTTTGTCACAGACAAAAAGTATTTTTCTCTTCTGACAGGCAGAATGATCCATTGTTGTCTGTGGGATTTCTTCAATGACACTCAAATTTAAAAGTTTAAGTCAACAATACCTTCAAAGCTGTTAAGAAACAGACAGTTAGCTTTTGTGCAGTCTAAATTAATTAAGGTTGCTGCTGTGTTTCTAAAGCAACAAATCAACATACTGGATGTGCGTAGATTGAATATGTCTGATGTTTCTAGTGGTGATTTTTTTTGTTTGGCTGTTTTATCAGAGACCAAAGAATTGATGCAATGTGTTCAGTTTTCTTAAACTTTTGGACCTTGAAACTATATTCAAAATTAAACTCTATAACTTACAATACAATAATTCAGTCATGGCAGGAGATGACACCTGATTTTCCACTATGTTTATCAGATAATACTTACCAGAATTTCTTATTGCTATTATAATTGAAATAAATGATAACAGCGGGAGTTTTTGGTTTGAAGACAGAAAGTGGAGATGAGTGTATCTCTGCTTCACGTATGTCTCTATGGAGCTGAAGGAGTTTTATTCAGATTTCATGATTTTTGCACTAGAATTTATTTAGTTAGGACAAAATATATGCATAACATAATTTGTGGAATATACGGTTTGTTTTAAGTAGTGAACAGACCTAAACTTTAGCCATATTGCTGCATGTGAGTCCTTCACAGCGATTGAAGGAGTTTGTTGTTTCATGCTTTTTAAAATAGTTAGTTTTTCTCTTTTGAAGAGCATTTTGAGAAATGCACCAGCTAGTTCATCAAGGACACGTTATCGTGTTCTTCCCCTTGAAGCGGATCAAGAACAAAACCCTTATATGTGTGACAGAAGGGGGCGCTCTCGCTGGCTTCAGCACACCCTTTGTCTATAAACACCAATCATGGGGGAGCGGCCCTCCTATAAAAGGACGGGGTTTTCCCCCCGGACATTATGCGGATGTTCCGGTCGGCTGGACTTCCGCCCTGATGGAGATTCTCTTGGGCTCCCCGCCTCCTCCTGCACCAGAGACTCATTTGTAGATCGGCGATTGGTGAGTTCCGCGTAACTTTTATGGCACAGTCTCATGGTGCCCCGTTACTAACTTGTGTTGATTTTATATAGCCGTCAGGTACGCCGTCAGGTACGCCGTCATCCGGCCCCTTATCTTTTCCCGGGACATACTGGAATATTTGCCTGATCGGTATGTGACTTCCTTGCGCTACTGTTAGTAAATTAAGGGTACATTATTACTATCTAATGGAATGTCATTCTTAATTATAGGGGACGGTTGGCCGAGTCGGCGGAACGCTGCCACCAAGCGTGTAATATTATCTGGCTCAGCTCGGAACGCTGCTGTTTTGCCTGCGGCGGGTTTTGCCTCCGGCGTGGTGCACTACCCGTGTTTTGTTTACGTGCTTTCCTTACGGCGGTCGTGTCTACGCTGTGTGTGTTGCCTACGTTCTTTTACACCCAGGACTGTTCTGGGGACCGATCCTGCGGACGTGGGACCCACCCAGCACGAACCTCCCTCGTCGGGTGTGTGACGTCATCACCCCGGAGTCGACAGCATACCTCCACTCTCTGGCACTTGGTTACTGTGTTTTATACTCGTTAATCCTGTTTCTCTTGGTTTATTTCTTATTTGTCTTTTGTTAATTTTGGTTATTGGTTGGTTTTGTTCTTTTTGTTTATGCCACCAGAGCCCGGTTTTAAATTGTATTTCTCATGTGTTTGTAGGCACGGCGAGACCAAGGCGGTTCGGGGTGGTGCCTCCGGGTGTTGGGATCTCCTTTTGCGTGTGTGGTGTTTGAGGTTACCCTCGGTCTGGATCCTCACGTGCGGCTGTGTGTGTGTATGCGTGTGTAAGCCAGCACATGTGATCGGGGTGCTTTCTTTCTTGAGACCCTCATCTGTGCAGGTCCACGTCACCCCAAGACATTGGTCAAGTTTAGTCCCGTTCTGCACTCCTACATTTCTATTTTTATTAAGCGCTCCCCTTTTATTGATATTGTGTATTTTAGCGATTATCGCAGATTATTGTTATAATAAAGATTGTTTCTTTTTTAATTGGAACCACGTCTCCGTCTAATTCCGTACAAATAACCTGAGGGCCCTCGGGGGCTGTGAGACTGTGGGCTCCACCCTACTACTCTCACTACATATTTGGCGTTGTCGGCAGGATGTACTCTTTGAAAACGGAGACGTTGGTTCCATTCTTTCTTTTGTTTTGTTAAACATACATGTCATTTGCTGTATGGTGTTTAAACTGTTTTTCTTTATTGATTTTTTTTGGTGTAAGGCAAAACAGCAGCCGGTTCCTCGAGTGTTTCGCGAGTCAGCAGCAGGTTCTGGTAAAGTATTCGGCTAACCTATTTTCTTTTGTTACTGTTGGGCTCTTTTGCTGCAGTAAAGCCCTCCCCTTTGACCCAGTGGTAGTAATGGCAGAAGATCTGCAAGAGTTGCGGGCCCTGATTGTCCAGTTGACCGCAGATAATGAGAGACTACGCCAGGAACAGGCTTCCAACCTCCCTGGCCCTAGTAATAGTCCCTCTACTTCTGCACTACCCTCCGCTCCTGTCACTATTAGAGGCCCTGTTACAGAGAGGCTAGTGTTTGTACCCCGAGACCGGAAATGCCCTATGTTCAGGGGTCGGTCAGGTATAGGTCTGAATGAATGGAGTGAGGAGGCGCGTGCATGTATGCGGGCACGAGGATTGTCCCCTTCCGATCAGGCATTTTTCTTGTTTGATCATTTGGAAGGAGAGGCACGTGATGAAATTAAATTTCGCCCTAGCGAAGAACGAGGGGACCCGGATAAGCTAATCGCTGCGTTACAAGAGTTGTATGGTTGCACTGAGTCATATGTAGCCTTGCAGGAGGCCTTCTTTTCTAGAAGACAACAAGAAGGGGAGACCCTACAAGAGTTCTCCCTCGCTTTGCTGAGCCGCATGGAGTCTGTAAAACAGCGCGCACCAAGCGATATGCTAAATGCGGAAGTATTATTGCGAGACCAATTTGTGGAGCATGTGCTGGATGGCGCGCTCCGTCGGGACTTAAAACAGTTTATCCGGAGGAAACCGACCGCAGCATTGCTTGAAGTCCGGGGGGAGGCCATTAGGTGGGAGCAGGAAGGCTTACCAGGCTGCATGAGAGGCCGAAGTCACTCTGTTCCCAATGTCCTTGGTATGCAGTACGGTGTCCAGAGTAGTGCTCCAGGGATGGCTAACTCGTCCCAGTTGAGTTGAGTTGAGTTGACTGAGTTGAAACAGCAGCAACAACAGATAAACCAACTTACTCAAAGCATCGCTCTTTTGCAGAACCCTCAATCGCGCACTCGTGCGCCACGGCCGGGCCCTATAATATGTAGGCGCTGTCAACAGCCTGGACATTTTGCCAGAGAGTGTAACGGGTTGCGTATGCCTTATCACCCTCAGGCGCTACCGGCTCTGCCACCGTCGGGTAGGCAGTTTCCTTCAGCCCCGCCGTCGGAAAACTAGCACCCACCGGACTGCAGAGCCACAGTTCGGTTGGGCCAGTCATTGGCTCTAGATTTGTAGGAGGTAGTGCTGTGGAAGCCTCCAAGCTGGTGTCCTCGTGTCCGCATATGGTTGTGGACATGGGTGGAATTAAGGTGCCTTGCTTGGTGGACACAGGATCTATGGTGTCTACTGTCACCGAGAGTTTCTTCCTCCAGCACTTCGAGCCGTGGGGGCGAGAATGACTCCAATCGTGCCACTGGCTAGAACTCAGAGCTGCTAATGGGTTGCCCATTCCCTATATTGGTTACCTGGAATTGGAAGTGGAGCTTTGTGGCAAGTTGATGCCACGTTGTGGGGTATTAGTTGTAAAGGACACCCCTGGGGAGTTGTTACGTCCAGTCCCGGGAGTGTTGGGGATGAACGTGATGCGCAGGTGCTACCAAGAGCTCTTTGGGCAGCATGGCCGGGCCTTGTTTGATGTCCCTCCCGTGTCAGGCGCACCAGAGTCTCTCTTGGAGGCCCTGCAAGAGTGTCATCAGGCCAGGGTGCAGGCCCCGTGGGGAATTCCAGGTAAAGTAAAGATCCGGGGTAAGAAGGCTTGTCGCATTCAGGGCGGCACCATGCAAGTAGTAGCGGCGACGTGTGCAGAGCAGTGCTCTGGGGCCACGGTGTTGTTTGAACCCCTTGAGACTGGGTTGCCCGCTGGACTGCTTGCGTCCCCTGCTTTGGTTCGGGTGATACGAGGCACCGCCTACATACCGATTGTCAATGTGGGCACCACCGAGGTGTTACTTTATCCTCGTACCATCGTAGGCACTGTGGATACTGTTAATGTTGTCAGTCTGCCCACAGGAGTCACCGAGAAGCCATCTAGTGTAGCCACCGTGGCATCACAGTCCACGCTTCCCTCGGTGACTGACCAGCTTGCGGCCATTGACTTGTCTTCCTTGTCCGCCGAGGAGCAGGAGCAGGTGAGGTCCCTTCTGGGGAGGTACACCTCAGTATTTTCTGCTTATGAGGGGGATTTGGGTTGTACTAATTTGATAGCCCATGACATTCCGCTCTTAGATGCCGGTCCAGTGAGACAACGCTATATCCCGCCCTCAGAGTATGAGGTAGTAAAAGAGCATATTAATCAGCTACTGGAGAAGCAGGTGATCAGGGAGAGTAGTAGCCCCTATGCTTCCCCGATCGTTTTGGTAAAGAAGAAGGATGGTAGTCTGCGCTTGTGCGTAGACTACTGCCAACTTAACAGCAAGACCAGGAAAGATGCTTTCCCGTTACCTCGTATCGAGGAATCTCTGGATGCGCTGACAGGTGCCCATTGGTTCACCACCATGGACCTGGCCAGTGGGTACAACCAGGTTCCAATGGCTGAACAAGATAGATCCAAGACCGCATTTTGCACCCCATTTGGTTTGTTTGAATTGGAACCACGTCTCCGTCTAATTCCGTACAAATAACGTGAGGGCCCTCGGGGGCTGTGAGACTGTGGGCTCCACCCTACTACTCTCACTACATATGCAATATTTTGATGAACACAGCGCTGGGTCACACAAAGACGGTGGTTAGCAGCAAATTACAAAAAAAATGTTTCATCTTGACTACTATATATAAAGGCTGTTTTCTCGAAATTATCTTATTCTGATCCATAAATCTCCACTTCAGTAGCACGTACATACACCAAACCTTCCAGTTTAATTCTTATATATTCTGAAGGTCTTCACATGAGAGTCATTTATCGTTTATAGCCTGATTTATCAAACATTTTAAATTGTATTCAATTATATTTATAGATTTATGGAGTGATGCAAAGAGATTCCCCAGTTTATTCTCTATTCACCTGTAGTGTCTCCCCTTAAAACCTCTCCAACAGATGTTAAACTGACCTAAAAAATGTAATTGTTTATTTGGAGACCTTTGCAGCAGCAGAAATCAAAAGGATTATTCTCTGCTATGATTACACACACAGACACACACACACACACACACACACACACACACACACACACACTCACTGTATTCTTTAGAAGCTTTCTTGCCTTAGGAACACTTCCATTTGCTGTGTTCTCTTCCCCTTTGGCCGCTAAATCATTATTCTTCTGAATACAACTCAATGCGGGGATATTTCTGAATAAATAAAACTTCACTATGAGAAGGAGTTGCTCCTTATTAACTTCTCAAATGGTTTTATTTTCACTGCTTCATGACTTCTGTCTCCTTATTTCTTTTGTTGAACCTTTCTTTTACATTTGCAGACTTCTTAACACCATTGCCCTTGAGCAAAGCATCGGCCTTGAATGCTGCAATGTGGCTAGCAAACAGTTATTATTTTGGATAGGGGGAATGTAGTAAACACATGTACTTATTGAGACTCAGATTTTTGTTAACAAATGTGATTAATTAAAAAGTAAACCAATTGAGTAAGACATATTCTGATGTTCTGGGAAATGTGCTTTCTTAAAGAGAGTTTGGCCGGATGAGTTTAGTTTACTGACTGGAATCAGGGTGTTTAACACTTTGGTCGTTGTACCGATTAAATGAAAAACAAGGTTACGCTATGTACAATATTAGTTCAGGGCCAAAAATCATACTATTCTCACTCCTTCAAGTCACCTGTGCCGACCCTGTCTTCACATCCCTTCTGTCCTTCTGTCTCCTCCTATGGCCACTTAGTCCACAAGAGTCAACACAAGATTAATTTAGAAAAATATTGCATACTGCTCACATTTGCACATTTGAACAGTATTTTTCTGGGGACCCACTTTAAAAAAAAATGTTTAACCATCGCAACCCAATTCAAAAGGCACCTTATCTATAAAATGTGAGAAGAGTGAATTTGTGCGTAACATATTTCTTCTGCCATTTCTGCTTTGCCTTGTATTATCTTGAAAAGTTAAACCAGCCATTTACTGGCCAATTAATTTCATGCATGTGTTATTAAAAACATATATGTTATTATTTATCTTTCATATTATGTTCAATGTGAGAATGTCCTCTCGCTCCCTTGTTGTGAAAACGGTCTGACCTAAAATCTTTGCACCAATTCCCTTGAAATATGCCAATTTGGTAAAAAAAAATATGGCACTGTGTTGGGAAGTATTACGGTAAGCAGGTTATTACAATGCATGTAATCGCTTTTTCGTCCCAGTAACATGATTTAGTGTGCACTCGTAAATAGTTGCATATGTAGGAAGTTGTTGTGGTACTTCAAGCATCAGTGGTATAACGTTGTCTCTTCCTCATAACAATGTTGGCTTCTCTCACACATGCATGAACACACACACACAACATTAACATGTAGGTGTGTGCATTTTATTACCATCTGCTGCACCATTTCATGGGCATATAAAACGTGGCAGCAACCCTCATACATATAAACATGCCCTCATCAGGTATTCCTCCGATGCAGGATTATGTGTTAACTTTCTAGACCCCCAGGTAAGTTCCACCTTTGCCGTCTCTGAGTGTGAGTTCACCCATTTCATGTTTGTTAATTTAGTTACTGCGCGGACATTAACTCAAGTGCTGCAGTGATTTGTCACAGGGTGGAGAGCCAAAACTAAACTTCAAATGCTCTGATGCAACCCTCCCATATATCATATCAGTCCACTCAACAACTTCTTCTTTTGACCCACTTTTTCCAATAGTTACTTGATGTCTTTTGAATAATGACATTGAAGTGATGGATGCAGCCATCAGTCACACGCTAACATTCAAGTAGGCCACTGGCCACATAAACCCTGCATTCATCAATTGCCTTGTGTTGCCATTTAAGGCCAAACACAAATTGGAATGAAACCGACATAACTTGTGGACAGTGTGGGGAGATGTGTGTGTGTGTGTGTGTGTGTGTTGATTCATGCTTTTCACTGTTTATCACTTGTTGGTGATGAGGTTCAAGTGAGGTGAAGGCCACTTTCTTCAAGCCATGAGTAGCTGCAGGTGCGCTGAAGGAGCTGTGATGGATGGATGTGGGCCAAAAAACAAGGTCTTGTGCCATGTATTCTCAATGACAATGCACAGTGTTACAGCGTGTGATCATGTTGACACAGTGGCAGGTAAAGCCACTCACAAATGACAAATGACACTGTGGAGTTGAAGGGCAAAACTGTCATCACTCATTGTGCCAATTTAACAGTTTGACACTGATATCCATCACCTGCTATTGCAGTGAAATATGTGACAAGGATTACAATCTTGCATTTTAATTTAGTTTCAGTTAGTAAAACAAGGTTAAACAAGGCAAATGTAAGCGTGTCGGGATAAAGCACACAGCAGCTCACCCTGGTGGCTCTTGTTAATGTACAGCTCCCAGAGGATCAATTGCTGTGATCGTTTCCCACAGCCATGATGTTGTCGCTCATTTAGGCTATATTTAAGGGTATTTACTGGTGTTTTGCTGTAATAGATTTGTTTGATTTTAATGGACACTTTTGGCTTTCATTCAACCTCAGTTTTGTGTTTGTCTGATAAAGAGTCCGAGCTCTTATAAATATCAGTTTTGTAAGTTTTTTTTTAAATCAGTTTTCATCAAGCTGTAGATTGGACTTCAGCACTGTGGCAACAACAAACATCACAGACACAAAATTCAACAATACAAGATACAATAATCATGACACTCCAAAAATTCAGGAAAAATTAAACATTGTATTCTTTATTGTATTTCTTGTTCTAAGTATTTTTAATATTCAGCCATAATCTAATTTTTAAGCACATAAAGGCTGCAACATAATGATTTGTTGGGGTGATTGTCGTCAAATAAAGCAAAGGGAGACAAGTCAAGCAAAACAATATTTGTATTGTTATTTCTATTTTTATTGATATCATGAATTCCCTTCAGCGGTTGCCAAAATCAAGTGATACTTTAAAACTCTGTATTTAGTTCAACCAACAATCAACAAAATAAAGGAAGAGTTGTTTGGAGAGCTGTAATCTGATACCGTTTTAAACGTACAGCTCCCCTGGCATCCATTCTTGTGATTTAGAAAAAAATGCTATAATGTAATAATAGTTAGTATGCATCGTTTCGCACAGCCGTAACGCAGTTTCTGTTCTATTTCCCCCTAACCGCTAAGTCATTATTCTTCTGAATACAACTCAATGAAGTAATATTTCTGAATAAAAAAGCGTCCTTGTTCCCCGTCTTTAAACTGGCAGCTTCAGAGTTGTCATGTGTGATGGACAGAAAGGCAAAAGTGACCTCCTAAAAAAACGATCCTTTAGGAAGTCACAAACTGTATTCAAAGATTAGTAAGCATGTTTGATTTACGCCTGCTGGACCTGTGTGCAAGTAATTATACAAACATTACAGTACATTGTCTGATGGATTGCAGCAGTAAAAGTCACTTGGTCTCTCCGTCTTAATGTCTGCCTGAGTCATCTGCGTTAAAAACATTTACGTCAAAGCCACAATGAAATGTTTGATTTATGATTTATACAGTTGTTCTGCCTGTTCTAGTGCTGACGAGTTATGAGCTTGTTAAAAGTGGCATCTGTCAAAGCGGGGATGAAGGCTGAACTCAACGCCTTCACATGGTGAAGCAGTCTGGATTTCTGACTCCCTGCTGCTCACAGACCCCGTTCACATTTGGCACTAAAATGGGCGATCTGATCACAATCTTAAAGCTCAAAATAGACTGAAAGCTGTAGCGCCTGACTGACAGGTCAACTGTTTTCATGCTGATTAAATTGTTAAAGTTTTAAAGTTTTTTTTTTAAAATCTTACTTCCTCTGGGAACTACTTTGTGAACTTTGCTTAACATTTTGAAGTTAAAAGATTTTACACCTGATTTTAACATTTCTTTTGAAGGATTATGACATTTTGGGAAATACGCTTTCACTTTTCTTGCTGAGAGTTAGAAGAGAAGATTGATACTACCAATGTCTGTCTGCTGACTACAGCTTAAAGCTACAGTTTAAAGCTACAGCTTACAGCTACAGTTAGCAGCGGTTAGCTTACCATTGCATAAAGACCGGAAGCTAAAACCAAAGGTAATTTGAACTCGTCAGAATCCACTTACCAGCTCCTTTACAATCAGTGACGATTCCACAACATTACTTCACTTCAGCAATTAGTCCCGCACATAACCTTCTTCTGTAAATCCAGCACATCTGGTTTTCACACCTTGCTTTTCATGTAGATTCAACAAACAAGGCATAACGTTGAAATTAGTCAGCTTTAGAGCAGCTGCTAGGTGGATTGTTACTTGTGTTGCCTTGGAGAGATCCTCAGAAGCAGTATTCTCCTGTTTTCAGTCTTTATGCTAAGCTAACTAGCTGCTGGATGTAGCTTCATATTTACTCTACAAACATGCTATCATTCCTGCAAGAAAGTTAATATTTACCTATTCCTTTATATTGTGTAAATTTGAATCTGATTATTATTATTTTATGAATTAAATACTCAGCAAGTATTGATTATTAGACATTGAAGTCTGACACATTCTCTATTGTTGATGTCAATTGATTCAATTAAATCAATACTTGTATTTGCAATTGAGGAAATAGGTTTTTGTTTTTGAAAACCTTTTTAGTTGTTTTCTGTCATAATTTGGGTTCTTTTAACGGGTAAAAATGTTGTATTTTCACATTTAGAAAGATGCAATTTATTGGTTCATTCTAGGTGATCATTTTAAACGACTTTACTTCATATCTAAAACACAGCGAAGACAAGAGAAGTCTACCAATTTTCTGGACAGATGACATGATCATGGTTGGTTAAAGACAGAATGGTGTCATCCAGGCAAACATTTTTAATGAGACACAAACCAAGATGTGGTTGAGAGGTGACTGAATGCTGCCTGTCTGCCGATGTGCAGCAGAAAGGTTCTTCTAACATCTGTGTTCCTCTGTCCGTGTGTGTCAGTGCGCTGATGCTGGAATCTTAATTTACTTTTATTATCATTTTAAACTGCAGTGGGGATTCCAATCTTAGGATTCCTTTGCTTCCAGATGACCAAAAGAAATAATTCAAAAATACAATTAAAAAAAATATCAACGGGTTTTATTGTAATTTGCATCTACTGTTTTTTTTTCTGTTTCAGGGGAAATGTGGCATTGGCGGAAGATACAGTTGCTGACAATTTGACAAGTGTGACATTTACAAATAATCCCCCGGGGGCTGTGAGAGCGCAGAGACATATTTTCTTTCCTGACAAACTTTGATGAAAGCCAAAAAGACACAGTTGATCTTCTTCCGGTGTGTGTCTTGCCGTTGGTGTCGGCATCTGTTTTCTATGTCAGTTTCCTTCTTTTGCCTCTGTTTCTTGTGTGATGCTCACCTTCTAGCTGGTGGACTGATCTGCGTCCATGTAAACCTTTTACTTACAGTCTGCCAAAGCTGCCGAACAAGGTCTTGATTGCTTGTGCTCTTTCCAGCCCATGATCACCAGATGGCTTCCTTTCCATTATAACCTGAGCGCTGTCATCCCTGTTCCAGAGCGTTTTATATCTATTGTAATACGGTACAGTTTTCAAAAAGCTTTTGTTTTACTTGTCTACTATTCTGGTATATTTGGTCAAAATCATACTTTTGTACTCTCATAAAAAAACTGGGAGCAGTTATGTTCTATACATCATGATTTTGCAAAATGATTACAATAAACCTGCAGGGTTATAGGGAGCCACCAATAATAATGTTTAAAAAAACATTCACATTGAGTGGACCTCAGAAGCCAATCTTATGAAAAAAAGAGAAAATTCTTTAATGCCAATTGAGCATGGAGCCCTGCAGGACTTTTCCCCTGGAGGTAAAGAGTATGTCCTTTAAAAACACACACACATGGCAAAGTGGCTGCTGGACTTTCAAGCATGCATTTACCCTGTAATTTCTTCAAAAACCTTTTCTTTTCATGTGAGTCAACTGGCTGTATTCACTGTGATAATGACAGCAGCTGAGAAAACCTTTAAACCACAAACAAATGTGCAGTTACAGGAAATGCAAAGGACTGATTTCCTCACAGTAACCTTTATAAGCACAATGCAGCTGGCACCTCATTGACGTGCTATCATTATGGACCATTTATGAAGTAAAACACAAAGGATCTACGTCCAGTCTAACCCACAGCAGCAAAAACTAATGATCATTGCACAAATACATATTTGTGCATACCTGCAATGATCATGAACCTTAAAACCTTTCATTTCACATGCAGAATAGAAGCCAAACTTTTATGTACCCCAAACATGGGATTGGGTTCATCATGGGTAGTTGTACTTTATTTAGACAAGCAATCTGTCACTACAGACAGTAACCATACTGCCGTCTCCTTCGCAGCATGGGCTGCAGAGAAAGATGCGGTCATGTGGTCATGTCCCCTTGCCCACTGCCATCTGGAGACGCTGTCAAATACAGACTGACTCCAGAGATTAGTATTAGATCTGCAGCCAAACAGCCATATTCTAATTGTCTTATTGTATTGCGTGGGATGACCATGATGCTCGCCCGGATGTTCAGAGTTCATTTAGTTTGTGACCCAATCTGCCACTTCCACATTCCCTTTGAACGCTTTCACCTTTCCTGCCATGCTGTCAGCTCAGGATGCAAAATAAGGCAGAACAAGATTTGAATACATGAAATATTCCAGGTGGCCTTCTGTTTGTCGAGTTGCTATGTTTTTGAGGGTTTTAATTTTTTTTTAGCTTAATGGCAAAGTTCACTGATACGAGGCAAAACTAATCATCGCTAACTCACAGAAGTCACCAGAGAGTGGGGTAATTATGAAATGTGAGAGAAAAAAACAAATCAGGCAGAGCGGAAAGTAAATGCACTTTTTTGTGTGTATAGGGAACGTGCAGCAACAGGAAACAGAGGTTAGACACTCATAACTCAATGCCATTTAGATCCTCTTTACAGCTTGCATTATAATGTGCTGCATATCCAGATTGTATATCTAGATATGCTTTAACCTCATTATATTTACACCTGGTAGGAATTTCCCTTCCAGTGTCCATTGAGATCCGAAACAAACGTTGCAGCCAGAAGCTGTTGTGGCCGTTCTCCACCATTTAAATGGTAAATGGTAGTCATAAAACTCACAGTTTGGATCGTATCACGGATCAGAGTCACGGATTGGATCAGCACATAAGAAAAAGGGAGCAAATATAACTTATACAGATCCCTGATCACGTTTTTTTTTTCTCAATTAATCCTAATTGCCGATTATTAATGATCTATATTGCACGTACAGATCCCTTTGTTTGTTTTTTAATAAAGCACCTGGTCTAGGCTCTAGGCCATGGGTGGGCAAACTACGGCCCGCGGGCCGGATCCGGCCCGTTGGGCGTTTTGATCCGGCCCGCCGAGTATTATGAATTATAAATTATAGTAAAGACCGCTGTAACGCTTCTCCGTCCCCGACTTGAGTTTCCCGAAGCACGATGACGGCAAAAGACCAGCATCGATGTTTCTTAACTCAAGTCGGGAACGGAGAAGCGTTACAGCGGTCTTTACGTGCCGTGCTTCCTGCAGCGCATCAGGCTGCGAGTCCAGCTGCTGCTGTCTGCGCTGCTCACCTCCACCCCTCCCCCACAGGCCAGCGCGCCACGGAGACATGGTCCGTTTTATACGGCATAACGAACGCACATCAGACCCACGGGACTCATGTGACATATAGGGTTCTGCCTGCCAGCCTCCTGCCAGCTTCCTGCATTGAGCCCCTCTGCAACAGGGTTTTTTTTTTAGACAAACTGCTAGTCAAGAATCAAGCACCAAGGCAAGTTATTTGCTAGCATTTAAATTAGCAAAAGCCAGCAAGCCTTTCTCTGAAGGGAAGTTTTTGAAAGAATGCATGGTAGAGACAGCAGGTCTCTTGTGTCCAGAGAGCAAAAACAAATTCGAAAAAAATCACGCAGGACAGTGACTCGGCGTGTAGAACTAATTGACGAAGACTTAGCCAGCGAGTTAAACAAAAAAGCTGAGTCATTTAAGTTATATTCGTTAGTAAGTAATGTAAGTTCTCTTTACGTTTTAGTTATTGGCTTTTACTTATAATTTATATTGGTTCACACAAACACACTCTATCCATCTGATACTGGCCCGGCCCGTCTGTCAAATTTTAAAAGTCAATGTGGCCCCTGAGCCAAAAGGTTTGCCCACCCCTGCTCTAGGCTATTCAGTTTTTGCCACCATCGCAAAAATGATTTCAACAGCTCTGAAGTAATTGTAGTTATAGTAATATACAGTGTTTCTTTCTTCCTAAACAAACTCTATTCAAATGATTAGGAAATATCCGACCATTCACACCACATGTCAATATTCACCCATAGTTTCATAGACTGATGGCAACAACACATTTGCACTCACAAATCATCAAATACTGACGCTTGGTTAGAGCCCCTTGGCATCAAACTACGATGCTAACCCTCTAGCGTCAGTAATGGTTATACATTGGAGTATGTTGAAAGCCCAGTACGTGCATACATTACATTTAGCTGACGCTTTCATCCAAAGCAAGTTACATGCTATACAGTAAACAGTAGACACAGCAACGGTGAGCAATCAGGGTTAAGTGTCTTGCTCAAGGACACAACGACATGGACTAGCGGAGCCGGGGATCGAACCACTGATCCTCTCATTGAAAGTCGGACTTGCTAACCACTGAGCCACAGTCACCCCATACAGATGCTTTAGTGTGCCTCCATGTGTCGACATCCGAGGCCGATGGGCACTGACTAAGCGAGTTGGGAATGAGAACGAGTTGATGGCTGGGGCTAAGGGGCCCAACTTCTCATCAGGATCTAATCTAATGCTTATTCACACGCACTCACACACTGACATCCCAGCTTTTGTAAGCAATTTGTGGTTATCTTACCCAATGACATGCAGACTGGAGGAGCCAGGGATCAAACCTCCGATCTTCGGCTGCATGCCCAATTTTCCCTTTTGCTTTGCCATTTCTTCACAAATAACTTGGTTGCAATATGAATTTTATCTCCATCCATGATTGACTTGAATGTTGATTTTGACAGGCTTCCTGCTGCTTTCTTAATAGCCTGGCTTATCATAAAGGACTAATGGCTGCTTCCTGCTGGTTTGGAAGAGTCACTCGCAAATATGTATTTCCAGCCACATAGTTGTATAGATTGAGAATGCAATTGCACTTACACTTGTGTTTAATGTGGTGGCTAATCAGATAATCTTTTGGGTGGAGGTTTGTCATGTGGCCGAGCACTATACATTTGTAATCCCATTACCCAAAACAAAGTATTTGTTAAAGTCACGCCATATATCTTGGGTGGATCTGATCTCTAAAAAAAGCTCAGTGTAAATGGATTCAAGACACATTCGAGAAGGTTTGAAATATGACTTAAAACATGCTAGCCACATGTTAGAAAGATGTAGGCTATGCATCTGCCTAAAGCCACATACACACTCAATACTCCTCCCAAGTGCAACTAGTCACTATCATATCAGGGTCTGTCCTTTGTAATAATAGGAGCAGAAGTTACACAAAAATTACAGTAATTAACTGTCATTCTCTCTTTAGTTGGAGACAAAGTGTTAGCTTAGGCATCCTTATTAGCTAGCGAGCTAAACTGTTATTTTTGCACTAACACTTTACAATTTCTTCTATTTCTGGCTTTGGTCATTTGTGGGCGGTAATCTAAATCCATACTGAAAGTCTCTAATTGTATTTCATTTCTACATTTCAGCCATGGAGTTTTATCATATTTAAAAAAATATCTCAAAGCATATAAGGATCTACTCTATATTGTGTCCCAGCTGTTTCGTAATGTAATTAAATATGTGATATGTCAGGAGATTCAACAATCACATCTACAGTGTTGAAAAAGGACAAATGATTGTTTACAGTCCCACAGATTTAATTCAGAAGTACACAAATATCGTCAAAAGTAAGATGTCAAAATTGTATTGTTCCAGCTGTGTTAACATGATTTAAAATGCAGCTGAAGTAAACATGAGCAACACGTAATGACAATCAGCTCCAGTCTGCAGGAATTAACAAGGATAAGAGTTCAGCTCAGGTGTTCTACATTTGAGAGTGCAGTTGGAGATAATGAGTATATTTCATATGGCGGGTTGGTGGATAACCGAGTATAAACCAACAGGTACTGTAAGTATCATTAGTACTTCCAGAAGCACAACCAGGGAAATAATCAAAAATATAAACGTACAGAGTGGCATCTATTCATGTGAGCCTCTGAGAACAGAACAAAAGTCTGCAAATAGAAATAGGTTAAAGTTCAGGTGCAGTGAGTTCAGGCACTCTCTCTCTGTGCCTTCAGACCTGTGATCAGCCCTGAGGCTCAGATGTTTGAGTCTGATTCAGGGCAAATTATGATACGCCAGGGGCTAATTTTGTACATGCAGATTGTTACGACTCCTAAGGGATCTAGGGGAAAGGAGTCACAAACATAAAGACAGAGGCAAAGTGGAGTGGTAGAAATAAGGTTTATTGGAGGTCGCTCACTCCAAACGTAAACACATACGAGAAAAGAAGGGTGGACGAGGGTGCGGCCAAAACAAAAGTCACCAAAAGAGGGTCCCCAAAAGGGAGACTAAACGGTAGAGCTGTTCCGTTTCAAAATACATTCGGGGCAGCACCCACTAACCTATGTGCTAACAAAAGGTAAGCTACGTGAAGAAATCAGTATTAGCTCTTGCCCTCACCCAGTCTTCCTCGCCCCACCCCACGTGGGTATTCGTCGAGGCACAACACAATCTTACACACAAGGAGAGAGCCCTCGAACAGTCACGCATACAACGAGGGACAGGGACACTCCGTTTCCTGCAGGTCCCCGGTAGCTCTCCCGCCGAACATCCCCGACTTGTCTGGCACCGCTCGTTGTTTCTCCCCTCTCTTTCATCCCGCCTCCTTTTAAGAAGCCGGTCGTACCGGAAGTAGGCGCGGCTTCGACGCCTCAATTGGATGCTCCACTCTCCCCTCTCTTCCGGACGTAGGCGGGCCTTCCGTCTCCTGCTCAGCTCCTGTTCTCGGCAGACACACACATACTCCCAGAAACGGTGAGAGCCGTAACACAGATTTTCCCGTCTCATTGTGGCTTCATACTGGGATTTTTATAGTATTAGAGAAATTGTGCCGCTGAAGACAGGGATATTTGAATTCCTCTATAGTTAATTTTTATTACCAGGCAGGACTTAATTTTAGGTGGCCATCTGTACATCCGGCGCTAATTAGCAGAGGTGTCAAAAGTATTCACATTCATTACTCAAGTAGAAGTATAGATACTAGGGTTTAAAAATACTTCTGTAAAAGTTGAAGTATCAACTCAAGCTTTTTACTTAAGTAAAAGTGTAAAAGTACTGGTTTCAAAACTACTTAAAAGTATAAAAGTAAAAGTAATGTAAGGGGAATTTGTTTTCCATTAAGGACAAACTCTTAAGCTGTGTCTCAGGGGCCTATAGTGCATTACCCCACCTCCCCCCCCAAAAAATATTTTTTCTAAAGGCCATAATGACTAATGTTGTATTAAAATGTTATGTTGAAAAATGTGGGATGCACTAGACTACCCGTTTCAGCTGCATATATGCCCATTGAAAATTATCACATTTTATGCAAGGCAAGGCAAGTTTATTTGTATAGCACATTTCAACACAAGGTGATTCAAAGTGCTTCACGTACAGCCATTAAAAGCATAAAAACACAATGCAGAATAAAAGATTTAAAAACAATTAAAAACAATTACACAATCCAAAATAAAAGATTTAAAAACAATTAAGAACAATCATTAAAACAATAAAAAACAGTTAGAAGGCAAAAAGCAGAAATAGATAGATACAGAATTGAATAAAAGTTGCAGTGCAGTTTAAGATATAAAATGCAGTAGTGAAATGTAGAATCTGGTTTAATTAAAGGCAACAGCAAACAGAAAGGTCTTCAGTCTGGATTTAAAGAGGCTGAGGGTCTCTGCAGACCTGCAGCTCTCAGGGACCTTGTTCCAGATGTGTGGAGCAGAAAAGCTGAACGCTGCCTCTCCGTGTTTAGTTCTGACTCTTGGAACAGAAAGTAGACCCGTCCCAGACGACCTGAGGGGTCGGGATGGTTCATAAGGCAGCAGCAGATCACTGATGTATTTAGGCCCTAAACCATTCAAGGCTTTATAAACCAGCAGCAGGATTTTAAAGTCAATTCTTTGTTGGACAGGAAGCCAGTGCAAAGACCTCAGAACTGGAGTGATGTGATCCACTCTCCTGGTCTTAGTGAGGACTCGAGCTGCAGCGTTCTGAATCAGCTGCAGCTTTCTGATTGACTTTTTACTGAGACCTGTGAACACACCGTTACAGTAGTCAAGTCTACTGAAGATGAATGCATGGACAAGTTTCTCCAAACATAAGACATAAGTTGAGACATAAGTCCTCTAACCCTTGATATATTCTTCAGGTGATAGTAGGCTGATTTTGTAACTGTCTTGATATGACTGTTCAGGTTGAGATCTGAATCCATAACTACTCCTAGATTTCTGGCTTGGTTTGAGGTTTTTAACATCAGTGATTGAAGCTCAGCGCTCACTTTCAATCGTTCGTCCTTGGAACCAAAAACAAGTACTTCTGTTTTATCTTTATTTAATTGAAGAAAATTCTGGCACATCCAGTTGTTGATTTCTTCAATACATTTAGCCAGCACTGGTATGGGATTATAGTCCCCTGGTGATATAGTTATGTAGATTTGTGTGTCGTCTGCATAGTTATGATAACACACTTTGTTGTTTTTCATAATCTGAGCCAGTGGAAGCATGTAGATATTGAACAGAAGAGGCCCCAGTATTGAACCTTGGGGAACACCACATGTCATACCAGTCAGCTCTGACCTGTAATTAGCTACCGACACAAAGTATTGTCGGTCCTTCAAGTAAGAGTCAAACCAGTTAAGTGCTGCGCCAGAGAGTCCTACCCAGACTTTCAGTCTGTCTAGTAGTATGTTGTGATCGACCGTGTCGAATGCAGCACTGAGATCCAGTAATACTAAGACTGAAGTTCTGCCACTGTCTGTGTTTAAGTGGATGTCGTTGAAAACCTTAACAAGAGCAGTTTCAGTACTGTGATGCTGACGAAAGCCAGACTGGAAGACATCAAAACAATTATTTTCGGCCAAGAAGCTATTTAGCTGATGATAAACCACTTTTTCCATTATTTTACTTAATAAGGGGAGGTTTGATATTGGCCTATAATTTTTCATTATTTCGGGGTCTAAACTAGCCTTCTTTAGGAGTGGTTTAATAACTGCAGTTTTTAGGGCTTGTGGGAAGACACCTGAGAGAAGGGATGTGTTTACAATTTGTAAAAGGTCAGTGATCATGCAGTGCGAAATATTTTTGAAAAAGTGTGTTGGTAGAATATCTAAGCAGCATGAGGATGTTTTCAGATGTTGTATAATATCGTCTAAGCTTCTTTGGTTAATTGAATGAAATTGTGTCAAGATATTTGGATGGATGTTATTTAAAGATGGGGACAACACACATCCTGTGGTTGGTGTGGAGCCACCAACTGCTTGTCTAATTTGATGAATTTTGTCAGCAAAAAAGAATGCAAATTGATTGCATGCCCAGGTGAATTGGAGCGTAGCAGTTACTGACACCGGAGGGTTTGTTAGCCTGTCCACGGTAGCAAATAAGGCGCGTGCATTGTTATTGTTTTTGATTATGATGTCAGAGAAGAAGGCCCGCCTTGCATTTCTAAGTTCCAAATTGTAGTTGCGAAGTCTCTCTTTATAGATACCACAGTGAACCTGGAGATTAGTCTTTCGCCACCTGCGCTCAGCTTTCCGACACTCTCTTTTCTCTATTCGGACCAGCGTGGCATTTCTCCAAGGGGATCTTTTCTTACCTGAGACAACCTTCACCTTAGTGGGTGCAATGGCATCAATAACATTTTTAACTTTAGAATTGAAGTCATCCACAAGCTCATTGACTGAGATGCAAGAGAGGGCTGGTGTGGAGGAGAACTTCTGAATAAATAGTTCACCCGTGTTTTCAGTGATGTAACGCTTTGTCACAACCTTGGTTTGGACATTTGTGTGCAGGGAGATTGCACTCTCAAAGAAAACACAGAAATGATCAGAGAGTGCAACATCAGTCACAGCAACCTTGGAAATGTCCAGACCTTTGGTGATGATTAGATCCAGGGTGTGCCCCTTGTTGTGGGTGGGACCTGTTACATGCTGAGTCAGCTCATAGTTATCAAGGACACCACATAGCTGTATAGACCCTCTGTCCTGGGGATTATCAACATGGATATTAAAATCACCAACAATGGCAACACAATCAAAATCAACACAGATTATAGACAGCAGTTCAGTAAACTCATCGAAGAAGGATGCACAGTATTTAGGTGGTCTGTAAATGTTAAGGAATAAAACTCGAGTGGAATTCAGAGCCACATATTCAAAAGAAGTAAAATGACCAAAAGACATCTGCTTGCATTGCAAAGACTCATTAAATAAAATAGCAACTCCTCCTCCTTTCTTATGCGCTCTTGAAACACTCATGAAACTGAAGTTGGGAGGTGTTGATTCAATAAGAACAGCTGCACTGTTATCTTGGTCTAACCAAGTTTCGGTTAAAAACAAAAAATCCAGCTTGTGCCTAACAATGAAATCATTGATTAAAAATGTTTTTCCTGACAGAGACCTGACATTTAATAAAGCTAAGTTTAATGTGTTTAAAGCTCTATTTGTCCTATGTGTCTGGACAGGCTGACGGAAAATTATCAATAAGTTTGATAAATTTGCAGATTTACTAATGTTTCTTCGCAGCCTCACCTTTCCTTTTCTATGAGTCAGGACAGGAATTGAGAACGCTAGCTGCATACAGGGCCCCGACTGTTCCTGGAGATATTCAGTAGTGTCATTAGCCTTGTAGTCCGGACCCAGAAGATATCAAGTAGATATCAATATCAAGGTTTCTGTATCCGTTATAGCTTGAGGATATTGGTGGAGCTGTCGTGGAGGCGGGGGCAGAAATGGCAGAGGTCGAGCTGGACTTAGAGCCAGCGGCAGCGGTGGCCGAGGTCGAGGTCGAGCTGGACTTACTGGAGGGAAAATGGGAGTGCGGCGGGGAGTGAATTTGGTTCCAGCAGTGACCAGCTCTTTCATGTGGTCAGTGAACTCCAGGTGGGGGGAGGAGGGGGAGGATGAGGGGGAGAATGCAGAGGAGGGGGACCTGGATGGTGTATGGGGGGTGGAAGTTGGTGCTGGTGACTGAAGTAAATTATCTTCCTCTCTCGGAGGGGGGGGCCTTGTTGGTGAGGTTGGAGACTCCTCCTCTTGGCTCTCCTTTGGCATCCTTCCCATGAGGTCTCCAGGACGACGCTGTGTGGTTATCTCTTGTTTAGACTCCTCTTGTCTACTGTCCTTGGCAGTGGGAACAGACGGGTGACGCAGGAAGAAAAATAGGTTAGAGGCAAACTGTTTTACCCCTGACTTGTTCAGGCAGATTCCATCTGCTTTAAAAAGATGAATGCGTTCCCAGAAAAGGTAAAAATTGTCAATAAAATGTACTGGATGGTCAGTACATGCAGTTGACAGCCATCTGTTCAGTGCAAACAGCCTGCTGAATCTTACATCTCCTCTCCTGGCTGGTGGCAGAGGGCCACTGATAAACACCTCGGCATTGACAGAGCTGACTGTGTTTAACAAGTCAATAAAGTCTCTCTTCAGAACTTCAGACTCTTGTTTCACAAGATCTGCGACTGTGGCTCAGTGGTTAGCAAGTCAGTCTTTCAATCAGAGGGTCGGTGGTTCGATCCCCGGCTCCGGCAGTCTGCGTCGTTGTGTCCTTGAGCAAGACACTTAACCCCTAATTGCTCACCGTTGCTGTGTCTACGGTCTACTGTATATCATGTAAGTCGCTTTGGATAAAAGCGTCAGCTAAATGAAATGTAATGTAATGTAATGTAATCACAGCTTCCCGTATGCAGAATTATGTTTTTCACCGTAGGATGGTTAGCCACGATGTCCAAGATTTTGTCTCTCATATTAGAGACCATGTCCGTCGGAAAGCAGAGTATTTTGGTATTCTTGCTGCACACTGTTTTCACATCTTTTACAGCATAGTCACCAACAATCAGAGTATCAGGCCCAGTCTTTTCCTGCGGCCTTTTACGTTCACATTTACTCTCAGTTCTTACCCTGCTTTTGGAAGATAGCTGCTTATCCAGGGCATCCGATTCAGGATCCTGCGACAATGGAGCAAATCTGTTTTCAAGTTGTAGTCTTGGTTGTTGTGGAGGTTCTTTGGTGGTTTTACTTTTCACAGCTGTTCTCGGCTGTGTCCAGCTGCGTGCCGGGGTTGAGGAGGAATTCTGCCTCCGTGGTAGTGCGGGCCAGCCAGTCGCATCAGAAATCTCAGGATTCTGGGCTCTGCCTGTTAGTCGTCCTCCCACATCCTGAGAGAATGATTTCCTCTTCGGCTTTAAACCGAGAGAGTTCCAGGGAGGACTACCATTTGAGGAGTCATTTACATCTGCACAACCCTCCTGTTTCTTGGTAGGCCTGGTGGTGCTAGTTAGCTGTGTCTTAGCTTGCACTTGTCCAGGATCTTGAGTCCATGGTAGAGTGGTATCGTTCTCACACGGTCCATTTACCTCCGAGTTCACTTCTAGTCGGGAGATTTTTATTTCCATGACTGCAATCTTCTGCAGGAGTTTGTAGTAGTTGTCCATGGAAAGGGCTGGCATCTTGTTGCTACTTAGCTTTAGCTTAGCTGCTAAGTAGCCTATAGCGATTTTCTCTAAACCAGCGGAATTTTAAATCTACAGAGAAATAGAGTCCCAGTGACTTTGAAGTGTCCAGCAGCTGCTGTTCAAGGACTCTCACAGAAGAAAAATAAAATGTAGGAAGATATTAGCAGAAAAAATGCAAGCAGAAGCGAGAGCAAGCAGAAAAAGCGTCTGCACTGTAAGAAGCCGGAAGCAAATACATTAAAGTACCATATGTGTACTACTGAGCATTAACATGCGTTTCATGGAGCGGAAGACATGATAACTAGTTGCCTATAAGTATTGTAATAGTGCAAAAAGTCAAACTTCAGTGGAATGTTATCAATAACCTGTCAGGCCGGAATCAAACCCGGGTCGCTGGCTTCGTGGACCAGCGAGCTAACAAGTGAGCTACGAGGACCCAGTTGCGGTCTCTTGTCAATTTGGTGCTTTATTCACAGAAGCTCCAATACACAGAAGATAATGGCAGCGGTCAACAAAGAGAACACAAGGATACTCCAAAAAATGATAATCCAAAACTCCCAAAGTAAACAGTTCAAAAACGATAGTCCAAAATCCCAAAATAAATAGCTCCACAAACGGCAGCGATAATCCAAAAAGAAAAACCCCAAAAGGTACAGGCAAAAAGCCAACACAGGAACGGCTACTTAAACTAGCACTCTTCGAAATGCGGCTGAGAACCGCAACCCCAAAACAGCCGTAACGCGGCTGAAAGCTCACTTGCCTTGTTGTTTAGACTAACATTGCAGCGAAGAACAAGTGCAACAAAACAGGTACTTATACCCAGCTCACAAATTAAAGTGGCTCTCTTAACGAGCGGATCAGGAACAGGTGAGCACATGTAATCAGGTGAAGGAACATAACAGGACACAGGTGAGGAACTCAAAAGAGAATAAAAACACGTGAACCCAAACAAGTCCCTAACCATGTCTCCCTTTGGCCACCAGGGACCGCCAATGTTCCAAATTGTCCCAGAGTCTGCCACCGACTGTGACATAACCTTTATTGGAAGAGACCTTGAGACCTTTGGACTCAATCCCATATGTACAACACTACCAATAGGTTTTGTTCAGCCGCAAAAGCAGCAGGTTCTCAAAGTTATTTGAGCCAATGCATGCTCTTCTTGGCCTGAAGATGAGCCCTGCAACACTAAACAGTCTTCCACAGGCTGCTGAGGCAGGGAGTGCCGTATTAAACTTAAGTGAAAGCTGGCACACAGCTGGGAAGGACTTCAGTACATCTACTGTGTCTCCTGGGCACCCCAGGTACGCATCCAACTGCTGGGTCGTTTCAAGAGGGCCGGTCTTCTTCAAGGAGGAAAAGAAGTCCTCTTCCTCAGATGATTGGGAGCCCTCAATGACGTGATTCTCAGCCTGACAGTCCAAGTGGCTTCTAATATAGTCAAGGCCTGTGGAATAAAAAAACATAATCAGGATAATGTATACCATATGACAGTATTGTAATTGTGTATTGGATTGTGTGTCATTAAATGTCATTTCACTGTCTCCATAGAAATTACACATACTGAGGGGAAGTTGAGAAGTGAGACACTTACCAAGTTTGAGAATATCTTTGTCACTTGTCCAGCAGGTCTTAAATTTGGGAACTAGAATGGCTGCGGCTATTAGCTCTGGATCTGCAAGCATCTCTCCGAAGCGTTTTTGTAGGCCTGAAAGAAGTGCCGTAATCAAAGGCTCACAGAACTTGGAGGCGACGTGAAGGTGCTGGAGCTTGGTCCTTAGCAGAGTTATGGTTGGGACCAACCATCCCATCTGCACACTGGTTTCTCCCTGAAGGACGTCAAGTGCCTTGGCAATTGGGCTCATTGTCTTTGCATATTCTGCAAGAAATGCAAGTTCCACTGGAGTAAACCTGTACAAAGAAGAAAAGAAAAACACAACATGGAACATTTAGCCTACTTGATGTAGCACCTTTAACTGGATAATTAAAAAGGAAACATATTATCATCTGAGACTTTTAGAAATGTAGTTGTGTTGCTACAAATCACATCCATAGTAAATTTGGGGACTGCATATTGGCATAGTGCATTCATGTGTTCTACAGTACTCAAAGTATAAAACTGTAACTTAATCTATTGTTAATCACTTCATTAACTGAAAGGCAGAAAAGCAAACACTTACTTTGGTGTATCTAGTTCACTGCAGACAGCTGCAAGGGCTCCCTCGCCTTGTTCTCTTGTTATTCTCACTATTCTTTCTACGGCTGAGAAGAGTGAATTCCACCTTGTAGCAACAGGCCGTACGAGTTGGAGTTTGCAGTGGTCTTCAATTACTTCAGATGCAGTGGTTGATCTTGAACTTTTGTTCCACAGGCTAGAGCATTTGGCAAATGTGGACCTTGCCACACGCTTGTACAATGGGTTGACCTCTGCTTTTGAAGCATCAACTGTGGACACTAAATTGAGGAGGTGGCAGGCGCAGCGATGGTGCTTGGGTAGCTGGTATTCCAAGTAGTCATCTTCGTCCAACAGGGCTCCGGCATCAACAAATTCAACACCCTCAACGCTTTCCTCATCTTCATCATAATCATCATTTTGGCCACCATCATCCTCTTCTCCATCACCCTCTCGTACAGGTTCAGGATTATTGTTCTCGTCAGTCTGCCCATAAACTCTGAAGGCTTTCAGGAAGTTTGATCCATTGTCAGTTGTAGTGCGAACGATCTTCTCTCTGATATTGAATTCTGTGTGAATATCATTAAGGGCACCAGCCAGGGCAGAAAAGTTATGTGACCCTTTAAGTTGCTTGCATGCCAGGGCAGCACAGGATCTCTGCATGGTCTGGGGGTTAAACCAGTGCGCAGTGACACCAATGAAACCACGACGGTGTGCCGTCCAGCAGTCTGTTGTTGTTGCTACAAACTCAATTTCACTAAGGGCAGCTTTCAGTTTTCTTTTCATTTCAACAGAGGCCTTTGTGACTTGGTTTACAACAGTATTGCGCGTCATGACATTTGTATTTGGCTGAAGATGTTGCACAAGATCAATGAAGCCCTGTTGCTGAACAATGTGTGGTGGGTGCAAGCCTTCGACAACAAATTTGAGGACTACTTTATCCACACTTGCCTGGGACACTCTTCGAGTCTCCCACAGCTTGGTTTTTTTGGAGGGTGGGTCCAAAGAACCTTCAGTGGATGACTTCCTTTTGACGGCTGATGAAGTAAGTTGCGTGTACCTCTCTAGACGTGTGGGGTGTTTCTTCTGTGGAGAAAATGAATGTACGGGTACAGATTGAGATTCATATTATTTCTCTCAAACCACAAACTCAGATTATCTAGGACTTCTGCTGTATTAAATGTCCTGCTTGAAGTTCATGAAAGAAGGTCAGACTACAAGTTAGGGAGCAGTTTCACTGGTCTATGCAATTATGTTGAGCAGACCGGAATATTTACAGCTGTTTTAGGACCATGTTTTTGGCATGACCAAAAAGTAGCATTATTGATGAGATAGTCAGACTTTAATTCATTTTATACTGCATTTGGCTGATAGTTGGGCCTATTACATCTTTACAAGGACCTATGGGGCCTGCCCTACACAGGCGCGCGCACTCTCATACAGACAGGATCATGCCTATCCTTAGTACATGCTTTATCAACAAGCTGTAGACTACAGCTTTGCACAATTAACCTACAAATATTGCATATAGCAATAATATAAGTTCAGATAACCTTTGGCTAAAGTCGAATTTCAAATGTTACACAGAGCCCAACAAACGAACTTGCAAAGTTGAATCACAGCCTTTTACTATTAAGAAACCCATGGCATGTCTTGGCATGTACCTAGCCATAGCAAACATTGCAAATGTACAATTAGCCAGTATGATACTTGGTCACTACTACAACATTTAGTCAACAATCGACTATCATAACGAAAACTATAGTTTTGCTCAATTAACATACAGATGTTACATATAGAAATAATATAAGCTCAGATAACATTTGGCTAAAGTCGAATATCAAATCTCCCACAGAGCCCACCAAACGAACTATCCATCCAACCATTTTCCACCGCTTATCCGGGGTCGGGTCGCGGAGGCAGCAGGTCCAGCAGGCTGACCCAGACTTCTCTCTCACCCGCAACATCTACCAGCTCATTCTGGGGGATCCCGAGGCGTTCCCAGGCCAGCTGGGAGATATAATCCCTCCAGCGTGTCCTGGGTCTTCCCCGGGGCCTCCTACCAGTTGGACGTGCCTGGAAAACCTCTAAAGGGAGGCGTCCTGGAGGCATCCTAATTAGATGCCCGAACCACCTCAGCTGACTCCTTTCGACACGAAGGAGTAGCGGCTCGACTTCAAGCTCCCTCCTGATGTCCGAGCTCCTTACCCTATCTCTAAGGCTGAGCCCGGCCACTCTACGGAGGAAACTCATTTCGGCCGCTTGTATCCGCGACCTCGTTCTTTCGGACACGATCCAAAGCTCGTGACCATAGGTGAGGGTTGGGACGTAGACCGACCAGTAAATTGAGAGTCCCAAACGAACTAGCAACGTTGAATCATAGCCTAGCTACTGCTGTGCAAGCAAACCATGGCATGTCTTGGCATGCACCTAGCCATAGCAAACATCGCAAATTTACGTTACTAGGTTACTACAATATTGTGTCAATAATCGACTGATAATAATAAACTTTCAGCTTACCTCAATATGCTTTTTCAAATTCGACGGCGAATTTTTGAAAGCCATTAGTTCGTGGTACTTGGGTGCGCAGAGCTTGCAGCGCATTCGAAATTAATTGTTTTTGCACCCAACCATCTCGAAAAATTCTTCCAGGTACGGCCAGGGATGTACACGGGTTGGCTGGTCTTGTTGGCTATCAACCTCCTCGCTGATACTTGGTTGGGAGTGGGATATTTCGCTCGAGTTCTCTGACACGGACATCTTGGTACAGTAGGCTTTTCTGCTGTCCTTGCTGGAGAGTGACGTGATTTGTAACGGTTGATTTGTGTCATCTGCAGGTGCATCGCGTAGGAAACCAATAGGGTGTCGGAATGGTATATGTTTAAACTTCTCATCCAATCACAATCAAATTCACTCTATCCGGATGGCGCGATTTATCTGGCTAGTTTTTTTTTGTGTGTGTTTTTGAACGATGACAAGCGGAATAAAAACAAACCAAAATGAAATAGTAACGAGGCTATTTTTAAAATGTAGGGAGTAGAAAGTACAGATATTTGCGTGAAAATGTAAGGAGTAGAAGTATAAAGTCGTCTGAAAAATAAATACTCCAGTAAAGTATAGATACCCAGAATTTCTACTTAAGTAAAGTAACGAAGTATTTGTACTTCGTTACTTGACACCTCTGCTAATTAGTCCTTTCATTTTGTCTTGTTGAATGAAGACACCAATAGAGTCATCTTGGGTCAAATTGATTTGGTTTAATGCATTTTTATGCTGATGAATCTGTCCTTTTGGTCTTCAAATATGAACACCAGAAAGCTGTTTACCCTGCAGACAACAACGCTGTTAAGAAAAGTATCTACAGAAAAGCCTTCTGTACCTAATTTCCCAAGGTATGATATTTCTGTTCTAGAGCTGCACCATGTCATTTGATAGCGTATATGTGCTGCAAAACAGAAACCCAATTGGATTGGGTTTTATTGTTTGCACATAATCCACCTGCGACACAAACATACAGTATTGAGCACAGACATAAGATCCCTTTCTCAGTTGATTAAGTGAGCATCTGAGCCCTTGTATTTGAGCTGCTCCAACTTTTGGAAACTTTTAACATGATAAGCCCCAGTGCTCTGGGAAGAACCTTTCATCTCTGATCCAAAGAACAAATAATGCATTTTAATGCAAAAAACATTAAGCTTACTTACAGTATTTATGTGCTGTGGGTTTTGTTTTAAGATGAACTTGCTGTGGCATCCTATACAGCAACTGAAAGAGCTCAACACGTAACTTTACAAAACACAACACAAATAGAAAAAACACAAGCAAATAAAAGAACAATCTTGATACATTGCCAACACATAAAAGCATCAAAAATACAGAAACACTGCAAATCTGAACACAAAAAAACAGAAAATCAATAGACAAGTTCATTCTTGGTCTGGAACATTTACTTTGACAAACCATTCCCAACTCAATGTGCACTCAACAGCTTTTTCTGTTGCTTTCACCCCTATCACATGGTCGTCATCAGTGTATGGAGTTTGCTATGTCGTCATACGAATGTGTCCGTTGCATTTGATTCTCATGAGTTCAGAATGAAAGTTACTCCAAACAGAGTTAAAAGTATGTTTGGCTGAACAGAACTACTCATACACACACACTGCTGCGTACCTCAAACAATTGTGGGTCGTACTCACTAAATCGAATAATACAGCAGTGGGGGTGCAGACACACCTGGTGGAAATCTGCACTCTGCTAAGTGCACCTTTTTAGTTATTGTGGGTTTGCAAGTGCAAATGACCACTTTCACATACACTTTGTCATTTGATGCATCATGAATATATGTTGATTATTGCAGGTTTAATTCACTTTTCTAACTTGTTTTTATGAAGTTGCAGTACACCAAACTCTCTTGGATACTGCCCATAACATTTAATACAAATACATGTATTCAAAGAATGTCCCAGCCACTGCCATCATGACGCCACATTACCCCCTGATACTCCTCACTCGCTCACCATGCATTATGTGTTCCCAAACCAGCCCCTTAAACAGATGAGATGTTTGTTCCTGTGGACCCGACAGAAGCAGCCACCTCTCAGTGCTGCAGTGAAGAGGGAAAATAATGACATGTCATCTGATAATGGCTGCATTGCGGACGAACCAGCCCTTTTAATGGATTTATAATTAATGCTTGTGTGTTGGCCGATTCCACTGATGGCTGCTGAGAGGCAGGATAATGTTCTGGAACTACAAAGTCATTTTAGATCAGTGTGGATCAAGCCGGGGCCACAGAATCAGAGATAAGAGGTGCATTTTTATTCCATGAGAGGCGCTGGGCTGGCAGCTGCAGCCCAGAGAGCTTTTTTCTCTTTCCCCTCCATCTCTTACCCCTCACAGTCAGGGCATTAGAGGCCAATGACTCTCCAGGCTGCTCAATACTTACCACTTTAAGGACTCAGGTTCATTATTGTTCATGTTTTGGGTTCAGTGATTCATACCTGGATAAACACAGTCATAATTGGCCTGCATGAAGGGGTAATTTTTCATTCAATAAACTTATATGCAGGCTTGTTACAAGCGGTGTCAGATAAGGGAGTCGGTGTATTGAGTTCTGGGCTTTTATCCCAATAAAAGGTCAATGTTTTTATGTGCAGAAATAAAAGGTACAGGCAATAAAAGAGAGGTTTTTTTGTGGCCATCTGGTGTCCTGTAGTAGCGTATACTGTACAATTACAGACACGAGAGACTGGCTGATTCTTTGAGCATGTTTACTTCAAGGTTAGCTAGAGCAGAGGCTCCCAAAGTGAGTGCCACAGCACCCCTGGGGGGCCTTGAGGACATGACCAACGGTCATGCAAGATTTATCATATAATTTTGACAACATTGACATTAACTACAAAATGCAATACATATCAAAATCGCTGTTTTAAAATCTGCTGTTATGTTGCAACTAATGATGTAACAGTTTTTTCAAGAGCTCAGACACATCAAAGCAAGCTAACTACGAAACTAAAATCAGACATGATGAGTTGGCCATCATTTTCTGATAACATATTCGCTGTGGTACTGCGCGTTCCCGACATCATATGTGATCGTGTGTGTGATGCCTCAAACAAGTCAGGAAACTGTCAGCGGAGTCAGACTTGAGGGTTGTTCTCTCTCTCCACGCGTCAACAGCAAGCTCACATGTCCCATCAAAATGCCTGCAACCTTCTTTTTTGGGGGGGCTTCGAGACAGTTTTTTTGAAAATAAATGAAACATTGGCATATTGAATTGTATTTATTAATTCATAATTTAAATTAATCTGCAGAACACATGTTGGCTGAAATATATTGTTCCACATAATATATATCTCTATATATAGATATAGAGATATACATTATTCTAAACTATCTATTATTTATTTATATATTTTATTATATGTTTATATATAGATCTACATATATATATATATATCTATATATATATGGATATATATCTATATATATCTATATATATATATATATATATATATATATATATGTAACAGTCATGGAACCACCAAACAAGAGAGTGCATACCTCTTCCAAGCTGCATTAATGCTTTCAATTTATAAATTTAAGAAAATACATTTGAAATTTGAAGAAGTTGCATTTGGATAAAGACCTGCATCAACAGTGACATTATGCTTTTAGGGAATATCTGAATCCTGTGGATGTAAAGGCTTGTACAAGATAGTTAGATATGGGGCTCCTTGAAGGAAGTAACAATTCACTGGAAGAAAAGGACAATGGCAAAGAATTTAATGAAATTAGAAGAGAAAAGAAACATGTTTCATACATCAGGGAAAATACCAACCTGGCACAAAATATCCCATTAAAGTTACAATAGATTGTTGATTACTAGTGAAAGTCTGTCATGGCCGTTTCAGTGAGGTGAAGCCTGAATAAGTACATCTTAACTGAGACTTATTTTTGGTAAATTCCTAGCTTTGTAGTAAGAGCATTTACATTTAATGTGTCCTTGATCAGTGAGGTTGGCGGCACAATCAACTGCAGATGTAGCACATCAATGAGCACTGCAACGTCTTGCTTTGTGGTCATTTGTTTATTTGTAACTTACTTTGAAAGGGAGGTTGATTTGATCAAAATCCGATTTAAAATCCAGTTCTTTGATATATGCTTCATGTGCTGGTTGTACGGGCTATGCACTATCGAAGACATATTCATGTTTGTGTGGAGCACCTGTAGACTTCTTCCCATAACACGCACAATCTTTTTGCCTCGGCACGGCACACAAGCCCAACTCTGCCCCTGAATCTCAAATGACTCCCGCTTCATCACATAAACTTATTTTCAAAGCTTTCGGATGCTGCACCCTGCTTTGACGCACAACAGCAAGCTCATGCTTTTTATGACGAGTGACAGGTGTGCAAATGTTTCCCTCTCTCATCTGTCTGAGGCACGTCAGAGTGAAATGTGAGGCGCCGGTGTCGTCGCCGGTCAGTGAAACTCAGTGAAGATTTAAGACACATTCACAGCCTTTCATCCTGTGTTGTTGAAACAATAATGTCAGCAGAGACCCTCGCACCCCAGCGCCAGCCTCTGAGAGAATATGTGCGCTTCATCTACATGACATGCCACATTTCAGCATATGAGATAGAAGGTTGCATCACTTAACTTACACCAAAACAGCTCAAAGGCTTCATCACTTGACTGGCAAGAACACTCTGACATGGACTACAGCAGTGACACGGCTCACGAGCCTTGTAATATGAAATGGGATTTTTTGTTTTTTTTAGCAGTGGTGGGTCGTGTTCTTGATGAGTTGAAGGTGGGGTGAGTGTAACTCCTTCACTTAGCCTGCCCACATTTTCCCATCCAGTCTGAGGGTTTGAACAGACAACCTTTGAGTCTCACCTTTAGGCAGCCGTCACTCATCTGCAGCGTGTTTTCTCTTCCCGGTATTACATTGCGGCGTTGAGGCACTCACGATGCTCCCAGTGGAGATCCTTTCTAGGACGCGCACTCCTTCCTAGATCAAAAAGACTACAGCTACAATTTGGTTACTGCGAGCAACAAGCAGAGAAAACACTTTTGTTTCAACTTTTCCCTCAAGATGAAGAAAGGACAAAAACGGGGCATAGTTCCAAATTTAGCCCTTCAAACAGTTTTCACAGAGCAAGTATGAGTTTTATGTCTGTAGTTTTTGTATTAGTTGTTTTTTGAACTTCTTTTGCTCAATATTTACTACGGTGAACATGTTTTATGTGCACTTTTATTCTTCTCAGAAGCATAACGATATCGTGTGTAACCTTCAGATTGAGGACAACAACATCTTGTCTCAAACATTGGATGCGCACCCAGTTTACATTTCAAACAGGATGAAACTAAAAAGCCCATTTCATCTATGTGTGAGTAGCTATTTAAGTTTTGCTTATATTATCAAATTAGATTTTATTTTAAATACATCTTTTAACTGTTACATTTTAATAAGCAAAAACACAAATACAATACAACACAACTTGATACTGTTAGATATATCTACATTCATTTCCTTGACCTTTTTTTTGCTCGGTTGCAATTAAAGTTGTACTATTAAGCAATATTTCCACATACAGTGGATCAAATGACTATGTGCAATTTAAAAAGCAGATACATGTGACAAGCCCAGAGAGAATTATCCCCAAAATCTATCAGGCAGCTTTTTTCAACCAAACAAAATGATTGTTCGCCTAACATCAAGAACAAAACAACAGACGGACACAGTTAACATAGTGGAACATTTAGCTGATGAACAGCCAGATGAAAACGAGCCAAAATGATCTAATACATGTCTGCTGGATGTGTGATTATGTTCGCCATTTCAATGTTATATGTCAATGTTGTGTTTTAACGCATGTTAGGCTGCCCCCAAGTGGCCAACAAATCCTATCAGGACATGTATTAAATGACAACGTGAAAACAATTTGAGAGTGTGAACAGTAGTAGAGATGAAGCGACAGAGTTTTACCACCCGAATGTGCAGCTTGACTTTACAGAGATTTAGAGTTTACAACACAGAGGAGGTTGCCTTTAATAAAAAGTACATTTTAAAAATGTAATTCATTAGCATTCATTGTATTTGAATATTCTGTTTTGTATTAACTGCAATAAAATGTAGAATAATTGTCCTGTACTGTAATTAATCAAACTATTTTTAGAAGTCCTACAACGCATTCAACGCTGTCAAATAATGACAGGCCTTGTATTAGAAAAGCTCAATTAAGAATTTTCTGATTGATGGATTATATCTTCGGTCCGATAAATCTCTGGATTAATAAAACTGCTATTACAGATTTGACATTAAAGGAACTTAGATGTCCAATTTCCACTTAAGAGTATGACAATATATATATATATATTTTTAAATAAATCTTAGCATTAGTTATTGTCATAACATTAGAGATGCTGTTGATTTCATTGTATTGTATAACAGTCCTATTGTAATGTCTTATCATAACAGCAAAATGTGTTAACATACATATAAATATTACTTTAGAGGTATAGTTGGAGCACAAATAACACACTATGCTTTATATGTGCTGTTGTTTAGATTCAGGCTGACTGAGGTACCTTACAGAGTATCATTCCCTCCTTGTTCTCTGAGTAGAATCTAAAACAGTCATGTGTGATAGAAGTCTGGAAAACAGACGGAACGATTCATTACAGTTTGTTGAAAGCTTAATATGCAGATTGCTTTAATTTGCATAAGTGTGTGGTCAAAAGCCGACAAGCTCTAACAATATACTTTGGTGAAAACTTAATTGTTAAATCACAGCAAACAGTATCGACTGCATGCAAAACAAAAACATCAGTTGTCAGAAAGTCCTGGCGAAAAATAAGACATCCCGCTCAGATTGAAGGTTTAAAGCTGATCTATCGATTGCTCTCCGTGCGTCTGTCAGTGAGTTATGTGGCTGTATTTTTAATATCTATGCAACTGATTTGAACCTTCTTTGGATAGCAAACACCTGAATTACTTATTCATTACTCAAGTGCCTGACTAATTCACTTTGCCATAAAAAGCTATTCGGCACAAACTGACATTTTCAGAACGAGTGGTCTCTGCAAGTCTTCTGAAATGAATAGAGTGAATATTCAAGGCTGAATGTTTTTCCTGCCTGTTAATTAGTTCTTATAACAGGAATGTATGAAATGAAGGGTGTCCTCTATCACACCAAGAGTTAATCCCCCTGAATATTAGAAGGGAGGTACCTCGACAGGTCCCTCATGGGCCCACATGAATAGCAAAAATTGACTTATTGAAGTGGAGAAGAATGCCTCACTTATCTAATTTCTAAGTTTTTTTTATTGTGATAGTGGGTTTTGCCATTGAAAGTATATCACATCATATGATGAATTCCCCCTTCACTCTCCTCACTCAGACAGACAAAGAAACAAAAAGAAAAGAAAGAAACTGGCAGACTGTTGCACAAGTCGTTGATTGGATTCATAAGCGAGCTCTGACGTGCTTCTACCGTGTGTCGCCACAGTCGGCCACACTCTGAGTTATACAATTGGTAAACCACACAGTCTGTTTTTCTTTTACCCTTGACTTAAAACAGAGAAGACTGTGTCCTGAAGACAAATGAGGCTGACTGCGGGCACAGAATGAAAGTTTTTTGTTTAATCTTGGCCTCGGATACAATCTAAGTGGGTTAATTAGGGCAAAACACCACTCCTTCCACCACAGGGAAGATTCTGCGTTGATACATCAAGGGGACAATTTGAAATGCATGATATGGTGATGATTTGGATGGCTGTTTTTCAAGTTCAAAACGTAATCTGAAAACAGAAAGTGGAGGTATCATCACCATGTCTAACTTGTCTGAATTTGCTTGGAAGGAAGCTGTTCAGTAGCAAATGATTAAAGGCTTTAAAAGCAGATTAGAACTGAATATAGCCACTTCAGCTGCTAGACAGTGTCTAAACTGTGAAACAATCACTGGTTTTCCATTGACGATTTACAAAGAACTGAAAGAAAGTACTGACATTTGTAGGTCTATGAATTTGAAGTTAAAAGGTTTGATCTGATCAGTTGCTCAAGGACAAATCATCAAAAGTGTAGATTGTATGTATTTTGCTATTTGCAAGTCTGTCTTGTACAGATCTTGCATATTGTGCCACATTGAACAAAACACAACTAAAAGTCTACTGCCAGGGCTATGGGCTGAGTGAGACAGCACTGAGGCAAATTAATGGCAGTCCAAAAAACAAAAATCAGTCCAATTGCTTTCGAGATTGCTTTCAATTGATTTCACTAGATACTGACATTGTCAACCTTGTGGTGGCGCTAGAGGAAATCACCAAAGTTGGGTAGTTTCATCTTCTTGGGACCATACATTTCTGCAAAAAAAAAATTAATAGGCTAGTTGTTGAGATATTTCATTCACCATGTTGGTGCACACTCTATGCAGCTATGTTGCTAGGGTCTGGGGAGGACCCCCAGATGTCACTAAATATGTGTCCCCCAATGTTAACGCCTCATCCGACCCTTGAATTTTTGTTCTAGCGCCGACACTGAGGAACACACGCACATGAATGCGGGAAGAATATGGATTAATTATGGATTCATGTTGCAATGACCTTTGGCATTGTGAACACACGTTGTAAAAATAGTTGAGTTTCTATGTGAGTATATAGGTGGTATATGCTGTTGTTTTTCAATAACAAAGCACAATACAGCCACATTTAAATTGGTACATTTGATAGAAGATACACTTATTTAATTGAGCATAATAAACACTGAAAACAAAGTACATTGACTTGAGTTAAACTTTTCATTTGTTAGAGGGAGTTATATATAGTCTCTCTTTGATGTGCTGCCTCTTTGACCTATAGTCTTTTTCACTCTTTTACTCCCAGAAAAAAGTTGACCAAGTGTGCTGAGAATGCTGAGAATTAAAATCCACTAATGTTCTAGACTTTCTTAGACTATGCAGGTTAGAGAGGGGAGCCTGTCCCAGCATGCATTGAGCTACTTCCTGTCATACCCCCAACAGGTCTGTCACAAGGCTAACACAAGCAGCACACTTAAAAACACATGTGCATTAACTTTTATTTAGCGTGTCCAGGCCAATTCACCTAAACTGCATGCCATTGGAAACACTCGAGCACATGTGAGACATGTGAAACAGGTGGAATTGATTTGATAATCATTCAGTAAATTGCAGCTAATTCATTGGTATTTCGTGGCTCATTATGAGCATTCTTATGTTTTCTATCTCAGCCTTTCCAATTTATAAAGTGCAATATATTACCGATTGGCATGGTGGTCTACTGCTGAAGTCTGACACTGCTGCTGCATGAAAAGTGCCCCGCCCAAGGGCACTTTCATTTCAACACTTGGAACACAAGATTCTTTTTCAATTGCTTTCCGCACTCATGTCCTCAGCCGATACAGATATCCAAATCATCACACTCCCATTTATAAGCCTCATTCTCTAACCTCTAGGCCACTGCAGCTGCTAACAGTCTCTATACTGCCTGATTCCTACCATAGTCTGATTTGCTGCAGCCAAGAACACATTACCAGTTCTCTAGACTCATATGTTGTGCATCACTATAATGCAGGTGTACTTTATATTATATGAAGTTGTACAAAATGGGAGAGTACATACTGTGAAGTTTTGAGTTGGTGGATATTACACATACATCAAGTTTATCACATCATTTATCTGTCAGCACTTATACAATAGTCAGTTTTTTAATTTATTTTTTTCAGACGAGAACACGTTATTACCATAAGAAACCAAATCTGACCTGATAGTGTCTATATCTAACATGGTTGACTGCTTAGCCTGTGTCGTATTTCTGGAATTAAGTCATTTAAATGAATTATCTAGAATCATAACTAACTGTAATTAGTGGGAGGTCAGTGACATTTTGATTCCCATAATGCAAATTTGGTATGTAATGTATTTATACTTGACAAGGCTGCTGATATGTACACATGGTAGCTATGGTAATTTACCCGTTTCATTAAGAGTAATGACGCACTCACAGGGTCAGTGTGATATAGTCAGAGGTTGAGTCCATAAACATGAACCCACACTCAGGCTCTCTTTCACTAGCCTATTTTTTTTTATAACAGTATAGAAAACTACTTATTGTGTGCGGGTATTTACTTTGCGCTGTATGTAATTACAATAAGAAACACACTGTTAACAAGCCACAATTTGCTTAAGAGGCTTTGTGCACATTCCCGGTAATCAGCCGGGATCAGCCTACACTTTGATGGCTGGTTATTTTAATGATGTTCTTAACCATCACAGGTCAATACAGCAGCACATTAAGTCACTTTTTATTCATTATAAACACTTTAATGAGACCCAAATGAATTGTGTTAACTAGAGCACAAGCTATTCAGAATAACTAACAAGATTAATTAGTGCATAGTGGGCTGAACACTGTGGTGTAAACATTATGATGCTTTCTATAACATAATGGGGTTTTCTGTTATTAGCTACTGAAAGAGGAATGAGGTTCCTAATCTAAGGTGTCTCTACAGGTTGGACATTAAGGTTTACAAATTCAATTTTAACACCACTAACGAATCAAAGCGCTTTAAGTGTTTGCCTCGACCCACATTAAAGTATGGATGTTTACTATTGGATAGTTCAGCGCAGAGCAGGAGAGATGGCTGGTAATGAAGTTGAGGTCGTCATCTCTACAGTGAATAACAGACCATTCATTAAGCCCCACCCCGCTTTGTTACTGTTGCATCGCCTGTCAAGCTGTCTGCTCCACGGTACTTATACCAGAATGCAGTTTACAGTAAATAAAATAGCAGATTTTCCACCCCTAATTCTCATGCTGCCTTCACGTAGCATCAGGCTGACGGAAAACATCTTCTGGGCAGCACAGGAAAAATAAACAAACAGTCTGTGAGAATGGCAGTAAGGAAAAACAAAACACGCTTGATGATATTTAGCTTTGGTGACGGAATAAAATATATTAAAATATACAAAAATGTTGTCTACTATTTTAAATAACGCTCTTGTAAATTTGAATTGTGAAGCTTTAATGCGGCTGCCATAAAGTGGCTAAATGAGATGAAAAGACGACATCACATACTTCTGTTGAATCATAGCCTGACATTTACTCCTGATGATTGCATTCGGCTTGAAAACTCATAAAAGTGGGATTAATTTGTGAACATTATATTGCTGAGTATCATAAACATTTGTTATCTACAGAGCTTATTTTATGCAATAATCCAAAGAAATAAATCTCATCTGCCTGTAAGGGAAACGACGATTGGGGTTCCGGGGTTGGCCAACAAAAATATGTCATCCCTGCACCAGTATATTCTTAAATGTTTTCACATGTATTTACACTTGTCTCATGTTCGTACAAAACACCCTGCTAAGAATCAAACGTAGAGACCACAGTGTGTGTTTGTGTGTGTGTGTGTGTTTGTGTGTGTTTGTGTGTCCCAACCCCCTGTAGGAGTCTCCAGTTTGACCGTTGGATAGTTTTATCTGTGACCTGGTTTCTTTGCATATTAATCACGCCTCCATCCTCGTATACTCACAGGCAGAGAGGGATTTCACAGATAACAGTCTGTTTATAGTACATTGATAATTGCCGCAATGTGTTTCACAGACCATCAGCCAAATGATTCACTCTAATTAGATTTGCCTCATATAATGTGAGAGCGGGAGAACTGAACTTTTAGAGATTGTAAGCTATTGGGGATGAAAGACAGAGAAGGGAGGGAGGGCAACCTCAATGATCAGCCATGAAACAATCCAACCTTCACAATAATTCAGTGAGAGAAAGGGAGAGCGATGAAAGATAGAAAGCAGGTGGCACTGTGGCAGTGTTTCTTGATTTTACCATAATTAAAATATGAGAATGTACTTTCTGTAATTAGAAATGCAATAGCATACAGTGGGATGAATTTGCTCCTGTATGGTGAAGAACAGATCGAGAGTCACATGGGAGCTTTCTGCACAGCAATATAATCTGGGGAATGTGCCGAACAATATCGTTGAAGTTTATTGACATTATGACACAGACACACTGTAGCGCTATTACAATCCTTTCTGAAATACAAGTTATTAAACTCTATTCGAACCAATGAAAGAACAAATGTTGCTTGGAATTGTTAAGCTAAAGGTGTTCTAGAGGTGACCTTTGGGCGTCAGGTTGGCACACTGAGCTGGCTTACAGACCTTAATGCCGGAGGACTCAGCAAGAGGCTCGGACCAAAGCGTCCTTGAGCGTGACACTGAATCCCCACCAGCTCCAGGACTACTGGCCTGGAGCTGACTCTGACCTCTGACCTCCCTGCAGAGGGGAGAAAGTAAATCAAAAAGATCTTGCTTTTACGCGCAATACACTATCTACTTTTCCCTGGCTGCACGGATGAGATAGCAGCACTAGTCAAACAGATTCAGTGAGGAGAGGCAGGAGCATTCAGAATTAAGCGAGACTTTTGAGCATGAGAGGGATTATAAAAATGTGTATTCATACCTAAAATGATAAAGTTAGAAAACCAATCAAGTCCATTTCCCAAACATAATTTTCTGTCTGTAATCCATTCACCTAGTGTTTAAATTATTACTATTATTGTTTTTTTAATTAAAAAAAAATATTACCCTAATATAAAATAAGACAGCAGACGATTTCTCAAACTGCTGGTCTTGCAGAAAAGCTCTTCACAATTCGAAGTCCAATATGTTTCACAGTATGAGTCTATCTCTCTAGTCCGCCAGTCAAACTTCTATTACATTTCTTGCCATGAAGAGGCACTGAGGTCGAATGTGAAATATCAAGTGTCTGCCTGCAAAGGTTTAGCAGTCCGGCAGTGTCCAGGCGTGCTCCAACATCTGTCACGGCTGAAATAGGGCGACTTCCTCCTCCAACCTCAGGAGCAAGGCAATTTGTTGCTCTCCTCTCTGTCTTCATCAGCGAGGCAAATGCTTTCAGCTAATTGATTAAAATGATCTCTGTATTTTACAGCAATGTCATTAGCATCTTTATAATTTTGGCCGCAGTGGTGACTGTGTGTCTACCTGCATTTGCTTGGTGTCTGACAGTAATAGTGCTCTTTTGTTGTAAGAGTCTGGACAAGAATTAAAAACAACACATGCTGATGTGAATAAATGTTGTGTATTGACAGAAAATATTTACAGAGAGGTCATCAAAATCATGCATTATCTCATGTATCAACAGAACATAATATTTGATTACTAAGACAAGCTTGCAGATGCAGTCTCTCCTCAGTAAATGTTTATTGATCAAGAAAGATTTGGCATGTAAATTCTGATTTGTATGTGTGTGCTGTCTGGGGCCGAGTAGCTGCAGAGTAGAATCCATCACTATTGGCATGTGGACCTGATTACTGGAGAGACTCTGAAAGTCTCATAGACCTATGATAAAGAACTCTGTCCAGGCCTCTTTACAACCACATCACTCAGGGTGTCTGCACAAGGGAACAGGGCATTGCAACAAAACAAAAAAAAAACACTTCGCGTTGCAGACCTCGTCTTGGCACAATCAGCTTCACTCGGCTCCATCCCAGCAGAGATTATTGTGTCTGGTCCGCAGGAATGCATCTTAAGTCTTACAAAAGTAATATTTTAAGGAAGAAAAATAAACTCAAATTGGATAAGAACATAAACTTAAAATCACAATAAAACATACATTTGAAAAGCGTGTGCAGAAACAGATGCATTATTCATGGGATGGCAGAGTGGTGGAATCTGACTTGCATTTGATTCTCATTTTCAATGGAAGTAAGATGCAGCAGCAGAGCCAATTTGTTCACAAGAGGAGGCAGGGTGGTCCATTTTGATTTGAAACACCACGCTTGCAAAAGAGAAAAATAAAATGTGAAAAACGATCTTTCCAGCAGCGGGTATGGTAATCAGGATGGAGTTAGCATTTTGCAACTGCGGGCAGAAAAACACAGTCTGAATAAGCTCCTGGCTCACGGAGCAGGTCCAGACAGTATCTTGTATGTGTAACTGTGAACAGACATACAAATACATCAACCTGTTTAGAGTCTCCTCCCATTCTTCCAACTGAGGAAAATATCTATTCATGTTTCGCAGTGGAAAATCCTTGAAAACTGGATTACTCACAAGAACATTCCACTTAGTTTTCTGTTTGGATGAAATTCAGCTTTTGGCTGCATTACGAAGCTTCACCACATCAGGAGGTGGCGCCATTGAGTCGGTTCCGCCTGTCAAAGCGTCTTAAATTTGTAAACAAACCCTTGCTGAGTTGTGTTCAGGGTTGGTCAGTGGGCAACATTGAAATAGATGACCACTGATGGAGAGCACACATACGCATTAGTTTTGAATTTAGAGCTGCAAGTAATTTTGTTCATTATGTTCATTATTGATACATTTGACGGTCATTTCCTTTGAACGCCGTGAAACGCCTTAGACAATTTCCTGAAATCCAAGTTAATCAATCAAAATTACTGCTTTTTTTTCTGAATCCAAAACCGAATTATATTCAACCACATGTGACAGTGTTACCCTACTTTGGAGGCATTTGACCTCTTAAGATAAAGCAGTGTATACTTTTGGGCCCTCATTGCAGGTTTCAGAAGTATGTAAAATAAACATGTGGACCTCCAAAACCTTTTATATTGTCTCATTGTAATACAGTATCAAGGTCCAACTACCAATATTTCTCCAAAAAAGTAAAGATTGAAGATAATAATTAAAATTTGGAACCCTTCAAATTTACTCCATGTTATCCATATATTTTATGTTCTCTGGGAAATTAGCTGTTGATGTGAAGCCCATCTTGTAGGTTCAATCGATTTTTTGAACAATATTTATAAAATAATTGAGAGAAAAACTACAGTGTAAGTTCCCGACTCGGATGTTGTTGCTTTAGTACGTGATAATCCACACATACTAAGTGTCGAGTCATTTCCCATCAGACCAGAGCAAATATTTTTGTGCTTCCCCGTACATTTCTCATTCACTTCACGCTGTGAGCTTACAATTTGCTCTGAAAAGTGTCTTCGCTCATATGTGGAGGGAGCACCTGCGTGACTCACTCACAAGGAAATGATGTCACCGATGTGCAGCCATGTCGGCTGTCTGTTTCTCAGTCACAACAGCTAGAAGTGGAGCTCATTTCCTGGAAGCCCTCAACTTTCTTGTAAAGTGCAATGAGGGAGATCCCATGCCTGGTGGTAAAGCTGTGAAAGACATTTTACACATACAGTGTGCAGATTTAAACTTCTGAGCCAGCAGACTGCATATTAATATAGCTGAACAGATAATAATCCAACTAATGCTATTATTTCCACATCTTATCCTTTTGGTCAGGTCAGGCTTATTTCTGTGAAAATAAAAGCTTTGACCAGAATCATATTTTTACAATATTAAAAGCTGTGTATTATATCCTCCAAAAAACTGATGAGAGTGGAGAAAAATACCATGAGGTCAATTAATATAATAATAATAATAATAAAATATCTCAGGTTATAATAGTATATTTTGATGTGGAGCCTATTGCTTTTGCATTTTTTTTCTCTCTGGATGAGCCCACTTGTATCATCATCATTCTCAGTACTTTTTATCTTTCTACTGTAAGAACATTGATTTGATATGAGCCACATTGACTGGGCCAATGATTCTCAAAGTGGAGTATGTGTATCATTAAATAATGCATACAGATTGACACAACAATGTGTTTATGATTATCACTATGAAACAGGGCTGAGGTGTTAAGGTTTAAAAGTTGTAAATTACAAATAGTTCCAATGGCATCTAGTTAGATAGATAGATAGATAGATAGATAGATAGATAGATAGATAGATAGATAGATAGATAGATAGATAGATAGATAGATAGATAGATAGATAGATAGATAGATAGATAGATAGATAGATAGATGAAATGTAATTAAATCAACTAAAAAAGCAAACAAAACAATAGTGCTTGCGACAGATGACGACTGTGGCTCAGTGGTTAGCAGGTCCGACTTTCAATCAGAGGCTCGGTGGTTCGATCCCCGGCTCCTCTAGTCCATGTCGTTGTGTCCTTGAGCAAGACACTTAACCCTGATTGCTCACTGTTGCTGTGTCTACGGTCTACTGTGTTTTTTATCTGCTGTTTTTGTACCATGTGGAGAAAAGTGCTATATAAATACAGTTTATTTTTATTATTATTATTATGTGGGTTGCAAAATGAGCAAAAGAGAGCTTCAAGTGGTGCCCATTTGAAACCCTAGGCTCATGTTTGAGACAAGATGAGCCCAATGCCCATGAGGTCACATATAATAAGTTACTTTTACCGTTTTGCATTCACTGCACAAGCAACCCAACCACCCAGTAGAAATCATTATTTATAAAGCTGCATGACCGAAGCTGGAAAGCACCACTACTGGGTATTGAGAGGTGGGCAAATGTTGTTTTTCTGCACCACACGGGCAGCAACCATGATAAGGAAGTAAGTAAGCTGAGTTTCACTTGTACACCTAATCAATATTGAAATGCATCTTGGCTAGGAATGGGATAGAATTAAATATAGAATTGTATTTCCAATTTTTATTTTCACTCTAATTGACTGCATGCCAACTCATGGTCAGCTTGACACAGACCCACAGATTGGTATGGGGTCCGTAAAGTAGTGGAATTATAAGTAACCATACTACACTGTCAAAAGCAAAAGTCCTGCATTCAAAATCATGCTTCATCAAAAGAACATAAGTGTTATTGTCAAAATATCCTTAAAGTAACAACAGTAAAAGTATTAGTCATTAGGCAGTCATTAGCCTATTGGCTTGTATTAGGCTTGCGTACAGCAAAATTCAACCGGATGCAGTCTGACATTCTGGTATTTTTGGCACACTGTATTTGATACACTATGTATTGGGACAAACAGAATCTTTTTCTAGCATACAAAATACTAGTATTGCTATTGTAATGCACTGATAGATTTCAGTTAAGTGATATAGCCTTCTTGAAAGTCTGTGTGATACACGCCCATCTACCATAAAGGGCACAACGTCATTGGCATTGGACATTGACACTGGACATAAATCATGAGGTGCAGAATTGTAAAATATGAAAATAATTCCTAGTATCGTGGGTTGTAGTCCCTAAACCACACCCCTTCCTAGATCATATTCATCCTAAAACCTGAACATGATATCATTTTTGACCTGTTTACAATGGCTCAATGCACCCAGCCTGTTTGGTCCATCACACCACACTTCTGCCCACAATTGCGGAAGAATATAAAATCATGCATGAGTTGAATGGTGAATTTTCATTTCCAAGTTCCATTTTCTCAGATAAAACCTTTTCTTTTATCATTCAATGAATGAATGAGTGGATAACACCGTTTTGATAAAAAAATAAAAATGGGATAGAAGCACAAAACTGATTAAATAGAATGTCTAATGTGGCAAATGTGACAGAAATAGAAGAAGTTCTTTATCTGTCCTTCCTAGTTTGACATTGTACTCTCTCGGGAAGGTTGAAGGCCTTATCGATGCCTTTCTCTTGATCACACATGCCTTTCTCTTGATCACATATGACGTGTCCCAATTTCAGATGAAAGCAATCCCACTGAGGCGTATTGTTTATTTTCCTTTTGAATGCATGAACACAAATGGAATATTGCAAATGATACATTTTGAAGAAATTGCAAACCATAACTTTGTTTCTTTGTTTGTTGAATGTTTGTTTGTGTTTTGTGTGTAAGTATCTTGCTAGTTCAGTGGAGTCTGTTATGTTCTCTATTGTATATCTTTCTGTGTGTTTTCAGAACTTACAGACATGCCAGACAGACTAGACTTATGTGAACAGATGTTTTCAGACAGGAAGTAACAACACCCCACCTTCCCCTTCACTGCAGTGTCACCAGTTTCAACTCCATCACTTCCCCTTTCACCAAGCAACATCCAAAAGACACTCAACAATATATATATATATTTGCATATTATCACTATACCTACTGTTGTACAATTGTGTTTAGTGATACCATAATACAGTAATAGAATAAGGACAGTCTGCAATGCTGGGTGCACATTTTCAGTTAACCATTACATCATGTGATTTCCTATTAGTGTATATTAGTTTATACAATATTTAATGCTTAGTTCAGTGACACTTCAGACAAACTGTTTATCCCTGAGCTAAATTGCTTTTAGACAAACCTCTGCTCTAGCTATAAATGCAGAAGCACAGTCTCTGTTTTTCCTTCCGTCTTTTGCGAACAACGTGTAATCACATTGCATGCACCAAACAGAAGACTTGGTGTTGGTAGTTAAATAAGTAAAACCGTAAATGGGAATATTATTTCAAAATGATCAAATAACACAATCCTAATCTTTTGTCCCAGCTGGCTGGAGAACCTCCTTTGCTCTCTGTGTGTATTGATTTTGTTAGTTCTCTCATTTGGTATATTGACAAGAGGCAAATACATACAGTGAAGCTAATGACTGCTATTTAATTTGGTTTCGGTGATTCAGCAGTCCACTGTTTACCTGAAGGGAAAAGGATTCTGCAGCTTCAGTTTATCGGCTCACTGGGTTGTAGCTGTACACATGCCTTTGCAGTACAGAATGTGACTCTTTTAATCAGTGGGTGTTGTTTTTAATGTTTGGATAGAGAAAGGTTTTGCTTTAGCCTGCAGTTACACAGGTTTAATAACAAGTAAGATCATTTTCATGTGTTAGCTAGCTGTAGCTAGCAACCTGTAGCTAACTGTAGCTAGTAACCTGTAGCTAGCAACCTAGCATTTTCATGTTTTCTTTTCTTTTCTTCTTTCATCATAGGCTATATGTTCTTTAGCCAAATACAGCAATAACATGCTGATGGTATGATGATCCTAAATTTGCACTGCATGCTTTGAGTTTCTGCATTACACTTAGCCATAAAACACATTAAACTCAGATTTAAGGTGAGCGTAGAGAAAACAGCCTTCTGGTGTCAAACTCTGCACATACATCTTTCAGCACAGTGAAGGTCAAACATACATGTGATGTAACAAGATGTAAAACACACATCTTTTAGGACTTTAAAAGAAGACAAATTGTGACTGGTTCATTGAGGTAGACCTGCTGTTTTTTCTTCAACACTTTATTAACGTGTTGCCAGAAGTAAAGAAACATTGTCATGTCCGTCTAACATGTTGTGTTTCAAGACAGTTTCAGTCTTTCTCTCACATTTTTCTCCATCTGCCCCAGAACATACATATTCCTGTTGTGGTCCATTGTGTCTCCATTGAGGCTTAGATGTTCTGGAAAGAGCTGGGCACAGACTATGTGCAGACACATTGTATTATTCATTACATCTCATTCTTTCCATCTCTGCAGGGTCTGTCCTTGCTGGTGGTGCAAGTGGAATCGTAAAATAGGAGTAAAAATGTCTTATAATGCCCAACCTCAAAGAATCACTCTCAAAGAATATATTTATCAACAGCTGCAATAAGAGAGAATAAATTAAATCTACAAAACGTCTGACAACACAAGTTGGTTTTATGTTACCTGCATTATTAGGTCATAATTGCTTCAGTATAATGTACTATTGTACAATTGTGAGATATAACCTCAAGCAAGAATAAACAAACCAACAAAAGAAATCATGAATGAGCACAGCCAGCTGTCTTTTTCACATTTCTTTGTAAAGAGTTGACAGGATGTTGAACCCGGGGGGTTTTCTGTATCACAGATGGAGCTGTTAGCAAAAAGTGGTTACACCACTACAGGAAGTAGAGCAAGAAGGTATGGGAAATCAAATGTAAAGCGAGCAGGGTTTATAAAAGTCGAGGTGGTTCATCGAGTGATGGGTTAAAAAGAAAGCTATTTGTGGCCTGCCGGTTTGCACACCAGATACAGACAAACCAGCATGGAGTCACTTCTTTTTCTATTTCCTCAATTCAACTACATGGCCCCAAAGGAGGAAGCGTATTTCAAAATGCTTGGTCCAGAAGACTTGCAGGCACCAAAGATGAAGGACGATACTAGCAGGTTGGTGTGTGAAACTCTGTTGTTTTTAAATGTTTAATATGTGAAATTTCATTGTGTGTTTTCGTAAATGTTGCAGTAAATGTCAGAAACGAGGGAATAGGTTCATCTTTATCTTGAGAAGAGATTAAGCAACAGTTTCTTTCTGTATGAAAGTTGTATTTTACTCAAAAGCAATATAATAGTGTATAACAGCTATGTGATGTTTCTATAGAATTCATTTAAAAGCATCTACAGCTGACATCATGTAAGGCTGTTCGACTTTTAAAAGCTGTCCTTCACGACGAGTCTCTGCTTCCCTTTTGTCTTGCAATTTGTTTTGTCCCACAGAGATGTTGTGTAATTTATAGCTTGTCTTGTAAACCACTTTAGAAATGTGTCTATGAAGCGTAATTCTCTTATAAGTTGCTGATTTGGTGAACAATGCCACAGTTGCACGACAGTTTGTGGAACTTGATGTATTTTCTTCTCTGTTGGCAGACAGAAAGACAAGGAGAGGAAGAGCCGACTAAGCCTTTTTCTCACCAAGTCAGGCTCTCATGAAAACGTCAGTCCCAATAAAAAGACAAATACGGCATCCACCAAGTGAGGCAAAATCTATTAATTTCATATACGTGCTAAGTGACAAGTATTCTTCCTTTCTTACCTTTCCAGCACCCTCCATGACTCATTGCACACTCATAGAAACTAAACGTGTCACGAGAATCCAAAACATGTCTTGCAGCATCGTTAGGGAAGATCTGACCTTAACTCTTATTTTTCATTTTGTTTTACAGCATCTCACCAGAAGTAGCTTTGCAATGGAGCGACTCTTTTGAAGAATTGCTGAAGCACTCAGGTCAGATTAATGCCCAAAACTTCTCAAGAACATTCAGGCGAATCGCCGTCCAAAACAGTTTCTTTTGCTGTCAAACAATTTGATCCATTTGAATTGTAAACTGTTAAGAAGTGCTAGAGGCGATACATAGTTAATGGAGAAAGCAGTGAGTGTTTCACTACATCTTTTAATGTTTTTAGCAGAGATTGTAATACAGAAACTGCAACTTCCTCATAAGCACAAACGTTGCACTTCAGTGCCAAATTAATACAGTGTAAACCACTGCATGTGATCATTTGGTAATGGTTTATATAGTCACTGTATTATGAAGACAATAATACGGTAATAAGTATATTCAAGTTATTAATTATTGTAATGTTGTACAGTAGTTCCATTATGGAGAAGTTATGTAGAGTCTATGCCTCCTTGATGCATCCCGCCACAGTCAAATGTGAACCAATCGGCTCAGATAGTGATTCTGTTTTGAGCAGCAGTTCATCTTTGTATTGTGTCCCTATAGTAACCAAAAGTGTGTCTTTGTCTCTGTTTCTCTTCATCAGACGGGGTGGAAAGCTTCTCTCAGTTCCTCAGAACAGAGTTCAGTGAGGAAAACATTGAATTCTGGTTGGCCTGTGAAGAATACAAGACCATTGATACAGACACAAAGCTGCTGTCCAAAGCCAAATATATTTTTACGATTTTTATTGATTCGGAGGCCCCTAAAGAGGTATGAAGTGGCATGTTTATTTATCATACATTGAACAGATGTAATGCTGCATAATAGGCTACACAGTGGAGCTGCAAGAGCTCAAACAACTGTTGGAGGTTGGAAATATTATGTAATTGTATAAAAGGAACAGTCGACAGATTCTTAAGCACTGCACAGTCATGGGCCTGCAGCAGGTCGACCTTTATAAACAATGGACGAGGAGCAACAGCCCGCTGAGGTCATGCATCTAGTGCATGCACGCTGAAAAGCAGGCTGGGTTATTTCTGTGTGAGACAGTTTCAGATTAAAAGGTTTCCATTGCCTTGCAAGGACAATGCGACCCCCATCTGATATGCTTTCGTGGCCTGTAGCAGATCTGACCGTTAAGAGTTTGGTGTCTGGTTTGAGGTTTTGACATTCCTCTGCAGAAGTGGAGAGAGCATCACCCACACACTTTCCGATGAATGTCTGTGTAAAAATGGAACACGCTGCACTAATATGAAAGTGTGTACCAGCTCGAGTGATTTGCAGAGATCCAAATGTAAATGTATGTTCAATATTGATGGTGGGAGAGTTGCAGTTTGACACATGAATATTTTGAGAGTGTGTGTGGTGATTATTTGTATCGCTGTGTAAGAAGCTTCACTACTATTAGTCTTTTAAAGAAAAAAGCCTTGCTTTAAGACAATTCACAGCCAATAACTTCCATAACTAACATTGTCCTAGCCAGTGTTTTTAAACCAACAACTCATTCGCAAAAGCAGGCACCAGATAATTAAAATTCATATCTGGGATGATATCCAGGAAGCTGATGTCTGTCAGTGATTGCCTGTGTGAGCCTTAAACTCAAATTAGCTCGATGACAACCAAACAGATAATCTGTCCTTATCAAGTCTCAGTCGTATCTATCACCAAAAAGAGCAGGATCATTAATAACACAAAATGTAGCTGTGGCTCACATGATTAGAAAAAAATCTATCAAATCCAAGAATGTCAAGTAGATGTGCATGTCCTCGTGGAAAAAGATCCTCTTAAATGCTTTGGGGATTTCATAAGAGAACAAGCATTGAAAAGCATCTTTATGCTTAGAAATGGATGAACTATAATACTTCATATTTGATCTCTTGTGTGTAAAACAAGCAAATGTTGATTTTCTCCACTGTTTCAAGTGGCTCTTCTTTACACTGCCCTCACCTTGGATCCTGGGGCTTCCCCCCTTATTTCTTGTCACCATCAGACGTTTTCTCAGCAAATCAACCAGGCCCTTTATAAAGGCCGCAATCTCCGGATCTGAAAAGCGAAGCCAATGTGAAAGTGCTTTAAATATGCATTCTCTCTACTGGCCACTAGGGGGTCCAGTCCAAATATGGTCACTTCACTTCACTGGTTGCAAAAAAACAATATGGATGGCCAAAATGTCAAACTCAAGGCTTCAAAAACACAGCCCACAAAACAATGTGTGATGTCACTACAATTGTGTTAGCTTTTTATATACAGTCTATGCCTTTAAGTATCCCATGTTCTTTTATTGTATTCAACTTTATTCAAATCCTGACAAAACACCCAAAAGCATGCATTTAGACCTAGAGATAAGTGTGCATTGTTAAATATGGCATTCCTCTAGTATAGACTTGATATATGTAGTTGATATGCCATGTTATTATTCTACATGGTTTTTCATTATGTTTACATTTCTTTTTTACTTAGATCAACATTGACTACAACACCAAGACAGCCATTCAGAAGGTCATAGCACAGCCCACAAAGAGCTGTTTCGAAGCAGCCCAGATGAAAGTCTACAGCCTGATGAAAAAAGACTCCTACCCCAGGTTCCTCCACTCTGACATTTATCTGCGTCTCACCAGGAAAAAAGGCCCAGGGGCCACCATGTTCCGCAGACGGTCACGCTCCTGTGTATTCAACGACAGGGGCGAGGCCACAACTGGACCTTCGGCCTGGTAGTGGTTCGGTTTACATTGCAGGCTGAGTCGCTCACTCAGATTATTGTATTGGAGGTAATCCGTGATTAGCAGCTCAACTGTTGAAGTGCAATGTGTGGTTCGGAGGCTTATAAACCACAGGTTTGCTTCTGCAGTGTGTTATTTTTTTATAACCACTTAAATAATACCATGACAGCTTAACAATGATTACAAATTTTAAGAAATAGTTCTAGATTTTGGGAAATACGCTTACTTGCTTTCATGCAGAGAGTAAATTGAGAAGCTTGATACCACTCTCCTACCACACAGATGTATCTTCTCATCTTCTTCTTTTTCTCATCTTGGCTAGAAAGTTTACAAATGTATTTCCCAAGATATCAAACGTTAAGTTCTATACTACACAGCTGGATAACAGCTGACACCATTCGCCTTTTCGGCCAAAAGAGTACGTTTAGAAATGTGACAAGGCCACTACGTCAGAGTCGTGTAATATCTGATCATAATGGCCATAACAGAGTATTCCCTTTGCACATGTGGAACAATCTAACCATTCTCCTTCTCTGAGGCACTGCACTGCATGTGGATTGAACCGTTATTGATGATTTTAAGATTTCCTCAAATCTTGAAAAACTTGAATGTCAATGGGAAGGTTAGGGACAGACTATCATCTGAAGTGCCTCCATGCTACTGACAGTGTCCATCCAGCCATACAGGCAGCCGCACTGAGGCCACTCTCCTGACTTCAGACTCATTACACTTCAATTGCTTTGTCTTCCAGTCCAGCTATAGCACCTTATACAACCTTAATACAGTTGATATGGGATCCAAGCTAATTTGACCATATTTCATTAAAATGGACTGATGATGTTATCCCTCGCATTGTCCACTGCAAACTTGAAGAGAAAGCCTGCAGCCACAGTGACTGCAAAGCACAGAACCCTTTTAATAAGGGAGATATATCTCTCATTTCTGTTTCTGAATTCAAATGTATCCCATTTTCACAGACATAAAATGCATATATCTTATTTGAATACTAATATGACATTCTAATAATTATAATTGCTGTTTTTCAGTTTTCTTTCATCTAATATAATTTATGTATTACCATGCTCATATGTGTTGCCTGGCTGTTGTAAAATGTACATACTAAACTCAAATAAACACTTTCTTAAGAAGCTGTTTTAATGAGGCCTTTAGTGTCATTAATTAGTGGATGAATGATCACATCTAAATGTGACAAATGGAGACATAATGTTTGCATATTACACTAGTGGGGAAAATGAGATCGTGTGTACGTACCTCCCTATCCAAATTGCTGAAAAATGAATAGACCTTATCAACACCAACACCTCTAGCACATAATGATTAATGTTGCTGCATATGTATGCACACGCTATACTTCTTGCAAAGACAAATATATGTGAATTAGAAACTTTCCCACTGGCCACCAAACTCTTGAGTGTGTACATACATGTGCACAGATTCAAGCTGTGCACACACACACACACACACAGAGAGAGAGAGAGAGAGAGAGAGAGAGAGAGAGAGATGGTTTATCTCATTAACACAGATGTCAGGGTTTCTAATAGCCTTCAAAGGGCTAAAGTCCATCTCAGCTCCAAACACAAAAATAGAACAACGTTGACTACCTCCGAGTTTAGATTAATAATGCACCCATGTAGACAGCAGCATGCGTGTGCTGCAGTTCCTGCTGTCCTCTCACACAAATAGTCAGAGAAGGGAGGGAAAACGTGATGATGTGTTAACAAAGGTAGGAGCTCAGCTGGCCTGCCAAAATTATCACATTTTAAGATTAGTTGCCCGCTAAGAATTCTGCTGGCAGGTTTCTTGTTTATTTCCCATTGGTATTTAAATTTGTGACTCAGTCTGCGCTAAAAGCCTCTGAAATCATCCGCAAGGTAAAGATGTATTGTAGGGCCGCTGAAGGGGAAACAAAAGAGCATAAAGCAGTGTGCCTGGAGATATGAGGCTTGTAAAACAAGATGAATACCAGTTGAAGAGAAGTTTAAAACTAAACGTTTGTCATAAGGTTTGCTCAAACAAATTGGTTTCTTTCAAAAGAATTCCTCAATCTTTGCCGTAGTCTGTCGGAAGTTTTGCACCGATGGGCTTTTTTGAAGTGGAAATAAACGACAGATCTCAAATCATTTTTCTGGCAAACCTTTTTTAAGAACAATTTTGTCTCATCACATAAGCTTTTATCTAACTCTACGTGAGCCAAATTTAGTCCCCAGTTTAGGAGCCCAGCCTCTGATATTGAGTTGTGAAACTTTCCGTTTACAAATCTGTTTGCACTTGATGCTCTGGGTCTGCAAAGTTATTGACCGACCTAAATAAAATATCACTACAACTGCAAGCAAAGGGCTGCGTTCAGTTTATGAAAGACTCAAGGTAAAACTTGTTCCTTCCATTCTAAACACTGACTTCAATGTGGGGGATCAAGGTAGAAGGCCTGATGGGCGGTTTCTCTCCATACTAAAAGTGGCAGGAGGTTTTTCAATGAATAGGAACCAGGTTTCTCTTCAGAATATTTGCAAGCTGAAGGGTAATTATCCTTCAAACCAATTCGGTGACAAAGACAAGTCTGTCAGCTGCATTGGACCAATAAAGACAGGCAGAAAAAAACTGCCAAATAAAAATGTTTTGTTGTCTTTTCACTGAGGTCAAGGAAATGCTCGGCCTACAGGTGTTCTAAGGTTAATCTGACTTCATGTATTATTATTAAAAATTACTGCTGAAATGGTGTAAATAGAAATAAAGAAAAGAAGATCTTTCAGAATCCTTGCTGCTCACTGTTTTCACCATTTAAGTTGAGAGAAAGAGATGAGACACTTTCTTAATAAATGAAAGGCATACTTACTGATTTACTTTCAGGGGTTTGAAATCTAATCTAAATCTAATTTAACAGGGGGAGGGGGTCTCTGTTACATCTGCACCCCTCACCAACCCCCACCCTGCAGGGGAATGGTCAAACCCCTTTAATCATCCATTGACAGTGAGAGGGGCCCACTTAGAGATAGGGGGCCTGGAGATGACTAGAGTGCCACCCTGTGTACGGTGAAAAAAATTGCAACTTGGTAGCAAGTGAATTGTTATCACTAGTGAAACTCAACACGTTTCATTTTAGATGAAAAAAAAAATCAACGTATCAACTTGTGTCCTTGGATGTTCACACTGACTGCTCAAAATAAATTTTGATTTAAAAAACATGGATACAGACAGTGAGCTGTCAAAGAAGACACTCACCATAAGGTCCTCATATCTTTCCTGGCGGTGCCTTTTTTGAAAAACAAATTCCTACACACATGCAAATAGGGGCAGCCTGGGTGTTTTCCATCACCTGTTGTGATTTACATCCTTGGTTTGTTTGTGCCCATCACATTCTCACCAGTGGTCAGGGAGGTCAGGACAGGTTAAAATGCTATGGATATACTTGTGAAGATATATAGAGTACAATTCACTGTTCACACCCAACAGACCCAAAGGAGCGGAGCACACTCCTCCACATATACCCCACGAGTAATGGTATTCTCTGGGCTGTCAGAAATATCTCTCTTGTGTTGGTCTAGCTCAAATCCCACAATTATGTATTAAAACAGAATGCCTCTGCTCTTATACATATTCTGCTTTATCCTAGTAAAGTATTTGAGTAAATACTACAAAGTCTAAATCAAACATCTATAAATGGAAGTTTAAACATACCCAAGAGACATTGTTCACACTGCTGCTGACTCATGTTGCACCAGTTAATCCCACCACTGAGATTATGTTGAGTAAAATTGTTTTATTTAATTCTTTACCTGATGTTTTTAGTCATGCATGATATTTTGTACAGATATTCATGAGCACAAGAGTATGAACCCCAATAACTGTGGTGATCATCTGACTGCCACCAGCAGGTCAAAGGTTTCATGTAAGCTTAGAAATATCATCAGCAAGACGGATTGGCAATACCTTGAGTACATGACTTTGGTGATCCCCTGACTTTTCCTCAAGCACAGCCATGAGGTTGAAGTGAGATGTACCAGATGGATTGTGACTGTTTCATGATCCCCTCAGGATGAATAGTAACAACCCTCAACATTTTATCACATCATCACTTTTCTGTATTCCAAAGCCTGTACATTTGAAGAGGTTGACTAATCTATGAACATGCAAAACATCTGTCCAAATCAAAACCTTTCTGTTACAAAGGCCGGTGATCACCTGCATCAACTGAGCGATGAGGCACATTGATAAATCTTTGCGCTTTTTCCACTTTGATGAATAAGGAACACTGCAGATATGCAAATGAAAGGACTATGAGAGTTTTCCTTAATCATGAATTTGTTTATGGCTATTTGTTTATGGTCAGGATCTTTCCCCGGAGCTTCCTGACCATTGAACATTGCTATAGTTAAATCTTGTTCTTAATTTGATATGTCATACTGCACCACAGCAGGAATTATGTTACCATATTCCTGATTATACTCTTAAAAATATAGTTCTTACTGATGGATGAAACATATTCTGTAATCTGAAATTGGTTTAATTCGATTCATTTAAAATGGATATAAACTAGCTGCCACCCTCTTATTGTCACATGATGACCAGTGTTCATGGACTACAGGTGAGATCAGCGTAAATCACAGCTGAGCTCTCTCCTCAAGGTGCGACAGACACGGAAGGATGCCATGTCTCTCCCGACAACAACACTTTGCATACAGATTTCCATATATTCCATTCATGTTGGGTGGGGGTCATTTGGTTGTTCAATCACTTGACTCCCTCGTTTCCAAACAATCACAACCCCATCTTCAGTCTGGCAGGATCTTATCTCTGTCTCCCTTTGTAGAGGACGAGGAGATGGCGATAAAGTGAGTTACTGCATATTTGATTATTGGGCCTTTACAATTTTCAGCAAGCAACAGCTTACAGCAACCATGTGGAAAATGCCATGGAGCTTTTCACTCACTGTAAGTCTCACTTTGCATTGTGCCTTTTTCTGATGGGGCTTGTCGTGATATGAGTTTGCTGTCATGTGCTTAAATCCATTGAAAGTCATCTTAGAACATACCATACTTTAAATAACTTGACCTGCCAGTGTGGTTTCAGGTGCTATGTGCTGTGGAGTTCACAGATAACTGGGCTAGTGATAGATCTTGATGCTCTTTTCAAGGGTAGATTGTGTTGCTTTCCCAAGGATCCACTGGAGGATGTTGAGACTTGGAGTGAGTCTGTGGACAAAGTCCTCAGTTGTAAAGGTGAGAGTCTCCTCTGATTGTGCATGTATTTCATTGTATATATTGCCCCACTCTTACCGTCTGTGATTTCCAGCCGGACAGATAGCTTTCCGGGAGTTTCTGAAGTCCGAGTACAGCGAGGAGAACATACTGTTTTGGCTCGCCTGTGAGGAGTATAAGAAAATCAAGACGCCGCCAGAGATGATATCCTCTGCCAACAGGATCTACTCAGAGTTTGTCCAAACAGAAGCGCCCAGACAGGTAAATAATTGCGAGCTAAACTTAAACAAACTTTTTTTCAGGAATTAAAATAAAAAATAAAAAAAGCTAATTGATTATAATCCAAATTTTGCAGGCCTATAGTGATATAGTGACTGTTATTAGGTGGTGTATTTGTGTATTTTACTATGGTAAAACTTCAGAAAGTTACTTAAGTGCACACAAGTTGTTCATTCCTCGCCGAACATAACACTGAATGATGATGTAAATAGTTGCTGAGACGCCCTCTGGGCAATATTGTTTGATTCCAGATCAACATAGATTGTGGTACCAGAGAAAACATAACAAAGAACATCTCCCAGCCTTCCGTGACTTCGTTTGATTCAGCTCAGAAGCTCATCTACAGTCTGATGGCCAGGGATAGCTACCCGCGCTTTCTAAAATCTGACATCTATCAGGGACTCCTGAGAAGAAAGGATTCAAGGTGACTGTTTTAAAACTGAAAGCCTCTCAGACATCGGTTCGCAAACGCTTTTCACCAAGTCTGATCTGCTGTAGCGCTCTTTTATTTCAGTGTGGATAACAGGTTTATGCCATACAACCCAGATCCCAAGCAGAAATTGCTTTTCTCAACCTGTGTGTTTCCGTAGACAGTTACAGCTCAAGAGAATTTGTGGCTTGTATTACTACTTTATTTCTTTAATTATGTCATGGTAAAAAAAATATATATATATATTTAAAGAGACTGTGCACGTAATTCTTCTATGATTATCTATTTTATCTCCTCCAACCCATGAGGTTAATAATAAAAATAATCCATTTTTTGTAAAGTATTATCACCACTTAATTGATTATGCAAATACGAACCCTAATATGCTCTGATAAATTCAACTTTCATATGCAAATAAATATGTGAGTGTATTGTTAAACATTTGTCTCAATTTTGTGTTTTCTTGTGCTGGTTTGGATTCATCTTAAAACCTAAATAATTGACTGACCTTTGGGTGTGGTCCTTTGAATTATGCAAATCACCTTTGTTGTTGTTGTCACAGGAGAAGTCTGTCAACTGTAATCTGGTAATTGGTCAAAAAATACACCAGATGGCAACAGACTCCTTCAAGCAGCATCATTCAGTAAACGAGACACAACAACGAGAAAATATTGCTTCCTCTCTCTCTCTCTCTCCCTCTCTCTCTCTCTCTTGGTGTGGTGTATTTCTGCAACTCAGTTGGGTTAGAAGGAGTTTGAGCATGTGAAGAGGAACTGTGTAAATCATCTATGTCTCATAATTCTCATATATGAATGGGAAAGCACTTTTGGTGGCCATTCAGTTGGAGTTCAACATGAAATGATCTCGGAGGATTCAAATAACAACTATGAATCTGATGTGATGGGAAAATCCTGTCTAACTGAGCACGTCGTCCTTTATGTAAATCTCCCCCTCAAAATAATATTAGTAAAGGTTGTGTCATGAGTATTAGACAGTATTCGCTATTTGCTTTCTCATGTCGAGCAAGGACATGGTGGATTTTACAAAGTTATGTAATCGTCTATGTAAAACTCCTCGATGTAAAAAGCATGCAAATACAAAAAAGCATAACAAAGCAGGATTTCCACATTCAGACATAATTTTCAGATCCATAAAATAAGTAATCTCAGCATATAGGGCTTAAATTAAAAAGACAAGATGCATTGAAACGCTACAGTTCCATTTTGCATGTACAATCTTAACGTGTTTATTGTGTCATTCGTTTTTTTGTGTTTGGAAAGTGGAAGTAGGCACAGCGTGGTTTCTCCATGTGACTGCGGGGTGTTAGACGAACATTTTGTTCTGCTTGCGTTGGTGGCATGAGATGTGCGGAGGATTTATTATAAGAGGTTTTGTCGTACAACTCACTTTGAGTTGTGCTGACAGCTCACCACAGCTTCCTCTAGTTCAGACAGCTCTTGTTGCTCTCACCTGTTTGTGGGAGAAGGGTTAAGTTCATACTGTAAGAATATTGCATTTGACAAACCACATGTTTGATCTGCACTTGTTACCATGTGAAGCCCAGCACAAATACAGTATATTGCAGGAAGTGAAGAAGACACACAAATGATAGAAACTGAGCAAAGTTATAGTTCTCAGAGTGACAGCAGTTGATGGAGGAAACTAGTGCTGCTGCTGATAAACAAAATGTCTGAGATAACGGTTGATGTCACCACAAGCCTTCAACAGCTGCCTTCTCACACAACACATTTCCTGTCAAGCAAACTATGAACATAAACATTGTGACAAAATAGTACTTCCTTGTGGTTTACTTAAAAAATGATATATTTAAGAAGCCCTTCTTAAAGGGACATTTCATTTTGTTATGCTTCAGCCCATCTACTCAAAATCTATATTTCTTGCAAAATAGATATACATTCTTGTACGCATTGCCATAGTTTTCAATTGCTTCAGTATGAAAATCAGCTTGTGTAAACACACCTGAGATACTGTTGGTATTCACTGTGAACGTTATGCCTGCATCTATTGATGTCAAAGTTGCGATATGATTTAGTAGTAAATGGCTGAGGCTGAAGGTAAATCAGGTGTATAGAGCAGAATTACAGGTTATAACACGTTTTAAACAAATTACAAATTGTAGGCTATCCTGTAGAATACATTCATGGTCCCCAGAGAATGAACTCTAATGACTTTGGTGATCCTCACTCTTTACTTCTAGCACCGCCATGCAGCGTAATCTCATACAGCAGTTCAAATTGATGGTAATCACTGAAGGGAAGCAGGAGTTTGAGTAATCTAATTTAGTCAAATTTTGTAATAATTAGTTACACTAAATGATTCTATACGAGATGTAATGAAAGTCTCTAGGATTATTCTCTAAGGGATTCTTTTATGTACAGCATCGTAATGGTATATTGGACCATGTTAGCTGAAAATGTTGGGATCAAGTATTCTGTTTCACATATGAGGATCTGGAACATATACGGTTATGAGACAATGTGAAGGTGGTTCCTACTGCTGACTGCCATGGTGCTCGTGTTAGAAATGGGAGTGGCTTTGTGGTTAGCGCTGAAGTACTCAAATGTCATGTGATAAAAGCAGATAATTAAGGACAAGTACTGTGACAAGCTGTAAAAACCAGACTGTAGGGTTTTTTAAACAAAAAGTTGTCATAAAAAAACAGCAGTCATAAAAGGTTCTGATCAGTCTCCTGACGCTTACACCATTGGCATTGAACTATAGCAGAAAGGGAAGGAACTGGAAAAAGGACAGATCGGGTTCTCTTTTAAAGACTCTTTACAAATCAAGAGGAATGTCCCGATGACAGGTGAAAGTGTCCTGTCAACATAACAGGAAGTGAATAAAACATACTTTAGTGACACAGCTCACAACACTGAGGAAGAGAGGTTATTTTTTTCAACGATGTTTAGAAACTGGTTAGATCTAGACCTTAGATTTCAGATAAAAAATGTTTCCTGATCCAAAGATGTCTTATTTTACTATATATTGCACAAAGATGCCATTATACATTTTGTTTCTACAAGTTTCCGTCCTGTCTAAAATAGAAACGCTGGGGTGGTTTATTTGTATGCCACGTGAACACAGTGTCTCTGGTTTGCTTCCTGGGGGCGACTGTTTCATCCCCCTCTGTTTCCCCCCACATTTCCTGCATGCCACTCTCAAATATCTAGTGATGGCAAGAAGTGATTGTGAACTGTATGAAGTCATTAACAAATAGAGAAAGTTCTAATTGACCCAGAGCAAGACTTAACTTTTCTGCAGAGTAGCACTAAATGCCTGAGGTTCTGTTTCTGTCAGAAAAAAAACAAGACAAGACCCAAAATACACGCCAGTAGGAACTGCATGTTGAAGTAATGACATTTAGAAACTCAGATGCTGAGGTATTACAGGAGCAACAAACATGGATAATAAATATACTCTGTATCAACAATTCAGTCATTTCTAGACAGGATTTCTAAAACCAAACAACACAGTCACTGGTTCAGTAATGTCCCTTGTAGAGCATGTTCTAGTTCACCACAACATGAAACTGCTCACAACAAGGTCGGTGGATTATCATGTGAAACCGGGTCACAATTTCTGGAAAGAGACATTGCTGTTACGTTTTTAAAATGTATTTGTGTGTGCTTTGAGCACCACAAGCTGAGTGCCATATAGTCCCATTAAATTCAAGAGAAGGCTGACATCTCTACATCCGATATCTCCCAAAACAATTGTCAGTTCACACTAAAACAATCTAGTTTTATAAATAGGACAACAGATAAGTGGAAAAACATGTATTTGGGATTTTTGGTTAAAGGAATAGTTTGACTGCCTATTGCATTATGTTAGTTAACTACCTAGCATTTACCGACCAAAAGCTGGTGGTGATACCAGACCGAATAAGGTTGTAGCAGCACAACGCCTCAGTGTATTGATTTGAGCCAGCATGCATTTTATTGTTTGTCAGTTCACCTTTTCATTTGTGTAGGGAAAAAAGTTTCCACAGCTTCAAACAGTGGCATTGGTTCTCAAGGCCGACTGGACTAAATAATTTGCCTATCTGCTGCTGAATTTTCCATGGCCCCATTTGCATGCAGATCTAAGTACAGTACACACAGACTGTACTTGCAGTCCCCGCCGGTTTGCGTCACACCCAACTTCCTCTTTTTCTGTGGTTAGTTCAGCATGTCGTTGTGACGTTGCTCACCAACCTCTTTTCAGACTTCTGCTGTGTATATATATATATATATATATATATATATAAGTTGACACCAGTGGATTCATTGAACAGACACAGTCACAGATCCAACAGCTCTCGACAGCATCCCAACACAGTCACACACGTACAACGCAGTGTAGCAATGCCGACTCTAGCTGCATCACCACCGGGAGAGCTGCAGCAATTCAACATGGACAAGAAGAGGTAAATATTTTATCACAATTATCTACTTTTTTGTGTCATTGCTTATCAGCCTTTTAGTATAAAAATAACATTATATTAAATAAGCCTGATTGATTTGTGTTTGGTTAACCAGGGCAGGAAACCTGAAGTCTCGGCTGCAGTGTAGATCGTCTCAAGCCGCTAACACTGAGGGGTAAGGAAATGTCTCCACTGTGAACTAAAGATCTGAAATGTTGCCATACTTGTTTCTCATGTGAATGACAGCGCACCCCTCGTTTTTCAGGCTTTGTTATGAGGAGATGTCCCAGTGGTCACACTCACTAGAGAGCCTTCTATCATCCAAATGTAAGTTAAGTATAGTCCGGTTGTCAAGTTTCATCGTCAGTATTCTACCTAAACACCGACTAACTAACTTCTCATCTGTTCAGATGGCATGAAGATATTCCAGGCCTTCTTGAAGTCAGAGTTCAGTGATGAAAACATTGAGTTTTGGCTGGTGTGTGAGGACTATAAGAAGATCAAGTCTTCCTTCAGGATGTCCTCCAGGTCCAAAAAGATCTTCAAACGCTATATTCAAGCTGAGGCTCCGAGAGAGGTAAGCGCAGATGTTTTTATATTGCAGAGAGATTTACTTTATTTGTTTAATATCTAACACCACCTTTTAAATCATCCTCATAATTATTGCTCTGTGTCCAGATCAACATTGATCAAAAGACCAGAGAGCTGATCAGGCGGAACATGAAGACGCCCACCACCGTGTGCTTCGACGATGCCCGGAGGATCGTCTACGGGCTAATGGAGAGGGACTCTTACCCACGTTTCCTCAGATCTGACATCTATCAGGCTCTACTAGACTCCACATCAGAATCAGTTAAGATGTAAAGAAAACAGATACCACGGACATTATGTTTGTAGAAGCTGTACTGTAAAGCTGAGCCTGATGCGGGACTACCTGAGAGAAGCGGTGGGTTTGCTTGCCTTGGCCACACTGGTGGTGATTCACCAAAAGAAGCACCAAAAACATGATATTTTCAACACAGTCTTACTTTCCTTCGGAGGTGAAGAAGACTCGCTTCGGGGTTGGCCATGGCCTCACATGACTGTGTTAGAGAGGAGAAGTCAACTCTGTCTTAAAAAAGCTGAAGACAGTTTGTTCAGAACCAGCGGGTGTCATGAAAAGGGACAGATAGAGTCCAGAAATGGTTTCTGGCGTACATTTTCAGATCTTGTGATAAACGCTAGCAAGCAAAGTTCCCAGATATGCCGCAATTATGTAGTGAAAATGTGAGGGACTTTCTGTACGAGATGTCAGGAAGTGTATGTGGTACAAACAACATCCTCCACCCAAGAGAAAAGTGCTCGAGTTAAAAACTGCACACCAACTTAAGTTTATTGTTATCTCACTAAAGCAATAGAAAGGTATAATAATAATATTTTAATTTTATATATGTATCAAGATGTGTATTTTTATGCACACTGTTTTTAATTAAAAATGTTTTTCAATCTGACAACAATACTGTCGCACACTGAAACAACTGATATGGTACAATTGTTATAACATGTAATAAGCTATATGTATTTCACAGTTTGTGAGCATGTCATGTGAATGGGAATATTGAGGGGAATTTGTACATATTTGATAATAAACTATATATTTGCTTTTAAATCTACACAAAACAAATTACCTGATTACTTGCAACGCCACAATCACTAAAGTATGTCCTTTTCACATAAACAGGTCAGGTTCCCATGAAGATTCAGATACATATCTCCTTGAGAATCTGCGAAGCAACTTAGTCACCAAGTCATTCATTCATTCAGTTTTCGTTCATTCATATACTAACTCATTGTTAGAACATTTACTGTCTAGCAGCCTGGCAGAATTATTCCTCATGTTCTCTGCAATATTGCAAAAATCGGCAGTGCGTATTATGATTCCAAACGTTAACAAACATTTTGGAAAAAATGCTTTTTTGTTTTCTTGCTGAGAGTTAGATGAGTTAGTGAATGTGGGAGACTGGTTTCAATTCTCATCTAACTCTCAGCAAGAATTTGAATATGCATATTTCTCAAAATGTTGAATTGCTCCTTTAACATGCAGTTTCTCACTTATTGTCCTTTAACAGCCTTAAACTTGGAAACCTATTTTTTTATTTACATTGTCTTACACTACCTGGTACTTTGTATGTTGCAGCTTGTCTCTGATCCTCATCACACTGTAGGTTTACAGTGAGTTTACCATTCAGTTAAATGTAGTGTTGTACCATTTATCTCACATTTCCCGTTTCACAATTTTGAGGGTTAACAATTAGGACCTCAGTGAGAAAGGTTGTTGCATAATGCTCCCACCTTACATCTGAATGTCTTTCAAGCACATTGAGCAGTTCATTCATGCCTTTGTTTTAACATTCAATCTTTCATTTATCGATGTAGGAATTAGACCTCATCCTCATAAACTGTTCTTAGTTTTCAAATTGAACTTGATTATGTTACAAAAGAAAGACCAAAAGAGAGGTTTATGAATGGAAACCTATCAAGTATGACTCTCTTAAAGGTTACAAATATTAGGGAGACGTTAGGACCCAACTGCTCAGCCACATCCTCTTTTAATGTCACTTGCTTTTGTGCAAGCGCACACACTGAGGCGGATGAACAAGTAATAATGCCTCTGGACCTCTTTTATGCTTTTAGAGAGCAATAGACATCAAATTGTCAGTGTAAAAGCAGTCATTTTGTGTTTTTGCCAAAAGGGCTTTCAGCAGGATGAGAACATCCTTTTTATTTCACACAGAGGTCGTTGGTTTTTTTTCACTCAGATGCAGCTGAGGCGTTAAACTGACGCAGATGAATCACTGCCTGACTAGTCACCCTTTCCTTTTTTTGCAATCCTCTGTTTATTAGTAATAAGACGATCCAACAATAGATATGACCATGAGAAGCAATAGAAGACCCAAAATATGAGGTCACGCCTGAGAGACCGGATAAGTGAGTTGTCACGCACTGTCTACAAATCGCTACGTCTGTACAACGTTGACGATATCCACTATCCACTACACCATCGGTTTAGCTGCCCAGTGTGTCATGAGACAGACATCATCCTTTTTCAACCACATGCGCTGTTTACAGGAGGTCGCTGGATTACTGTGTGATGTTGCTCAACCAGTTCAACAGAGGATGCTTTGTTTCAGGTTTATTTCAGAGGAAGGTGAAAAATGGTCCAATGTGGAAATGTTCTGCGAGATGAAAATCTACTTCAGGCAACCATATTCCACCAGTGGTATAATCAATAGAACATCAATTTGAGCATTGTAAAATTAGAGCAGCATGATTTTTAGAAATTGAGAACATCGAGAATAACCACGTTACCTTCTCTCTGAGGCTTTAACTTAATCAACTACTTCACCAGCATGCTAGCACGCTCACAATGAAGATGCTAACAGGCTGATGTTTAGCAGATATAATGTTGACGATGGTCACCTTCTCAGTTTAGTGTGCTAATATTTGCTAATTAGCACTAAATACAGCTGAGGCTGATGGTACTATCATAAATTGTTTGAGTACTTGATATGATTTGATTAGGCTTATTAGATAAATACATGTTTTGAATAAATATAAGATATTTCACTATAAAATCAATCAATTCACATTTATTTGTGACACAATCATACATGGTACAATGGTCAGTGACAATTGTTTGTGCCGCGAAGCAACTAACAAATAGTTTAAAAAAACTACAGAAACAAAATCATATCAAAGAAAATATCTCAATAAAATACAATATTTTACCAAAGAAACAATTGAATATTATATCATATGTTCCAGAGAAACATTTGATATATTGTGAACAATGAAAAGGGAATGAGTCTCCGAAAATATAAACATCATTACCGGTACAACAATGAATGACAGGTGGATGGATTATGTGAGTTTCAGATGTGAACGTCACTAGTTCAGTACACGGATAGCCTAAGGGAACAAACTCCTCCTCACCCTCTCTGTTTTTGCCTTCAGGCATCAGAGTGCCCCTCTTTGGTCTTAAATATATCAAATCTATCCCAGCATGCATCAGTTGGAAGACGTGGAGACAGCCAGAACACACAAAGAGTCTCCAGTCCGTGCCACCTGCAGGTGTTCATACTGGGAAAGAAAGCTAAAGCACATGGGGAAAAACTACTTGACCATGCATGTTGTATAATAAGTTAAACCCAACAATTAAGATCTCCCTGTTAATCGCCACCCTGATATGAATTGCAAATGAAAAATGTTTAAACAGTTTTCAAACTTGGTTGTTGCAGCCAGAGTTGTATTTTGTAAAACTACATTGTGATTAAAAGCATACCGCCATGACAACAATGCTCAATGCCTATCATGCAAAGCAAGGCCCTATATTTACATCTACAGTAGAGAGGGGTTATGTAACTAAAACTAAGAAGACAGTTGTATGCTGCAAACTTATTCAATCATTTGTGAGCCATGCAGGCTACAACAGCTTCAAATGATACTGGTGATGATCAAAGAGTATGCTGACCCACTCTGAGTTTCATTCATGCATCAAACAGTAACCGCTTTGTTGTATATTCTGGTCCTCTGTGGCCTATATAGGTGTGATTGGACTAGTTTAATGTAGGAAATGGTGCAACATTCACTTTTAAGCAGACCCAGATAATTTCTGTTTTGCTTCTCTGCTCTGCCTGTGTTTACACAACTCCCTTAGCAATGATTGAAAAATTAAATATGATCACATAGTCCACTTCTAAAAGTTTTAAATTCCAATGTAAATTAAATGTCCAATTATTAGTCCAATTATGAGGTGGTAGTTTCACTACTTGCATATATTCTATTGAAACAAAGACATGTTTTTAAACCAGGATGAGTACAGAAGTAGGGTTTCAGGGGATATAAAGACCAATTATGGTGTCTGTAAGTGGTATCAGGTAAAATGTGTTGAGAAAAAGTGAAAAAAAGTTACTTGATTCAATTGCTTTTTGTAGTTTGTTTTATTGATTTAAGAGCAGCAGCTAAAGCTATGATAAAGGTTTTGCTTCATTCAGTGAGTTATGTAATACAGAGGGTTGGAAGCGTTGTGCCAGGGAGAGAAAAAAGTTTGAGTCCTAATAATTATAATTCATGATTTAATTTAATTTTTAATAATCTTAAGTATATAATGTCATAATTATTATGAGATCTTTTTGCGTATCTTTTAATTAGGATTAAAAGACACACATTTGTTATGGTCTTTTATTAAAGATCTCTTTAATAATTGCAAAATTGTGATTTTGACCCATTAGGCTACCATGACACCCTCCCTGCAGATGCCACAGTGAAACAAATCAATCATCCTCATGTTCACCAAAGGATGACATCGTGACTACATAATAAGCTTAAATATCATATACTGTTTTTAAGAAGTGGAGTACAGTCTCTGATCATTAAGCTTATTGTGTCCCCTGTTAATATTAACAACAGCTTCATCTGTGTTAAATGTTTATTGTAGTTCAAGTAATGCTTGGAAAACATGATAAAACAGGCTTTACTTTCAAGCACTTAAGACCCCTGTTATTCGGTATATGCACACAAACATTTATATTGTCAAAGATTACAACCAATGGACTATGGCAAATATCACATGCACCCCAGAGGTTCAGAACCTGTGGGACTTAGAGGGGTTCAGAGCCTATCAATCAATACCAGCCCTTAGCAGAGCCACTGATGTGATATAGCAAAAGAAATTCCACGTCCTGTCCTCACAAGTCAATATAAGTTAATTTGTCATGTTTATAACAATATTACACATTACATATGAACATAAACAATGGGTGTGAGTCAAAGTGACCCCCAAAGTGGCTGAGAATGCACCCCAATTTTTGAAAAAATGCTGATTAAAAATGTTAGCAACATGCTACAATGCTAAACGGTTTTGTAATCCTTAGAGCCTACAGAGTTCGCCAATACCAACCATTACACTGTCAAGCAAAGCATCGCAAAGATACGCACAAGAATGTCATTTTTGTGCAGCAAAAAAATTAAAATTGACTTACTGGAGCTAATCCAGGAGCTGTGAAAGAAGAAAGACACACAGAAGGAACAACGAAACTCGTGAACTCCGACCTCTGACTAAAAATAGCAGAGACTTGAACAGTTAGCTCAATAACCTATGTAATGCATTTAACTGTGGAGAATGTGATGGGGGTTGTGATACACATCAAACTTCTGTTATATAATCAAACATTAAGTAAGAGTGCAAAGTTTGACGCCCTCAAAATATTCTTCTAACTTCATAACAATCAGACAGTTCGCCAATATCAACCATTCCACCCTCACACAAGGCATTGCAAAGATACGCACAAGAATGTCATTGTGTCCAGCCAAAAATATGAAAACTGACTTACTTATGGCTGAAATATGAATATTCCAGGCCTTCCTGCTCCCTACTCGCAGCTAAGGCCACGGAGCACCCTGCTGCAGTGAAACGAGCACCGTTCAGGGACCACCAAGGACTGTGGGAACTTTCAAGCTTGAGCGGAGTTGACATGAGTTCTCGACATGTCTGAACTAAAATAATTATTAGAAATACTTAACTTCCCTCAATCAAAGCCAAACTTCGCACAGATACTCCTACAGTATTGAGATATTTTATATTTAAATAAAAAGTGTTTATATACATATGTAAGATAATACAAATTAACTCTTAATTTGTTTTTTGAAAAATACATTTGTTTTTTCTATGTGTACTATCATAAACCAATATACCACTAACACATGGCCTTATTATCTATCTTCACAGGGGTTTTCTGTATATTATAGCTTTTTTCAAATAGACCTTGTGAATGAAAGGATTTAATATGAGATAAAATGCATCCGCATTTTTGGCTGAAAAATTGGTGGCTCCTAAAAGTTAAAGATAGAGTGCCTGTAGTTCAGGAAGAACTTTGGCTTTGACCATCAGTAAGACGAAGCAGTCGGGAACCAGTGGTGAGGGTGGAAAACTCACTTCAATATAAGGATTCAGCAGCATAATATACTGTCAAATAGTCATTCACAGAGGAGGAAGTGCAATTAAAATTCAACAATGAACTCTAAGACATCTCTGGACCTCCGGGACACAAAGAGAATGTAAGTATAGTGTTGAATATTTTGCAAGCGGGTTTATTTTGAATGCTCTTGGGGTAGTCAGACTGACTCAACTGTTATCCTCTCTTGAGGACATAATGCATGGAAATCCAGAATACATAACTTCATCCAGAGTTCATTATTATGGAGGAAAATCCACAGGTGTTAATATTGTTTTATTTTAAATGTTCACAAAAACCTTAATTTTCCTCCGTCTGCAGACAGCAAACAAATGAAACCGAAGCCGACTGGGAGAATCTCTTGAGACACTTCTTTTCCCAGAAATGTAATTTTCATTCGCTTTCAAGCAACACAAAACTAATACCACGGTTGGTTTCTGTTCTCTTTATAATTGTATTATGTTCCCATGTGTAAAAGGTAGACAAATAGCATTTTGGGACTTTCTGAAATCAGAGTTCTGAGAGGAAAATCAGTACTTCTGGCCCGGCTGTCAGGAGTTCAAAACTTCTGCCAGTCCAGAGGAGCTAACACGGAGAGCGCCAAATATTTATGAAGAGTTCATCAGTGATGAGTCTCCCAGACAGGTAACTCAAACCGAATAACTGGCAGCAAAATGTGCTCAGACCCAAATATATACGCATAGCATAAAGAAAACACATTTAAATTTACGTATACATATTACGTGTGTTTATTGCACAAGAGACAAGAATTGCGGTTTTCTAGAAAAAGGTTCAAGAAGGAAAAGTCCTAAAACAAGCAGACGGTAATAATTTACTGTACATTAACCACAGCAACCAGCATTTAAATAGTTACTTTCAACTATAGTAATGATGCAGGTGCCATATTGTACTGCACAATACATTTCAACATTGAATTGTTTTCCGTCTTGGTAAACTTAAATTTCTACACGAGAGATCATCAGACAGTCTTCAGCAACCAAGTCCATCATGTTTTGTTGTGGCACAGAGGAGACTCTGCAGCCCAATGGAGAATGGCTCCTTCCCACGGTTCACTCGATCTGAGCAATAGAAAGTCCTGCTTGCTGCAGCTTCTAAGCAGAGGGGCCTTGGGAAACACAGAAAAGGCTTAAAGATAAGGAGCACTGGAGATCTAATGCGACATGATTCAAAACCAATCAGCCTGCAGTATGAGCTCTATCGCTTGCACAAGGACTGACACAGGCTCAGGGACTGCTTTTGAGAGAAACTGTGTCGGCACTTCCCCTCCCCTTAAAATGCCCCCTCAAAAACAATGCCTGTGCGATTAACATAACACACTGCAGGCGGTGCCATCTCATGCACCAAAGGTTAAACTGTGTTTTAACGCTTTGGGGCTCTTGGATGAGACAGACAATGTCTAGAGTGTAAATAATTATTTTTTTATAATACTGTTATTTTGCACTTAAACAATATTGAATATATGAATGAATTGTCCATAAAATACATACATTAGTTTTAGTTTGTGTTAAAGTCATACAAATTGTGCAACTTTGTTTAAATTTTTTATAAAGTGAGCAAACAAACTACCTGTGTTTTCATTAAAAATGTATCCTGTGTCCTTCCAGTTGATGTGCTACTGCCACCCAGTGGTGAATGGGAAAACTTCCATACATACATAATAATACCTTTGAGGTATTGATCGTATTCTTTTGCAGAAACAGGTTATAGGTTTGGCTAAAATATTCTCCAGTAAATCTGTGTACGAAAAAAAAGTGTTTCAGTTGCATTCTCTCAGTCGTTCATTAAAAAAAATGCATTGTGGTAAAGAAAACTAACAGTGATTCTAAATGCTTTACTTTTGTCATTTCAACTTGTGCTGATTTTTTAATCGAAACTAGAACTTTGTTTTAGTTACACCAATGGCCCTATATGCGGGTTTTGAGACATACATAAGTCCAAAAACTTAGCTTCCTATGGTAATAAAGATAAAGTTATTATGAGGTATGGTAGATCACAATGTTTCATCACCATAATTAACTACTGTTCCATCATATGTTGCATCCATTGTGCTTAACATGTAAGTACTTGAATCTAGTGGCAACACATAATTAACAAGTATCTGCTCTTCAAATACTGTAGTTATTCTTTCTTTTTGGAAATTAACATATTTGTTTTGTGGGTGGTTATATCATCGAATGTGGACGTTTTATTGAGCAAGGCACTGGGACTTTACCAGTACTTTTTGCCAGTGACAACAAACCATCTAATGAATATCAAGAATTACATGTATCAACGTCGGGTGTGTTTTTCGGTCTGGCAAACATTGAGAAAAAAAATGTGTCTTCTGCCTGGACTGACATGCGGTCTAGAAAGTTTGAAACAGATCAGGCATCTTGCGAGGCCACATGATGTTGATAACGGGGGGCCTTGCAAACACACTGCATCAAGACAAGTGAAGATGGATGATGTGTTATCCGTCAGTATAACATCCAGAAAAAAGAAATCGTCACTAAAGGAGATGAAGTTATATTTGGAGAGTTATCTTGGCCGAAAAATGTGAAGACCAACTAGCTACATAATCTGGGGGTATGTCAGTGCCCAACTGTGTCTGAATGGCCTCTAAAGGCCCGCTGCTGAAGCCCATTAATGCCTTGCGGTGCTGGAACGCCGCACGGCTCGCTAGCTAGCTAGATGCTAAGATGCTAACCTAACTGGACTCCTCGCTGTTGTACTTATAACTTTACACTCTTTGGTTACTTTGGCGTCATACGTTCGTATTGAGACAAACCTACGAGGCCTATTTTCTTTCATGTATACGTTTCAATTTGTATATATTTTAAAACGTAAACATGTTAGAGAGAGATGTACTGCTAACTGCTGGCTAGCTAATAGTAATAGTGATGTGATGCTAACTAATCAGGACGTTACCAATCCTTGAGTCACAGGGGTCCGTCCAGTAGATCAAGCAGATAGACGTCTGTTTTATAGTATCAGTCTTCACTAAAAGCATCTTTGTTTACCTTGTTTAAAAGCAAACGTTGGTCATGTAACGCTGGAAATTAGGCTACAGAAGGATTAACGTTAGTCTGTAGACTAACGTCAACCGTGTACATGTTGTTAATTCTGTATTCATTTCAGATCCAGTGTTTCGTTACTTTGAGCAAGTCATCTAACTAACGTTATACTTCATTCTTATTACAGACTTGTGCACTTTAAATTAACTTAAATATGCAACCTGAAGCAGTTTAGTCATATGCGATGAAATGACGTTGAGGTTTGAGTGTTTTATTGTTTGTGTTTTTGCTTGTTTCTACTCTTAGTACTGGTAAAGAGGGCCAACCCAAAGAGTACTATACTTTGGACTCTATCTTGTTCTTGCTCAACAATGTGCATCTTCCACATCCATCGTATGTGCGAAGAGCTGCTGTAAGTAACTGGAGTAACTTTCAAAGTGCCTTAAACTGTCAGTGTCATTATTATTCAAGGACAATCTATTATTTCAGCCACCCTTTCTTTCCACAAAGCATTTTTTCTCTTCACAAATGCCCTTAAAGTGTTTTTAGGTGACATGCTTTTATGTTGTTAATAGACCGCGAACATCTCTATTGTCAGACAACCTGCATACTAGCCATATCTCAATGGCGAGAGTTGTAAGTAACACTTTCTAATTTGCTTTGATTGACTAAAACATTATGACAGCTTTCAGGAGTAGCCTTGCTGTAGTTGGGCTGATTGGTAACTTTTTAATGCAGTTTCAAATTTTGTCTTTTCACAGCTACATTGACAAGTATTGACAGAAGTGCACCCATAGAAATAGGTTTGCAAAGGCCAACTCAAGGTAAGCTCAAATCATATTTGTTGTCTGGAGTTCGAAGGGCTATTTTCAACAGCAGTAATACTTGTTGTTTACGTTCATTGTTCTTGAAATCTTGACTGCAACTTAATACATTGTATCTTCTGCTATCTGTTATGTGCTAATCCTGCATGTGGGTCATGGTTTCATAGATCTTTTCTATTAAAGGGGTAGTAGGCTGGTCAGGAAAGTTGGTTCAAAACCAAATGGACTTTGTGCTGTGAATTAATACCACTGTTCTGTTTTTTCTTTAGTGAAAAGAGCAGCTGATGATGTATCTTCTGAAGCCAAAAAACCCAGGATAGAGGTAAATTGTCATAAAATATCTTCCACTAAAAGTAGCTTTAACACTATACTCACACATGTTAGTCAGTGCAGCATTGGAACATTTACTCTCTTAAGTGTTTACTCTAGGTTTACAGCTTTTGTTTGTTGAGGGGGGTGTGGAGGATCTCATGCGATCATTTACCCGAAAGTACGGGCATTTCGCCATGTATTTTTTAATTGCTTAGTTTTATGTCCTTGTACTTTTTAAATAAATTCAGCATTTCCTCTTGCTGCAGCCACCTATAATACCGCCCCAATTTGAGAAATACTGACTTAAACGAAACCTGGTGTCCATTTCTTTTAATGACAACCACAAAGTGTGCAGATTTTGTTACAGCAGTGTATTTTTCGGGGCTTTTGAAAGAACATTTCCAGAGCCTATCGACATGCGAGGTCAGAAACGTCTGGCCCATTTATCGAACTCCGCAGGCAGGCTGCAACCTGGTCTCCTTGTAGCCTGTTGCGAATGTTTGTCTTGGCCCTACAAATACATTAACGGTTGCGATCTTCACCACCCTGAGAGCGTTTCAAAAACACAGATATTGCTCTCTGCACGCGTGTGTTTGTGCGCATCTGGGCTGAAATATATATAAATATAATTCTCCAAATATAATTGTAGGGGAAACGCTGCTGCTCTTGCTTTTTTTAATCTTTTGATTGTCCACTTAGTTAGATTATCGGTGGCAAAAAGGAAATGATCTGTGTGTAATTTTTTGTAATGAATGAAATGCATTTTGTTGCAGTTAAAAAAAATAAAATAAATTTGTGGCCAACCTGGCAAATCATAGTGATCAGATATTGCATCTTATTTTATTCAGCAATTTGCTAAAGGCGCATACGCAGCTTTTTTCTTCTGGATGAGGAACGAGTGCGTCTGCATAAGGAGCGTCTGGTTGCCAGTCCGGAGGGTCACAAAGAGGGCATTGTGCAGACCGACCAGACCTGAAATGATTTAGAACCCAGTTTGTATTTACTGCTAAAAAAAAAAAAATTGCTTGGCCACTGAAGGACTGTGACATGCTCCTCTCAAAACAATTATAGTGTTGACTGGCTGTATGCTTGGAGCAATTACTCCGGCGGCCTATGAATCACTTTCCAAATGTACTGTGTGAAACACGATTTGTTATGTTGTTTTTTTAACTCAGTTTTGGCCTTTCATTCTTGTAAGTTGGGCATTTCTCACACCTAAAAATTTTGCTTTTTTACATCTCTGTGTTATGTCCCACTGACATGTTACATAAGGCTTATCTGTCGCCAATACAATGAAGCGTTCAGACATATGTTGCTTTTAAGGGTTAAAACTTTGTTACCAGAGATCCTGGGCGTAGGTTTAATAGGTACAACTGCAACTACTGAATCAACTTTCTTTTAAAGATTAAATATTAAATATAGAGTTTCCGCAAGTTTCCTTTGCATCAAATCATAAAATGGCCAAACGGCAAATTAAAAAAGCACTAAGACTGTTTTGTTGAGTGTAATGTCTGTTTCATTCAGTCTGAAGGTTGCGTTTCATACACTTTATTCTAGTCAGTTATTAGTCTAATTTGCCTAATCTTCACGTTTTTTCTGAATTGGGGAAACTTTAAATAAGAAGGCTCAAAGATAGTTTTAGTTCTTGATTTAATTCCTCCGGCTCCTTAATACCTGGAACAATCTTACGCATAGTTGAGCGTTTCAGTTGCAATGCCACTGATGTGCCAGGACTTGCAGGTGTCGGGACACTGCTTCACTGACAGATGCCACTATCTTTGTGGTAACTGAGCCAACAGGTTTACAGGTATCTACTGTAAAAACCTGCCTTCTAAGGCCTATGTGAGTCTTGGCCTACACATCATATTCTACAACACTTAAGAAAACGTCTTTGTTTGGTACAGACCTCCACAAAAATCACGGTCACTTGTTTATACTCAACCTTTTTCCCCATTTTCAACACTAGCAGTCAAATCAACTATCAGTGCAACAGTGATTATCCTCTGTGCACTTTTGGTTACTTTTATAATAGGGATTCTACTTTTAACAATGACAAATCTGTAGAGGTTGAATATTGGTTTTGATTGAGTAAAAATATAAAGACGCACACTGGTTATAGAATATTTAGGCATTATATTGTATTACACTTTTGAAAATACTCTGTTTTGTTCTGCCAGTAATCTACAACTTGGCCTGTGTTACTTTCTTAGAAACGGAGGGTTTCAAGATCGATACCATGGGCACCTACCACGGCATGACCCTGAAGTCGGTGACGGTAAGAACAAAACCTGGCTGTGCTACATTAAGTCCTCCAGAAATGTATATTATGGCTGGTCCAACATTTGTTATCAGCAATCTCAATATATTGTAGCAGAGTGAATGTTTTCCTGTCTTTTGAAATGACTTCATTCACAATTTTGATACACATGTGGAAACGTTTATTGGCACTGTATCCTGTCCACTCTAGTTTCAGAGTAGCCTGCATCTTTAAGGCATCATATATAAAACACATACAGCAAATCTTACAGTATTACAAAAAAGAACCCCTTGTACCACAGTGAAACACAGCTTATTATATTGTAAAATATTATGGTGTACATAAACTTTCCAGTTGTTTGACGCAGACAGTTTTCATCTGTGTTGTTCAAATTGTTTGACAATAATCATAAAGCACTGATCACACAACATTTATGTAGAAGTTGTATTGTTCCCAAATGTATAACGTTGGGATTAATCCCTTGGTATCAAGTTAAGAACAGAATGGGCTGAGATATAAATCATTATGTGTATGTAACAAGGAGAGTTTAATGATAACAGGTTATTTAGCAGGTCTCTCTCTGTTCTTTCTCTTTAAATGTGTCATGCCTGCCTCAACACGTTTATGCAGGCATTGTGTTTGTTACTCTGAAGATGATGCCAGTATTTAAGTAGTTCATTGGGATGAAACCCATGTGATGTTATCAGATGGCTGTACTTGCAGCTGGAATAAGACACCCGCCAGTGGTTGAATAGGAACTCATTGGGTGGAGGAATAGGCTCGATCTGGAGCTTTTCCAGGCATATTCCCACATACACATCCTCCAGATGCAATAGGCGGATCCTTAGTGATGCACCATAGATTTTTCCCGCCAGGTCTCCAGAAAAGACATAACCAGTCCCAGAGCAGAAGGTGGGATACTTCTCACCTGGGTACAGCTCCGGAGGCATGTACCACTTGCTGTTTTTGTTTCGGTTGGGCGCAAAGCCTCTCATGTTATTGCCCGTGAAGTAGTTCTTCTTAAGCTCCAGTTCTGGCCTGAGGAGCTTGTAAATGAGGTACTCTGTGTTGACGAACATATCGCTGTCCGTCTTCATGACATAGCCGGCTTGTGGGCAGTGAATTGCCACCCAGTTCATTCCCATCAATGTCTTTATGGTCAAGTTTTTGTAGGTATCCAGAAAGTCCTGCTGAATGATGTCATGATACCTCTGGCTTTCTGCTTCTAGCATCCTTTGCTGTAAAAGTCCCAGCTCGCCCTCATTTTTCCCCAGCAGAAACAGCCGGATGAATCCCGGAGCCGCAGCCACGCTCTCATTCCCCCATGTCTGCCGTATGGCATTTCTTGCCTCCACCTGCCGAGCCTCAGTGGATATCAGCAACACCAGAAATGGTGCAGGTCTGCTGTCTGCGCATTTGTCTGGCTCATTGATGACATAAGGGAATAGCCCGTGGGTTATAGTGCCACGGAGGTCTCCCTCTACACTTTGGCTAGTGTTTGCTACCAGAGGGTTTTCAAAACGTGGGTTTCCTTGAGGAGGGTAGACACCCTCCTTCTCAGGGGAGCTGATGTTGGCATCAGACTTGAGATTCTGATGAGGAACAATGACAAACCTCCACGCTGAATGTGGTGCACTCAGGTTCCATTTGGGTTTGGTGCTATGACGTCCAGCACCTCCGTACACCAAAGGATAGCCTCTCCACCCTGGCATACCTGTGAGCTGAGTCAGCCACACCTGGTGAACCAGAAACACCAGTAGACCCAACAGTGAGATGAGCAGGGTACATTTAGCTGTGTGTGCACAGCAGTGGCGTCGTCTCCACTGCATGATGGGATAGGTGGATTGCTTAAGGAACTTGACTCCAATACTGATCGCTTATTTTAATCACTTGACTCTCACAGACAGTATTGTTGTCTGACAATCCAGCTGAAAGGTGCGAGTCCGCTCTATTGTTGCACGTCTTGTGATTGCCTGGGAGACAGAGGAGGAGAGGGGACATATTTGAGCAACAAGATGGAATATGACAAGTCACATTTGAGCTGCTGATGATAGAATAAGTACAGGTGTTTCATCGTTTTTCTCACTGCTCTCATCGGGCTGCTGTTTTTTTGTTTAAAAAAAATAAGCTGACATTAATCTGCATTTATCATTCAATTCTTTAGTTTAAATGTCTCCTCTTGAATCAGGATCAGTGAATTAAGTGATTATATTATAAAGTTGGTGTTCTGGAGTATCTGGAGCCCATGCCACTTTTTTTACATAGATTTGTTTCTTGTTGTATAGTCGTTATGATAGTATACATTTTACAGTGCAAATTTAACACGGATAATTAAACTTGATTATGGACCCAAAATGTATTTTCCTTCATGCACAACTCTCTATATCATAATGCTAAAATACTAGTAGTACAAATATCTTACACACTTCAAGAAAACTAATAAAAGGTGCAGACATCTTCAGTGGGGCGGTGTTTGCACAGCAGGCTATTGTAATACAAAATAAACTGCAGACTATTCTAGAAGTTACTTTCGCATCTTCATGACTACTGATTGTTCACTGGACTTTGTTCCATTCAATGTCATCTTCTGTTTAGCTTGTGGTGTTTTCAGGACAACAATAAACCGAATATGTTCTGCTGTCAGCTCAACATGCTGCTCTTGTACAGCATCCAGATGAGGAATGGTTATAGAAAGACCAACCTGCTAGCATCCTGAAGTGGAGTGTGGTCTCTAGGTTGTTTCTTGAATTACACACTACCTTTTTGAAGTACCCCAACAAGACAGAGTAAGAGCTGTTTGCTCTTTAGCATGCAAGGACAGAAACTTAAGCGTCAGTTTCCTTAATAAAAGTGCACCCTTCACATTCTTGACACTACCTATTGTTTTAACAGCATAGCTTATTTTGTCAACGTTGTGTTGATGTGCGTTTTCATTTTAAACTCACCTGTGTTAGTGCTCTTCTCTTTCTGGCATCCATGTGATGAATTACAATCATCACACACGGATGCCTCTCTTGGGTCAATATTGCTATTGAGCTAGATGCAAACTGCTTTGCCTGTTATCAGTAAGACTGGGATGTATACATATGTCCACACCACTCCATTTTCATAATGGGGGAGTTCTGGAAACGGTCCAGAGGATGTTAAGTTGTAAACTCCGGGGTTACGTCCCAGTGTGGAGGAGCGTGAACGGAGAAGTGGACTGATTCGTCGAGCCCCGATCACGTGACTCTGAGGAGCAACAGTTCAACCTCGTTGTTGGTCCAAGTGAAGAAATGTGCGGTCGCTCTTTTCTTCATTGCCGTTCTTCCTTCGCAGTATTTTCAGCAACTAAACCAACTCCAGCGTGTAGAAAGTCTCCGTCCAGTTTACAGCGTCACATGCATGCCCAGTGTACGTCAATGTGAGTGGACATGTGATGCGCAATTTCAAACGGCGCTTTGTGGACGGATCATTTAAAAAAACTATGCTGAAACGCCCGTGTGGGCGAAACGAAACGAAAACATATTAGCGTGGCTTTAGTCCTTGTCCAGGAACTCGTAGCCATCTACCACATGCATGCACACAAGTGTGTCTGTGTGAATGCATGGGAAAAACATGTGTCAGAGCTCCAGTGTTGCAGTCTCTCCATCTGCATTGGCGCATTGTCCCCGGAGACATGATGCTAACGCTGCTGCTGCTGCCTCTGGCCAAAGGGAGTTGAGTCAGTGGTTGACAGTTAGCTGCAGCCGTGGGTCCTTTCACTGTCCTCGCTTGTCGTATTGTGTATATCAAAGCAGTAGTGGATAGATCTCTGGATGATGCACAAGCCTTACATCTCTCCGTTTGTTCAGCATTTCTTCTGTTTCTGTGCTGATCCTTTTTTTCTTCTCGCTTTTCCTCTTTGATTCAGAGGCTCTCATGTTAACGGCCCTCCCCCCATGTGCCCCTCTCCTTTTTTTGTTTCCAATATCCTCTTCTCACCCTCCTCGTTCAGCGGCCCCTTGCATCCGGCTCTGTGCTGTCGTTGTGTTGTCTGCGTTAAGGCTAGAAGGGTGAAAGCAACGGGGGAGGAAGATGAGGAGGAGGCAGCGCTGTGAGTTGTGTGTTCGTTCTGAAAGGCAGCTCCAGGCTTGGTGGCAGTACGCTCTCTCATCACGTCACGCTGTTTCTGCTGCTGTTGCTGCCTGCTCGGTTAAGGGGGGAGGGGGTTGGGCTGCTGACCTATTTGTATTCACGCCCACTCCAGAAAGAGAAATAAAGCATTATCTCAATTTGTTTCATTTCTACATTTTCACAATCACGGTGGTCACAATCACTTCAGATCCAATCTGCATATATATATATATATATATATATATATATATATATATATATATATGACCACCGTGATTGTGAACACCCTTCTTCCCTTGTCCTCCTCCCGGGGTAAAAAAAAAATAGCTCCCAGTCATACTGGGATAGAATTAAAAAGACCACCATGGCTGAATGAGCGCAGCAGACACATTGCTGTAATTATTTGTTTTCTAATTATCATCCAACACAAGAGACTGACAGGATATATATTTATATAAATTATAAATTTATATAAATACATTTATATAAATAAATAAATAAAATCATTTTAGACTAAAGTAAAAGGTTAACACTTAAATTATAATTTTTGCTTCCATTGATTATAAAATAATCAAGATTTTGTTATGAATCCCCTCATGGATCCTCGCACTAGCTGGCCCTCACTGCGTGTATTTCTGCACAGACGTTAACCTGTACATTTAATCAAGACTATATCATTTGAAAATGACAACTGGCTGCTTGTCACTGATGGTGTCAGCTTGTGGTCTTTTCAAAGAAGCAGTGGTTGAAATGATTCACTGGGCTGGACAGCCACGTGGGTCTCACTGTAGTAAGGCACGTTGTCGGCCACAGACACACTGCAGTGGCACAAGAGCTGATTGATGCTTTGTGTATCTTTTATGTCATGGAGAGAGTGAGTAAAATCAACTTGGGCTTAATTAATCGCCAACAAATCTGGTAATCAATTAATCATGCGGGTAATTTAACAAGCGCTTTGAATGCTTTACAAAGCTCTGGGACATTGTGATGGGTAGTTTTCACAACCCCTACCAGGTTGGTCTGTTTCTGTTGCTACTGTCAGTGTGAGCTCCAGCTTGCGGCGACGTCACTGGATGATGGATAACTGCAGGACTCTGATTGGAGGAGTAGGAGGAGGCGGCACTTCTCCGCCTTCACAAAAAGAGAGTTCTCCATTAGCCGTTGGAGCACGGCTTGGACGTGTTTAATGTGTTCCTAGGTTTTGTAGAATATCAGGATGCCGTCAAGACAAACCGATCCAACATGTCCTGGAGTGCGTCGTTCATCGAGGTCTGGAAGATGGTTGGGGTGTTCGTTAAGCCGATGGGCATTTCAAGGTACTCGTAATGTCCCTTAGGTGTGTCCAGCTTGGTGAAGATGGTGCCTCTTTGAAGTAAGTCAAAGGCTGTCGTGATGAGTGTCAAAGGATACCAGTTCTTCACTGGGATCTCGTTCAATCCCTGGCAGTCAATGTAGGGTCTGAGGGTCTTGTCCTTCTTCCCCACAAAGAAGAATCCAGCCCCAGCAGGAGATGAGGAGTGGATGAGAACGGCAGCCAGGGAGTTGTTGATATACTTGTCCATCGCCTCTCTTTCCGGAGGCAAACAGGGAGTAGAGGCCTCTCCTAGGTGGGGACGTACCAGGATGAAGGTCAAAGGCACAATCATAAGGACAGTGGGGAGGTAAAAACATGGCCTTGGATTTATTGAATACCTCCTTGAAGTCCAAGTACTCAGCGGAACCCCATAAGTTCAGACAGGGAGTTGGTGAAAGAAGAACCCTGTGGTGCAGTGGCTCGTTTCAGTCAGATTTGATGACGGGAGTGACTCCAACCCCTTATGGCCCCCATAGTCCAGTCGATGTTGGGGTTGTGTTGACGCAGCCAGGGGTATCCAAGAATGAGAGGAATACAAGGGATTGGCAGAATGTAGAAGTGGATGGTCTCGTAGTGGTTGCCGGACAAGAGCAGGTGGACTGGGACAGTCTGGTGTGTAACCGTCCCCAGAAGATGATCGTCAAGGATGCTGGCCAAAAAAGACTGGGGAAGAGGTACCCGGTCAATGCCCAACTTTCTTGCGAGTTCTTTGTTCATAATGGACGCGTCTGCTCCCGAATCCAGGAAGGTGGAAAGAGTCTCCGGGCACCCGGGTGGCAGTAGTTTGCCGTGGAATAGGGGTTGTTAGCAGTAAGAGGATCAGGAAACTGCTCTACTCACCAGTACTTCCTGGTCTACTAGTAAGCTCCTGCTGGGCTGTTCCCGCCGCCTGGCCTGAATGCAACGATCCAATCCCGTGGTTACTTCGTTAAGACCGTCCAGGGATGTGAGTTGCTGGAACAAGACTAGTTTGTCCTTAACGTAATTTGCTAGGCCGAGCAAACGGTCCGGAACGCGATGGTGTAATCCATAACTGGTCGGTGTGTCCCTGCTGAAGTCCCAGTAGGGGTGACGTTCGGTCCCACGGACATCACCCAAAAGACATGGCGTAACTCGTCAGAAAATCCCATTCCCCCCACAGGTGCGCTTTCAGGTGATTGATTGTAAACACCACTCTGGCATCCTCCGAAGTGAAGGTGAGTGTCTGCAATGCAAACAGGATGGAACAGTTCTTGTGTCGCAGGATCGCCTCTTCGATCGCCACAAACCAGGCTTGCCATCACAAGTGTTGTCTGCTGACTCTATGTTCAGGCCAGATCGTAATGTAATGGGGGTTTCGGGGCAGAGGCAAAGCAGAAGTCTAAACCGGCAGGGTCAGCAATGGGAGAGCAGTCGGGGGGTAATTGCTGGAGGGTCTGGCATAAATGCAGAGAACGATCTGGCAGTAAGTGAGAGTGAAGCTAGGCCTTTATACTAGAGGGAGTAGGTGCAGCAGAGTGGACAGGTGAGAGTAATAGTTGAACTGTGACAGATGTTTAGCAGATTTAATGTTGACGATGGTCACCTTCTCAGTTTAGTGTGCTAATATTTGACAATTAACACTAAACACCTGGTACAGCTAAAATGTAAACATCATTACCGGTACATATAACAATTTATAATACGGGTAGATGAAATCAAGCATTCTGATTTGTTGAGAGTGAGTCACGGGGTGTACTTTATTGAGCCATAAAGTACTGTAGCTACACCTGTTTACATTTACCAGAGCGTTCCATATCAGTGCGCACTCAAAATAACAGTTGGAAGCAGAGAAATCATGTCAGTGAGAACATGAATCCCTTCAAAGCTACTGGGCACCAGTTAAAATTAAATATTATTTTTATTAAAGGTGTCCCATTGCCATTTTTATTATTTTAATGGCAACTTTTATAAAATGAGCAGGAGCGGGAGATGACAGGCGGATCGGTGCGGCCGCGGCAGTAAATTGAGAGCTTCGCTTTCCGGTTCAACTCTCAATTTACCGGTCGGTCTACGTCCCAACCCTCACCTACGGTCACGAACTTTGGATCGTGACCGTAAGAACGAGGTCTCGGATACAAGCGGCCGAAATGAGTTCCTCCGTAGAGTGGCCGGGCTCAGCCTTAGAGATAGGGTAAGGAGCTCGGACATCAGGGGGAGCTAGCCGCTACTCCTTCGTGTCGAAAGGAGTCAGCTGAGGTGGTTCGGGCAGGTGCCTGCTGCCACCGCGACCCGACCCCGGATAAGCGGACGAAAATGGATGAATGGATAAAATGAGCATTGTGAATGAATGAGATGGTGGGAGATCTAGCTAGGCTAACACACGTGACGTTCCCAATGTTTGTCTGTTGCATAGCATGCAGTATGGGGACTATTTTCTCTCCGCTAATGAAACGCGACACAACGTTTGGTGGCTACAACTATGTTGTGCTGAAAGGCAACTTACTATTTACTTACCATTTATAATGTCGCTGGCCGTATTATAAAAGCAATAAGGTACTCGAGGCAGTACTATATCTTCAACGCTGCGCGTCGGGCCTAACAACACCCTTGACCAGTACATTATTGTATGATACAGTACTTCCTCTCGAACCTTATTGCTTAAGAATGACAGGTGGATGGATTATGTTCATGAGTTATAAATTATATTTTGTGAGTTTCTGACATGAACGTCACTAGTTCAGTACACAAATAGCCTGAGGGAACAAACTCCTCTTCACCCTCCCTGTTTTTGCCTTAAGGCAACATAGTGCCCCTCTCTGGTCATAAATCTATCAACTCTATCCCAGCATGTATCAGCTGGAAGACGTGGAGACAGCCAGAACACACAAAGAGTCTCCAGTCTGCACCACCTGCAGGTGTTCATACTGGGAAAGAAAGCTAAAGCACACAGGAGAAAAACTACTTGACCAATCATGTTAACATTAATTTTACTAAGTTAACATCAGATCCACCTGTTAATCAAAACCCTGATGTGAATTGCAAATTCTATCATCCTCACTGTGGATGCCTCAGTGAATCAAATCAATCATCCTCCTGTTCTCCAAAGAATGACGTCATATTCACTACATAAGAAACTTAAATATCATAGAAGTTGAGTCTTAAATACAGTCTCTGGTCATTAAGCTTATTCTGTCCCCTGTTAATATTAACAACAGCTTCATCTGTGTTAAATGTTTACTGTAGTTCAAGTAATTCAATTCAATTCAATTCAGTTTATTTTGTATAGCCCAAAATCACAAATACAAATTTGCCTCTGAGGGCTTTACAATCTGTACACATACGACATCCCTGTCCCGGAACCTCACATCGGATCAGGAAAAACTCCCTCTAGAAAACAAGGGGAAGAAACCTGAGGGAGAGCAACAGAGGAGGATCCCTCTCCCCGGATGGACAGAAGCAATAGATGTCATGTGTACAGAATCAACATAACAGAGTTACAGCACATTCAATGGATGTCACAGAAATTATTCATGAGTAGTAGGCATGGCCACGACCCAGATGACTATGATCCACGACAGCAGACGGAGGTGAAGATGAAGGGCATCAGCAGGGCCGCCATGGAAGGGAACAGGACCGGCTTCAGACAGCCACGATCCATGGACGCTTGAGGAGAGGAAGCACAAAGGCTCCCGAGAGGAAGTAGAGTTAGTAATGAGCATTAAAGAGACATTAATTTATCTAGAAGTATAGAGAGGAGAAAATGAGAGGGAGAAGAAGATATAAATCCCTCAGTGTTTCCCTAAGATGCTCCCTGGCAATATAAGTCCATAGGAGCACCCCAGGAGCACCTGAGGAGGGGAAGAGGAGGAGAGAGAGAACAGGAGAGAGGAGCTCATTGTATCCTAAAATGTATCCTAAAAAGTAAGGCTTGGATAACATGATAAAACAGGCTTTAAGACACCTGTTCTGTATATGGTGACGACCCTCCTCCCATACCCAAGGTGCCACTGTTTTGGTTCTGTTACAGGTGCTGATGGGAGTGTCGTCAGCCTGGATGAGCCGCACCTGAGCCAGAGGGGCCTGGCCTTAAAATACCTTCATTTGGCAGCCTGGGCCTCTGAGGGGAGAAGATCCGATGTGTCGCTGGCACTGACACCGTTGCTGTGACTTATCTTTTTGTTCTGTTTCTTTGTACACACTGCCATACATGCACCTCAATACTGATAACCGTCACTTTAAATGGATTTATTTATTTTGTTAACAATAAATTGCTTCTTGTTAGCAGCCTGCTTGTTTGTCTTCCATTCATGTTGCAGTCTTTGAGACGGGATGTGACAATATGCAAACAGACATTAATATTGTCAAAGATTACTACCAATGGACTATGGCAATGACCCCAAGTTCATACTGCTGTTAAATTTTCCCTTCCAGAAAATAACTTTCACTCTATGATAACATCTGACTAACAATAATATCACTTCCAGAATACACTTCGTCACAAACATATTTATTGCAATGATCTAAAGTAATTAATGTTGATTCTATACAGAGACATACCATTTATTTAGCAAAACTGACAAAGTCTTTAAGATTTTTTTTTTCATTTGAATATAACATCATGAATTGATAGCCATTTAAAGAAGCTTGAATACAAATTTAAAAAGTAAAAACATAAGAAAGCAACATTGATAATGGAGGGGAGCAAATCCAGGAGCTGTGAAAGAAGAAAGACACAGAAGGAACAACGAAACTCGTGAACTCTGACTTCTGACTAAAAATAGCAGAGACTTGAGCTCAATAACCTAGACTATGTAATGCATTTAACTGGAGAATGTGATGGGGGTTGTGATACACAACAAACGTCTGTTCTATAATCGGACATTAAGTAAGAGTGCAAAGTTTGACAACATATTCTTCTAATTTAATAACAATCAGACAGTATGTCAACAGAAGTTAAAGATAGAGTGCCTGTAGTTCAGGAAGACATTTTGGCCACTTTGACCATCAGTAAGACGAAGCAGTCGGGAACCAGTGGTGAAGGTGGAAATCTCACTTGAATATAAGGATTCAGCAGCATAATGTACACTGAGACATATACTATCAAATAGTCATTCACAGAGGAGGAAGTGCATTTAAAATTCAACAATGAACTGACAATAATTGCTGTTTCCTAGGAAAAGGTTCAAGAAGGTAAAGTCCTAAAGCAAGCTGACCGTAATAATTTACTGTACATCAACCAGGATTTAAATAGTTACTTTCCTAATGATGTAGGTGCATCATCATAATGATTTTCTTTTTTAATTTATAAAGTGAGCAAAAAAACTACCTGTGTTTAAATAAATAATGTATTCTATGTCCTTGCAGTTGAAGTGCTTCTGCCCTCCAGTGGTGACTGGGAAAACTTCCATACAAACATAATACCGTTGAGCTAATTGTTTTTTTTATTATCTTTATTTAAAAGGGCCATGTACAGTTCAAACATAAATGTCACCATTTGATGCATTGTACCAAATTAAAGCTTCAGCTAATTTGCATCTGTAGTCCCGTGACAGGTCATAACAGATATAACACAATAACAAACAGTACAGGATGAAAGACACAATACAACATTATCCATGGTGAGAGGAACCAATACACACAATACAGAGCGACAGAGCAGCACATTAAAAGTAAGTAGTAAAACCATAATAATTTTGCTCAATGAGCGCTGAGCAGCTTTTAACTGATTTTTTAAAACTATTTTTTAAAGTGCTGTTATAGCTGCAGCTCATCACCACGTCAGTTCCACTGATTTGTGGCAAAATGGAATGATGCTGTCTCGTATGGATGATATTGTGGTGGATCTGATTGAAATTACTGAGCTACTCAAAATCAATAGATAAGAGATATACTGTAAAATAGAGGACTTGAAACAAAACATCAAAAATCAAATAAGTGCAAAGTTCTGTTGACTGCAAAAAATATTTTTAATAGTAATATATAGTATGTCTAGAATTAATTTACACGACTCTTGCCTTTAGCCTGGGTACAATTCTTGGTTTTGTTTTCCCCTCAATCATTTTTATTTTAAAACTGACTTGTCTGTTTTGCCCTAATCAAATGTATCCTATAAGAATATCCTTGGTGCTCTTAAATGTGATGATACATGTTTGAGGGAATATTTTAAATTTTGTTGTGGTCATCACTTAATAGTAATTTGGTCTGAATTCTATACATCACAATTTTGATTTCACTGTATCTCATACAGGAGGACCATGTTATGGAGATTTAAAGTACAGTGCTTTATATTTCTTCAAAGGCTGAAAAACTGACTGTTTATGGTTAGGGACCAATTAGTTTGGAGAAATTCACTCAACTTGTCCCCTGTTAATTATTTAATTCTGGTGTAATTGACTGTTTATAAAGAGGAATACATGTCTAACCATGTTACTGTGAAGGATTTTTGTCCATACATGCCCATACTGTCAGTTTCAATGCTAAGGCAGTGTCCACTGTTTGGCCAAAGGTCAAAATGGTATAAAGCTAAAATATATGATATAATCGTTAATACAACGAGTGTAGTTAAAAGTGTAGCACAAGAGAAAGTTATTATGAGGTACGGTAGATCACAGTGTTTCATCACCATGATTAACTGCTGTTCTATCGTCTGTTGCATCCATTCACATAAGTACTAGTGGCAATGTATTAATAAACAACTAGAAAATGCATTTCCTTATGAAAATGCATTGGAATGCTGAAAGCTGAACATTTAAATATTTGAAGAAATTGCTGAAAATAACTGAATATAGCTGAAAATAGCTGGAAACACAGAAAAGTTTTGAAGGTAAAAGGCATTGAACTGAACTGCTGGAAATCTTTGTAGTTGGAAAATAACTGGAAAAGTTGGTAGCAAAACAGCAAGAGATAAATTACAATCCAGGAAAAGAGAGAGACGGACAGACAGAAGAGAACAAGAGAGGGAGAAAGAGAACGAAATTGTCTGTGTGTGCCTGTCTTTGTGTGCCTATGTGCCTGTGTGACCCTGTCTGTCTGTTTGTCTGTTTGTGCCTGTATTCCTGTATGTGTGTGCCTGTTTGTCTGTTTGTGCCTGCCTAGAAATAGATAGAAATCAGGTATGATTGTCTGTGCGACATCTTTGTGGAGTCAGAATTAAGATGGTGATCTATGGGGGGCTCTGCTTCCTCTCATGCTCTCATGTTCAGGCGTAACAATCTGAATTGTGGTTTAGATGGTGTATGTAGCTGAAATTATGCCGAACTTTTAAGCTTTTGAAGTTTAAGAAGCTGAACATTTTCCTGGTTTCTGAAGCTGAAAATAAGAAAGAGGAGAAGATGTCCAAAATACGTACGCCATAAATAGTGGAAGTTGAATAAACATGTGCAGAACATAGTGATCTGCTCGTCAGACACTGTATTTTTTCTTTCTTTCTGGACATTAACATATTTATTTTGTGGGTGGGTATACACTGACTGTGGAAGTACACTTGAGCAAGGCACTGGGACTTTACCAGTACTTTTTGCCAGTGACAACAAACCATCTAATGAATATCAAGAATTACATGTATCAACGGCGGGTTTTTTTTCGGTCTGGCAAACATGGAGAAAAAATGTGTCTTCTGCCTGGACTGACATGCGGTCTAGAAAGTTTGAAACAGATCAGGCATCTTGCGAGGCCACATGATGTTGATAACGGGGGGCCTTGCAAACACACTACATCAAGACAAGTGAAGATGGCGGATGTGTTGAGTGTTCTCCGTCAGTATAACATCCAGAAAAAAGAAATCGTCGCAAAAGGAGATGAAGTTATATTTGGAGAGTTCTCTTGGCCGAAAAATGTGAAGACCAACTACATAATCTGGGGGTATGTCAGTGCCCAATTGTGTCTGAATGGCCTCTAAAGGCCCGCTGCTGAAGCCCATTAATGCCTTGCGGTGCTGGAACGCCGCACGGCTCGCTAGCTAGCTAGATGCTAAGATGCTAACCTAACTGGACTCCTCGCTGTTGTACTTATAACTTTACACTCTTTGGTTACTTTGGCGTCATACGTTCGTATTGGGACAAACCCACGAGCCCTCTTCTTTTTTTTTTTTTTTTTTTTTTAGCATATATACGTTTCAATGTGTATATATTTTAAAACTTAAACATGTTAGAGAGAGATGTACTGCTAACTGCTGGCTAGCTAATAGTAATAGTGATGTGATGCTAACTAATCAGGACGTTACCAATCCTTGAGTCACAGGGGTCCGTCCAGTAGATCAAGCAGATAGACGTCTGTTTTATAGTATCAGTCTTCACTAAAAGCATCTTTGTTTACCTTGTTAAAAAGCAAACGTTGGTCATGTAACGCTGGAAATTAGGCTACAGAAGGATTAACGTTAGTCGGTAGTTTAACGTCAACCGTGTACATGTTGTTAATTCTGTATTCATTTCAGATCCAGTGTTTCGTTACTTTGAGCAAGTCATCTAACTAACGTTATACTTCATTCTTATTACAGACTTGTGCACTTTAAATTAACTTAAATATGCAACCTGAAGCAGTTTAGTCATATGCGATGAAATGACGTTGAGGTTTGAGTGTTTTATTGTTTGTGTTTTTGCTTGTTTCTACTCTTAGTACTGGTAAAGAGGGCCAACCCAAAGAGTACTATACTTTGGACTCTATCTTGTTCTTGCTCAACAATGTGCATCTTCCACATCCATCGTATGTGCGAAGAGCTGCTGTAAGTAACTGGAGTAACTTTCAAAGTGCTTTAAACTCATTCATTATTATTCAAGGGCAATCTATTATTTCAGCCACCCTTTCTGTCCACAAAGCATTTTTTTCTCTTCACAAATGCCCTTAAAGTGTTTTTAGGTGACATGCTTTTATGTTGTTAATAGACTGAGAACATCCCTGTTGTCAGACGACCTCATCGAAAAGGCTTGCTGTCATATCTCAATGGCGAGAGTTGTAAGTAACACTTTCTAATTTGCTTTGATTGACTAAAACATTATGACAGCTTTCAGGAGCTGTAGTTGGGCTGATTGGTAACTTATTAATGCAGTTTCTAATTTTGTCTTTTCACAGCTACATCGACAAGTATTGACAGAAGTGCACCCATAGAAATTGGTTTGCAAAGGCCGACTCAAGGTGAGCTCAAATCATATTTGTTTTATGGAGTTGGAAGGGCTATTTCCAACTGCAGTAATACTTGTTGTTTAGGTTCATTGTTCTTGAAATCTTGACGGCAACTTAATACATTGTATCTTCTGCTATCCGTTATCTGCTAATCCTGCATGTGGGTCATGGTTTCATAGATCTTTTCTATTAAAGGGGTAGTAGGCTGGTCAGGAAAGTTGGTATAAAACCAAATGGACTTTGTGGTGTGAATTAATACCACTGTTCCTTTTTTTATTTTATTTCTTTTAGTGAAAAGAGCAGCTGATGAGGTATCTTCTGAAGCCAAAAAACCCAGGATAGAGGTAAATTGTCATAGAATATCTTCACTCAAAGTTGTTTAACACTATACTCACACATGTTAGTCAGTGCATTTACTCTCTTTGCTTTTTGAATGTTTTGATTGTCCACTTAGTCAGAATATCTGTGGCAAAAAGAAAATGGTCTGTGTACGTTTTGTAATGACTGAAATGCCTTTTGTTGCAATTAAAAATAAAACATTTTTTGTGGCCAACCTGGCAAATCATGGTGATCAGATATTGCATCTTATTTTATTCAGCAATTTGCTAATGGCGTATATGTGTCTTTTCTCTTCAGGATGAGGAACGAGTGCGTCTGGATAAGGAGCGTCTGGCTGCCCGTCTGGAGGGTCACAAAGAGGGCATACTCAAAATCAATAGATAAGAGATATACTGTAAAATAGAGGACTTTAAACAAAACATCAAAAATCAAATAAGTGCAAAGTTCTGTTGACTGCAAAAAATATTTTTAATAGTAATATATAGTATGTCTAGAATTAATTTACACGACTCTTGCCTTTAGCCTGGGTACAATTCTTGGTTTTGTTTTCCCCTCAATCATTTTTATTTTAAAACTGACTTGTCTGTTTTGCCCTAATCAAATGTATCCTATAAGAATATCCTTGGTGCTCTTAAATGTGATGATACATGTTTGAGGGAATATTTTAAATTTTGTTGTGGTCATCACTTAATAGTAATTTGGTCTGAATTCTATACATCACAATTTTGATTTCACTGTATCTCATACAGGAGGACCATGTTATGGAGATTTAAAGTACAGTGCTTTATATTTCTTCAAAGGCTGAAAAACTGACTGTTTATGGTTAGGGACCAATTAGTTTGGAGAAATTCACTCAACTTGTCCCCTGTTAATTATTTAATTCTGGTGTAATTGACTGTTTATAAAGAGGAATACATGTCTAACCATGTTACTGTGAAGGATTTTTGTCCATACATGCCCATACTGTCAGTTTCAATGCTAAGGCAGTGTCCACTGTTTGGCCAAAGGTCAAAATGGTATAAAGCTAAAATATATGATATAATCGTTAATACAACGAGTGTAGTTAAAAGTGTAGCACAAGAGAAAGTTATTATGAGGTACGGTAGATCACAGTGTTTCATCACCATGATTAACTGCTGTTCTATCGTCTGTTGCATCCATTCACATAAGTACTAGTGGCAATGTATTAATAAACAACTAGAAAATGCATTTCCTTATGAAAATGCATTGGAATGCTGAAAGCTGAACATTTAAATATTTGAAGAAATTGCTGAAAATAACTGAATATAGCTGGAAACACAGAAAAGTTTTGAAGGTAAAAGGCATTGAACTGAACTGCTGGAAATCTTTGTAGTTGGAAAATAACTGGAAAAGTTGGTAGCAAAACAGCAAGAGATAAATTACAATCCAGGAAAAGAGAGAGACGGACAGACAGAAGAGAACAAGAGAGGGAGAAAGAGAACGAAATTGTCTGTGTGTGCCTGTCTTTGTGTGCCTATGTGCCTGTGTGACCCTGTCTGTCTGTTTGTGCCTGTATTCCTGTATGTGTGTGCCTGTTTGTCTGTTTGTGCCTGCCTAGAAATAGATAGAAATCAGGTATGATTGTCTGTGCGACATCTTTGTGGAGTCAGAATTAAGATGGTGATCTATGGGGGGCTCTGCTTCCTCTCATGCTCTCATGTTCAGGCGTAACAATCTGAATTAAGGTTTAGATGGTGTATGTAGCTGAAATTATGCCGAACTTTTAAGCTTTTGAAGTTTAAGAAGCTGAACATTTTCCTGGTTTCTGAAGCTGAAAATAAAGAGGAGAAGATGTCCAAAATACGTACGCCATAAATAGTGGAAGTTGAATAAACATGTGCAGAACATAGTGATCTGCTCGTCAGACACTGTATTTTTTCTTTCTTTCTGGACATTAACATATTTATTTTGTGGGTGGGTATACACCGACTGTGGAAGTACACTTGAGCAAGGCACTGGGACTTTACCAGTACTTTTTGCCAGTGACAACAAACCATCTAATGAATATCAAGAATTACATGTATCAACGGCGGGTTTTTTTTCGGTCTGGCAAACATGGAGAAAAAATGTGTCTTCTGCCTGGACTGACATGCGGTCTAGAAAGTTTGAAACAGATCAGGCATCTTGCGAGCCCACATGATGTTGATAACGGGGGGCCTTGCAAACACACTACATCAAGACAAGTGAAGATGGCGGATGTGTTGAGTGTTCTCCGTCAGTATAACATCCAGAAAAAAGAAATCGTCGCAAAAGGAGATGAAGTTATATTTGGAGAGTTCTCTTGGCCGAAAAATGTGAAGACCAACTACATAATCTGGGGGTATGTCAGTGCCCAACTGTGTCTGAATGGCCTCTAAAGGCCCGCTGCTGAAGCCCATTAATGCCTTGCGGTGCTGGAACGCCGCACGGCTCGCTAGCTAGCTAGATGCTAAGATGCTAACCTAACTGGACTCCTCGCTGGACTCCTCGCTGTTGTACTTATAACTTTACACTCTTTGGTTACTTTGGCGTCATACGTTCGTATTGGGACAAACCCACGAGCCCTCTTCTTTTTTTATTTATTTTTTAGCATATATACGTTTCAATGTGTATATATTTTAAAACTTAAACATGTTAGAGAGAGATGTACTGATAACTGCTGGCTAGCTAATAGTAATAGTGATGTGATGCTAACTAATCAGGACGTTACCAATCCTTGAGTCACAGGGGTCCGTCCAGTAGATCAAGCAGATAGACGTCTGTTTTATAGTATCAGTCTTCACTAAAAGCATCTTTGTTTACCTTGTTAAAAAGCAAACGTTGGTCATGTAACGCTGGAAATTAGGCTACAGAAGGATTAACGTTAGTCTGTAGACTAACGTCAACCGTGTACATGTTGTTAATTCTGTATTCATTTCAGATCCAGTGTTTCGTTACTTTGAGCAAGTCATCTAACTAACGTTATACTTCATTCTTATTACAGACTTGTGCACTTTAAATTAACTTAAATATGCAACCTGAAGCAGTTTAGTCATATGCGATGAAATGACGTTGAGGTTTGAGTGTTTTATTGTTTGTGTTTTTGCTTGTTTCTACTCTTAGTACTGGTAAAGAGGGCCAACCCAAAGAGTACTATACTTTGGACTCTATCTTGTTCTTGCTCAACAATGTGCATCTTCCACATCCATCGTATGTGCGAAGAGCTGCTGTAAGTAACTGGAGTAACTTTCAAAGTGCTTTAAACTCATTCATTATTATTCAAGAGCAATCTATTATTTCAGCCACCCTTTCTGTCCACAAAGCATTTTTTTCTCTTCACAAATGCCCTTAAAGTGTTTTTAGGTGACATGCTTTTATGTTGTTAATAGACTGAGAACATCCCTGTTGTCAGACGACCTGATCGAAAAGGCTTGCTGTCATATCTCAATGGCGAGAGTTGTAAGTAACACTTTCTAATTTGCTTTGATTGACTAAAACATTATGACAGCTTTCAGGAGCTGTAGTTGGGCTGATTGGTAACTTATTAATGCAGTTTCTAATTTTGTCTTTTCACAGCTACATCGACAAGTATTGACAGAAGTGCACCCATAGAAATTGGTTTGCAAAGGCCGACTCAAGGTGAGCTCAAATCATATTTGTTTTATGGAGTTGGAAGGGCTATTTCCAACTGCAGTAATACTTGTTGTTTAGGTTCATTGTTCTTGAAATCTTGACGGCAACTTAATACATTGTATCTTCTGCTATCCGTTATCTGCTAATCCTGCATGTTGGTCATGGTTTCATAGATCTTTTCTATTAAAGGGGTAGTAGGCTGGTCAGGAAAGTTGGTATAAAACCAAATGGACTTTGTGGTGTGAATTAATACCACTGTTCCTTTTTTTATTTTATTTCTTTTAGTGAAAAGAGCAGCTGATGAGGTATCTTCTGAAGCCAAAAAACCCAGGATAGAGGTAAATTGTCATAGAATATCTTCACTCAAAGTTGTTTAACACTATACTCACACATGTTAGTCAGTGCATTTACTCTCTTTGCTTTTTGAATGTTTTGATTGTCCACTTAGTCAGAATATCTGTGGCAAAAAGAAAATGGTCTGTGTACGTTTTGTAATGACTGAAATGCCTTTTGTTGCAATTAAAAATAAAACATTTTTTGTGGCCAACCTGGCAAATCATGGTGATCAGATATTGCATCTTATTTTATTCAGCAATTTGCTAATGGCGTATATGTGGCTTTTCTCTTCAGGATGAGGAACGAGTGCGTCTGGATAAGGAGCGTCTGGCTGCCCGTCTGGAGGGTCACAAAGAGGGCATTGTGCAGACCGACCAGATCAGGTATGATGGATTTGTGCCAGCTGCATTTCTAAATACTGTGCTTTCTGTATAAGGAAATAATCTCTCCAGATTAGTTCACCATTGAGATAAATTGTGATATTTATTCAACATACCAGTGTCGGTATTAACTGATCAATATTTATCTGATCGCTGGATGTCATGTTTTACTGCATAATGACACCCACAGACCAGTTCCTTGAAGCAGTGAGCTGTTCAAACGATCCTACCTTGTCTTCTTCAGATCACTGTCTGAGGCTATGTCAGTGGAGAAAATCGCAGCCATCAAAGCCAAGATTATGGCCAAGAAACGTTCCACCATTAAAACGGATCTGGATGATGACATAACCCTGAAGCAGAGAAGCTTTGTGGACGCTGAGGTGGATGTCACCAGAGATATTGTCAGCAGAGAAAGAGTTTGGAGGACCAGGACAACCATTCTTCAGAGCACTGGAAAGGTCAGAGTCCACTTCAAGATAATGCATCACAGTGATATTTCTATGCAAACGCTGTTCTTTCTCTCTTGACAGCAATACATTGCATTTCCTAAATTGTCAGACCCTTCAAATACATCTGTGTCGCATTACCATGTGACTTTGAGGATTTTCTTGTATTCTTACCTGTACATTTGCTCAATATTAGACTGATATTAGACAGATTGTAAATTAAATGTAGTGAATAAAGTCTTAACATGATACTTTATCAGAAAAGCATTGTTGCACTGACACTTTGTGTGTAAAGTGCCAACTTTGATGCTCTCCCAAAAACCAACAGTGGAGTAGCAATGCGTTGTAGTGCTGGATAATTTTTGGTTTGAAGGAAATCAATATCGGACAGAAATGAAAATTTCTTGACTTTCAAGGCACATCTCTCTTTTGAGAAGATTCATACTGATGTAGACTTTCACCATAAATGCATTTTGTGACATGAACTGGTGGGAAACGTTTGGATCTTATCTTAAGACCACCTTACTGTACATACCTGAACTCTAAAGCTGTTATCCTATTTTACATGAACTGCTCCCTGAGATAATGACATTGAATGTGGGAAATGTTTCAAAACAGTCAAACTGTGTAAATACTTTGTCGCGAGGTTCAGATTCTAACCACTAGATGGCAGCAATAGAATGAGTTTAACCCAGTTTGTATTTACTCCTAAAAAGTGTTTCGCTGGGCCACTGAAGGACTTTGACATGCTCCTCTCAAAACCATGATTGCTGTATGCTTGGACAATTACTCTGGCAGCCTATAAATCACTTTCCAAATGTACTGTGTGCAACAAGATTTGTTATGTTGTTTTGTTACTATAAGTTGAGTATTTCTCCCACCTAAAAATTGTACTTTTGTTTTACATCTGTGTTATGTCCCACTGCCACGGTACATAAGGGTGTTATGTTGCCAACACACTGAAGCGTTCAGGCATTTGATGCTGTAACGGTTAACTTTGTCACCAGAAGACTCTTTAGTTGTAGACTGAACTCTAATATATTGGTAGGTGCCGCATTATAGTGTATTCAATGTTTTCTTATGTAATATTAAATAGGAAACAGGAAAGCACATAGTCATTACTATGCTGGTGTGTTTACACAATTGTAATAAAGAGCAGTTTCATGTGGTATATCTGTTTACATCTATGCATTTAGGTTGGTAACCTGAAACCTCAGTGTTGTTCACCAAATTTTGATAGTTTTGTGTTAGGGTATGATGAGTTCAACAGCCAATCTGTATTGCTTCTCTACAGAACTTCTCCAAGAACATCTTCGCCATTCTTCAGTCGGTGAAAGCCAGAGAAGAAGGGCGAGCGCCAGAGCAGAGACCAGCACAGAACACTACTCAAGTGGTGTGTGTGTGTGTGTGTGTGTGTGTGTGTGTGTGTGTGTGTGTGTGTGTGTGTGTGTGTGTGTGTGTGTGTGTGTGTGTGTGTGTGTGTGTGTGTGTGTGTGTGTGTGTGTGTGTGTGTGTGTGTGTGTGTGTGTGTGTGTGTGTGTGTGTGTGTGTGTGTGTGTGTGTGTGTGTGTGTGTGTGTGTGTGTGTGTGTGTGTGTGTGTGTGTGTGTGTGTGTGTGTGTGTGTGTGTGTGTGAGAGGCGAGTCTTACGGTTTTGATTAAACGGTGTTCTGATGGGTATGTAAAGTAAGAAATTCTTTGTTTCCAGGACCCGTCCCTAAGGAACAAGCAGCCGGTCCCAGCTGCCTACAACAGATACGATCAAGAGCGATTCAAAGGAAAAGAGGGTGAGTTTCGTTAGAGATTCTGCTGCAAATTTTAATTTGAAAGGTTTAAAAGAAGTTGTATTCCTTAATTGCGTGGGCAATTAAGGAAAACTGGGTTAACTGAACATTGACTTCTGGGTCAATGAAACTTGGATTTGATTTAGAAGCGGTATCAATAAACGTATATCAATGAGGTTAAATGCACATTGTATTGACCAGACCACCTTCAGAAGTGCGATTCGATGCTGGGCAGGTAAAATAGGAGTAGAGCCTGTACAGAAGCATCGCTTCCCTTGACCCGTTATGCAGTGGGGATGCAAGTGGGGTCAGACATATCCGCTAAAGACAGAAAGTGTCGTCCAATTTAGTTTCAAATGGCTGTAAATGTTTGTCGAACTGTATTCGTTATTTATTTATTTTTAAACTTCTGTCCAGATCCTACACTTGCTAATTCAACCAAGAAAAGGAAAATTTCACGGTTTCATAGTATCACTGTAGTTTAATTCTTATTATTGTTATAGTCAAGAATTCATGGTTCTTATTTCTGAAACAGTGTTTGTTTCTCCTGCTTGATCTGTGTGTCATCAGGTGTTAGATGTGTGAAGGGCAGTGAATGGAGCCTTTGTCTGATGTACAGAGAGGCCAAAACAATTCATTTCAAGCATATGGATAAGAGCTATATTTATACATGTGTAATTAAAGCGTATATATTTACAAAATAAAATGAGGCTTTAGTCTGGGTCTCATCTGATCATCATTTATTATAAAGGCCTGTTTTAGTGCTGTGTTGGCAAATGTTGATGCTGTGAATTAATCTTTTAAGGAAAAAAACAAGCTTCAAGAACCAGACTTTGTTTTATGTAAGGGTTCTTCAAGTTTCCTTTGCATCAAATCATGAAATGGCTGTTTCATTCAGTCTGAAGGTTGCGTTTCATAAATTTTTTTCTAATCAGTTATTAGTCTAATTTGCCTAATCTTCAAGTTTTTTTGGAAGTTAATGGGAAACTGTAAATAAGAAGGACTAAAGATAGTTTTGGTTCTTGATTTAATTCCTCCGGCTACTTAATACCTGGAACATTCTTACGCATGGTTGAGCGTTTCAGTTGCAATGCCGCTGATGTAGGGCTGGGCGGTATGGCCAAAAATGCATGTCACGGTATTTTGTAAGATTCTGGCGGTTTCACTGTACAGCACGGTATTCTTTTTTCAAGTAAAGACATTCATTTATTGACGCCGAAAAGGACCAGCGGCCACCGGAACAGCTGTTCACCACTCGCTGTTCACCGCTCGCCGTTCACAGCTCGCTGGCCAACTCGCTCGCAACTGCCCAGCAAGCTGTGAACAGCTGTTTGTGTGGTGTGTCTTTGTTCTGTCTCTTCCATCTTTTTTTCACCTGCATTCCCCTGGGTCCTAAATCCCTCCAGGTTCAGCTTCTTTGCAATAAATCGTTTTCTGATCTACGTCGGACTTTTCAAACCCTCCAGCCAGCAGACACAGCTCATCTCTCTGGCACATGTTGTGTTGGTGCATCTCTGGTCTCTCTTGTTCCTCCTGCATCGCTCTTTTCCGTTGTTTAATGTAGCGACGGAGTTTCTTCTTTTTGTGATAGAGGGTGGGCTGTACCCAGCATGCAGTTTGGCAGTGTACATTTCATAAATGTACAATTATTAGTGTAACAAGTTGTTGATGTGTCACAAACTGTTGTGGTGTTTTACCCTGTTAAAGAAAGTTAGTTGTGGGTTATTAAACCATGACTCTAACTCAATGCACGTGACATAGGTAGCTCCGACCGCTGCGCTCTCCACAGTGAGACAGTAAAATGCGTTGCCTGCTTGGGAGTGACAACAATTGTTATGGCTGGGCACCGGTGTGTGAAAAATTCATACCGTACGTAAATTTGACACCGGTATACCGCCCAGCCCCGTCGGGACACTGCTCCACTGACAGATGCCACTATCTTTGTGGTAACTGAGCCAACAGGTTTACAGGTATCTACTGTAAAAACCTGCCATCTAAGGCCTGTGGGTCCTGGCCTACACATCATATTCTAAATCTGATATCCAAAAAAAATCACGGTCACTTGTTTATACTCAACCTTTTTCCCCATTTTCAACACTAGCAGTCAAATCAACTATCAGTGCAACAGTGATTATCCTCTGTGCACTTTTGGTTACTTTTATAATAGGGATTCTACTTTTAACAATGACAAATCTGTAGAGGTTGAATATTGGTTTTGATTGAGTAAAAATATAAAGACGCACACTGGTTATAGAATATTTAGGCATTATATTGTATTACACTTTTGAAAATACTCTGTTTTGTTCTGCCAGTAATCTACAACTTGGCCTGTGTTACTTTCTTAGAAACGGAGGGTTTCAAGATCGATACCATGGGCACCTACCACGGCATGACCCTGAAGTCGGTGACGGTAAGAACAAAACCTGGCTGTGCTACATTAAGTCCTCCAGAAATGTATATTATGGCTGGTCCAACATTTGTTATCAGCAATCTCAATATATTGTAGCAGAGTGAATGTTTTCCTGTCTTTTGAAATGACTTCATTCACAATTTTGATACACATGTGGAAACGTTTATTGGCACTGTATCCTGTCCACTCTAGTTTCAGAGTAGCCTGCATCTTTAAGGCATCATATATAAAACACATACAGCAAATCTTACAGTATTACAAAAAAGAACCCCTTGTACCACAGTGAAACACAGCTTATTATATTGTAAAATATTATGGTGTACATAAACTTTCCAGTTGTTTGACGCAGACAGTTTTCATCTGTGTTGTTCAAATTGTTTGACAATAATCATAAAGCACTGATCACACAACATTTATGTAGAAGTTGTATTGTTCCCAAATGTATAACGTTGGGATTAATCCCTTGGTATCAAGTTAAGAACAGAATGGGCTGAGATATAAATCATTATGTGTATGTAACAAGGAGAGTTTAATGATAACAGGTTATTTAGCAGGTCTCTCTCTGTTCTTTCTCTTTAAATGTGTCATGCCTGCCTCAACACGTTTATGCAGGCATTGTGTTTGTTACTCTGAAGATGATGCCAGTATTTAAGTAGTTCATTGGGATGAAACCCATGTGATGTTATCAGATGGCTGTACTTGCAGCTGGAATAAGACACCCGCCAGTGGTTGAATAGGAACTCATTGGGTGGAGGAATAGGCTCGATCTGGAGCTTTTCCAGGCATATTCCCACATACACATCCTCCAGATGCAATAGGCGGATCCTTAGTGATGCACCATAGATTTTTCCCGCCAGGTCTCCAGAAAAGACATAACCAGTCCCAGAGCAGAAGGTGGGATACTTCTCACCTGGGTACAGCTCCGGAGGCATGTACCACTTGCTGTTTTTGTTTCGGTTGGGCGCAAAGCCTCTCATGTTATTGCCCGTGAAGTAGTTCTTCTTAAGCTCCAGTTCTGGCCTGAGGAGCTTGTAAATGAGGTACTCTGTGTTGACGAACATATCGCTGTCCGTCTTCATGACATAGCCGGCTTGTGGGCAGTGAATTGCCACCCAGTTCATTCCCATCAATGTCTTTATGGTCAAGTTTTTGTAGGTATCCAGAAAGTCCTGCTGAATGATGTCATGATACCTCTGGCTTTCTGCTTCTAGCATCCTTTGCTGTAAAAGTCCCAGCTCGCCCTCATTTTTCCCCAGCAGAAACAGCCGGATGAATCCCGGAGCCGCAGCCACGCTCTCATTCCCCCATGTCTGCCGTATGGCATTTCTTGCCTCCACCTGCCGAGCCTCAGTGGATATCAGCAACACCAGAAATGGTGCAGGTCTGCTGTCTGCGCATTTGTCTGGCTCATTGATGACATAAGGGAATAGCCCGTGGGTTATAGTGCCACGGAGGTCTCCCTCTACACTTTGGCTAGTGTTGGCTACCAGAGGGTTTTCAAAACGTGGGTTTCCTTGAGGAGGGTAGACACCCTCCTTCTCAGGGGAGCTGATGTTGGCATCAGACTTGAGATTCTGATGAGGAACAATGACAAACCTCCACGCTGAATGTGGTGCACTCAGGTTCCATTTGGGTTTGGTGCTATGACGTCCAGCACCTCCGTACACCAAAGGATAGCCTCTCCACCCTGGCATACCTGTGAGCTGAGTCAGCCACACCTGGTGAACCAGAAACACCAGTAGACCCAACAGTGAGATGAGCAGGGTACATTTAGCTGTGTGTGCACAGCAGTGGCGTCGTCTCCACTGCATGATGGGATAGGTGGATTGCTTAAGGAACTTGACTCCAATACTGATCGCTTATTTTAATCACTTGACTCTCACAGACAGTATTGTTGTTTGACAATCCAGCTGAAAGGTGCGAGTCCGCTCTATTGTTGCACGTCTTGTGATTGCCTGGGAGACAGAGGAGGAGAGGGGACATATTTGAGCAACAAGATGGAATATGACAAGTCACATGTGAGCTGCTGATGGAATAAGTAGATTTATGTGAAACACCGCTTGTGGTGTTTTCAGGACAACAATAAACCGAATATGTTCTGCCGTCAGCTCAACATGCTGCTCTTGTACAGCATCCAGATGAGGAATGGTTATAGAAAGACCAACCTGCTAGCATCCTAAAGTGGAGTGTGGTCTCTAGGTTGTTTCTTGAATTACACACTACCTTTTTGAAGTACCCCAACAAGACAGAGTAAGAGCTGTTTGCTCTTTAGCATGCAAGGACAGAAACTTAAGCGTCAGTTTCCTGAATAAAAGTGCACCCTTCACATTCTTGACACTACCTATTGTTTTAACATCATGGCTTATTTTTTCAGCGTTGTGTTGTTGTGCGTTCGCATTTTAACTCACCCGTTTTAGTAACAACGCCGAGCTCCGTGGGGCACTTGCACCTCAGTGGCAAGTCTCTGAGTAGTGACAGTAGTCTGCTCCCTAGTTCTGGCAAGTCACCAACGAGTGGTGTGAAAACTATTGACACTGGCTGCTCGTGGCACCTACGACACCTAACTACAGTGAGACCCACGTGGCTGTCCAGCCCAGTGAATCATTTCAACCACCGCTTCTTTGAAAAGACCACAAGCTGACACCATCAGTGACAAGCAGCCAGTTTCTATTTTCTCTAAAAAAACGACTAAAAATCAGAGTAAGCGGTTTGGATAATGGATGGATAGTCTTGATTACATTTACAGGTTAACGTCTGTGCTGAAATACACGCGGTGAGGGTCAATTAGTCCGAGGGAGCGGATCCTTGAGGGGATTCATAACAAATAATCAATGGAAGCAAAAATGATAATTGAAGCAAAAAGAATGAAAATAAATCATCTTTAAGAAAATTCAAAACTATTTATCAAAACTTGTTCAAATAATTATCTCCACGTGTACTCTCCTTATCTGTAGTAAGGCACGTTGTCGGCCACAGACACACTGCAGTGGCACAAGAGCTGATTGATGCTTTGTGTATCTTTTATGTCATGGAGAGAGTGAGTAAAATCAACTTGGGCTTAATTAATCGCCAACAAATCTGGTAATCAATTAATCATGCGGGTAATTTAACAAGCGCTTTGAATGCTTTACAAAGCTCTGGGACATTGTGATGGGTAGTTTTCACAACCCCTACCAGGTTGGCCTGTTTCTGTTGCTACTGTCAGTGTGAGCTCCAGCTTGTGGCGACGTCACTGGATGATGGATAACTGCAGGACTCTGATTCCTAGTGTGGCCCCCTATAAAGACCCCGCCTCCCCATCCACCAAATGTACACATACATGCACACACTTCTCTACATGGAATCAATGAGAATCTGGACTGAGTGGAGGGTGAACAACTATGAGCAAATGGTTTTATGGGTTTTCCAAGAAGATTTCTATTGTAAGTGGAAAAAGAGTCCCAGCGTTTAAATGGAACTTCTCCCATTTCCCCAGAACGCAACCTTTTTCTCAATCAACATTTTTTCATGCACATCTTTGATAAATTATTAAATAGTTCCCAGTGATTATTATTGTATTATATATTATTGTTATTATGTTTGTCGAATAGTATTTTATGTTTTGCTTGAAATGCACTCATCTCCCACAGACACTCACATGGTGGTGTGTCAGAGCTTTTAGACTGTTCAACTTATTCTCCCTCACGTGTCTCAGTCTGAATGAGTCGTGTTGTTTAGCAGTTGGTTGAATGCATAGTACATGTATTAATATCACGCTTGGATGTTATGTTTTCCAGGAAGGAGCATCTGCTCGGAAGGCCCAGACCCCTGCGCTGCAGCCGGTCCCTCGTCCAGGTTGGTGCTAAATTTGACATTTCCAAGTACATTCATGCATATGTCTGCTTACATTGTAGTCCAATGTTTTTGTAAAGGTTGCGCAATCCAATTATATTCAAATGCTAATATTGTTCAATTTTTTTTAAGGGTGAGACGAATATTTAGGAATTTTGTAGTTATGAACGGTCAACTTAGAAAGACAACTTCGACAAAATTAAGATGTGCCAAGCTGGTTATCTTTCTGTTAACTCATCACAAATTTGCCCCAAATTTTTGTTTCATCTTCCCCATTTCTATTTTCTTTGCTGGCCCTGGAATAACAGGACATTGTTAAGCTGGAGCTCTGCTGCCAAGTGCCGCTGGGTGATATCGCCCAAAAACCTATAACCTATGTTGGTTCTAGTCACTTCTTTAGGCCTCTCTCCCTGCTGGGGGGACTGTCCTCATCAGACCGGTCTTGAAACACAGACCTCTTGTTTCACATGCTTTGGGATGTGACCCTACTAGAGGGTCCAAGTTCCACCAACCTCATATGATACTGTGAGGAACACTGACCTATGCAGGTTGCCAAAGTAGTACCAAAGTGGTACTCACAGTATTTGTCCAGGCTTGGCAGGTCAAAAGGTACATGATCAAAATGGCATTTAACATTGTTCAAGAAAACGTAGAAAAAGATAGTTTTGGCTGTGACCAGGTTTGGTTTCATACTCTAACTTAGGTTTTGGCTTTGACATGTGAGAGCATGTGAGAGCTTGTTTGTTTTAAATGATGACGAGACTGGTTGGCTGACATATTTGCCCTGCAGCACCTGAACCCTTAATACTTCCTGTTGTTGGAAAGAATAATCGGAACAGGAGTAACAGACCTGAAACGGTAGAACGACAAGGCAGTTTCATCGAGGATCATTTGTATTTGAATCATTATTTACCTCTCTGGTAAGGGAGTCTACATATGTCTTAATGTGAACATTCACTTTTCAATTCATTTCTATTCCCTCTAGTTTCACAAGCCCGACCTCCACCAAATCAGAAGAAAGGTAAACTTTCAGTTTTAAATACAGTCATTTACAAATATTTGTCTATTTCATATATATTTCTTTCACGACTCTATACAGGGTCCCGGACACCCATCGTCATCATCCCCGCTGCCACCACCTCGCTCATCACAATGCTCAATGCTAAGGAACTCCTCCAGGATCTTAAGTAAGTGTGCATTCTGCCAATTCCTGTCCTTATTATAGTTGAATGAGAGATACTTAGGCATACAGTATTACATTACACAGACCAAGCTAAAAAAAGCCTGGAAAACTAATTGAGCAACAATCAGAGAGGGCTCCGAGCCAACACTGCTCTTGAATGCGTCTAGACGGCAGAGCCGGTTAACACACAAGATCAGATAGAATGTTAATACCACTAACTAACAGTATTATCATTCCCATTAGAATTGACATTATTTTATGCCCCAGCTTTGGTTTAATAACATGATTTTATGCTCAGACGGCATTTAATTTAACATTTCTTGCCCTTTACTAAGAGTCTAACCGCTTTATAACTCATATGGACTCTTCGTCTGTTATGGTCGGTCCCTCAACTCCTGGTTACATGACCCTAAGAAAGAATGAAGTGTGTGTATGACAGCGTTCAGCTAGTGTGCCGTAGTATGATATTGCTTCAAGCTTACCTTCAGGAGCCTCTGGGTTTGTCGTGGGAAAGGAGGAACCGAATAGAGCTCTCAAGTTTACACTTGTTTATTAAATTCCAATCATATTATATGGGTTTTCGTTCAATACAATGGGCCAGAGAGGCCATGTGTCCTTGTCATCCAGACACTGAACTTAACTGGCGACTTTGGCTCAGGTCTGACTTGCAATTCAACAATTCAAACCTGGTTCAGCCAGTCCGTGTTGTTGAGCAAGACACTTAACCCTGATTGCTCACCGTTGCTGTGTCTACGGTCTACTGTATATCATGTAAGTCGCTTTGGATAAAAGCGTCAGCTAAATGTAATGTAACTGAGATTTGTCTGAACTCTGCATATACTCCGAACATAAGGAAGCACTCACAGGTGGAAAGCAGACCACAAGTTAACAATAACATTAAGCTGTTTCAATAAGGTTGGCCAGAGGATGTAGCTTTCGCCTCCTCGGTCCTTGGCGGGTGCAGTGTGAGAAAACTGAGTTGTGGGTTGAGGTGTGTACATGACTGCAGGAAGCCTCAGAAATGTCTTTTGAAGGGGAAACACCCTTGAGCTACCTTCATTTTGTTTTTGTTCAATGTAGTGCTACTAGGTAACACCATAGTAATTCAATGATCAAGAAACGGCATTTCAATTTGCGTCTCTCATCTCTTACAACATTGTGTTTATTTGGTTTGTACCGTACCAGGTTCGTCACGCCAGAAGAGAAGAAGAAGCAGGGCATTCAGCGCGATAATGAGGTTCTGCTTCAGAGGCGCAAAGACCAGATCCAGCCTGGAGGCACGACACTGAGTGTCACCGTGCCTTACCGTATTATTGATCAGCCGCTTAAACTGGCTCCACAGGACTGGTGAGCATTTCCATTGCCCCTGAAAGAAAGAAATATTTTATTCATCTGATTTTTGTGCACTCGTCTTATAACTGCAATTATGTGTGTTTTATTCAGTCATTACATACAATACAATGAGTAAAATGTCACCTGCGCGTCAGATATGAACACATGATATCAATCATTACCCCCAGAGGTTATGATTGATAACCCAGGGGTTTGTTCTGTAGTGGTTCTAACTTACTAAACAGATGTACAGAAAGCAACTGACAAACAATCAGCAATCAGCATTATGGTTGTCCTCAAAGGGCTGGTTCTCTATATAACTCTATAAATGTAACTACTCTCTGACATATTGTTAAATAACTTTCTCTGCATTTAATTATTGTTTATTCAAGTGTAAAAATATTGTACATGCATTTAGATAAATGTAAAAATATATATGTAAGCAAATTTCTCTTATTATAACATAAATCATTTTAATTTAGGGTAACTTAAAGAAGTTAAGAAACCCACATGACTTTATCAGAGATCAAACTTTTAAAGAAAATGACAAAGACAAATATCAAACAACCGTTATAAACATTGACTTTGTTCAAAGCTTTTTGGACATAACTCTGGTTTAACAAATCATTGTGAGCTGTTAAGAACATGTGTGACAGATTTGATGCTCACATACAGTCCCCTCCAAAAGTATTGGAACGGTAAGGCAAATTCCTTTATTTTTGTTGTTCACTGAAGACATTTGGGTTTAAGATCTAAAGATGAATATGAGACAAGAGTTCAGAATTTCAGCTTTTATTTCCTGGTATTCACATCTAGATGTGTTAAACAACTCACGACATACCACCCATTTTTCAAGTGAGCAAAAGTATTGGAACATGTGACTGACAGGTGTTTCTTGTTGCCCAGGTGTTGCCTTTTAGGTTGATTGTCCAAACATTAAATAGCTCTGCATGACTAGTCTAAGTTTTCACCCTTGGTTCAAACCTATCGAGACTACATTTCCTGTTAAAGAGGATAAACCAACATGAAGACCAGAGAGCTGTCTATGGGAGAAAAGCAAGCCATTGTCAAGCTGAGAAAAGAAGGAAAGTCGATCAGAGTCATTGGACAAACATTGGGCATAGCAAGCACAACAATTTGGAATGTCCTGAAAAAGAAAGAAACTACTGGTGTACTGAGTAACAGATGTCGAACAGGTCGGCCAGGGAAAACAACAGTAGTTGATGACAGAAGTATCGTGAGAGCTGTGAAGAAAACCCCCAAAACATCAGTAAGTGAAATCACCAACGACCTCCACCGTGCAGGGGTGAAGGTATCACAATCCACTGTTCGAAGAAGTCTCAGAGAGCAGAAATATAGAGGCCACACCACAAGATGCAAACCACTCATCAGCAGTAAGAATCGGAAGGCCAGATTGGAATTTGCAAAGAAGTACAGAGATGAGCTGCAAAAGTTCTGGAACACAATCTTATGGACTGATGAGACCAAGATTAACCTCTACCAAAGTGATGGAAAGGCCAAAGTGTGGAGAAAGAAAGGAACTGCTTATGATCCGAAGCATACAAGCTCATCTGTGAAGCATGGTGGAGGTAATGTCATGGCTTGGGCGTGCATGGCTGCTTTTGGAACAGGCTCATTGATATTTATTGATGATGTAACTGATGATGGTAGCAGCAGAATGAATTCAGAAGTGTACAGAAACATTTTGTCTGCCAATTTACGGAGAAATGCATTGAAACTAATCGGGAGGAAGTTTATCATGCAGCGGGACAATGACCCAAAGCACACTGCCAACAAAACAAAGGACTTCATCAGGGGGAAAAAGTGGAAGGTTTTAGACTGGCCAAGTCAATCACCTGACCTTAACCCAATAGAGCATGCATTTCACCTCCTTAAGAAGAGACTGAAGAGAGAAACACCCCGAAACAAACAAGAACTAAAAGAAGCTGCGGTAAAAGCCTGGAATAGCATCACAAATGAAGAATGCAACAGTTTGTGATGTTGATGGGTCGCAGGCTTGGGGCAGTTGTTGCAAGCAAGGGTTATGCCACCAAATATTAAATGTTATTTACTTTAAGATTATTTGTTCCAATACTTTTGCTCACTTGAAAAATGGGTGGGTTCAAACAAAGGGTGGTATGTCGTGAGTTGTTTAACACATCTAGATGTGAATACCAGGAAATAAAAGCTGAAATTCTGAACTCTTGTCTCATACTCATCTTTAGATCTTAAACCCAAATGTCTTCAGTGAACAACAAAAATAAAGGAATTTGCCTTACCGTTCCAATACTTTTGGAGGGGACTGTACCTTTTTGTGGTCATTCCAATGAAAATCTGTTAAGGATAAAACTTAAAATAACTTACTTGAAAGTAAATCATCTGAGTGTTTCATAGTTATTTATTTGTTCTTTAGAGCATAACCTCCATGAAACGATCAGAAAATAACTGTTTATTGGTCATTGTGGTCAAAATGCAGTGTGCTCCTCAAAGGTTCCTGGTCCTTGGGGAAAGTTCCTGCAGTAGAAAAAGAGCTCAAAATGTCTCAACAACCAATGAATGTGTCTTCCTGCAGGGATCGAGTGGTGGCTGTATTTGTGCAGGGTCCTGCCTGGCAGTTCAAAGGCTGGCCGTGGCTGCTGCCCGATGGATCTCCTGTCGACATTTTTGCCAAAAGTGAGTAATGCGGCCTTTTTTTTTACCATTTTCTGACAATGTTATAGACTAATATCTAATCGATTAATTGTGGAAAACTTACCTCACTGCACACGCATAAATCAAGAATTTACATCGCAATTATGACAAATTCACACACGTCAAGTAAGATAAAACTATTTGACCGACATGAAAGTAAACCGCTATTTGACTGGTTGACGGATGCATTCAAGTTGATTTGCAGGTGAAAAGACATCTAGCTATCTGATAAACGTGGATTACATTTTGCGGAATATAGTGTTTTAGATGATAAACTCTTTTATAAATAGCTTTTCATTGACAGTATTTTCAACATGCAGCAGATTTCCTTTTTGTTTTTGTGGCAAGAGCGATGCAGTGTGATCGCTCACAGGTTTATACGTGAGGTGCCTGAATGTTGCTTGTCTATTTCTGCCCTCAAACCAGATCCATCCATAATAATGTGTGCATGCATGTTTCCCTTCCAGTCCGAGCCTTTCATTTGAAGTATGATGAGGCGAAGATAGACCCCAATGTGCAGAAGTGGGATGTGACCGTCCTGGAGCTGAGCCGCCACAGGCGCCATCTGGACCGACCCGTCTTCCTGCGCTTTTGGGAAACTCTGGACAGGTCTGTCTTTATTGTTTTTGCATGTTTGTGTTCCCATCTTTGTTTCGCTCCTGTGCTACTGTTACTTATTATTCAGCTGTTAGAATTATGTACATTAAGACGATGGCACTGCACAAACTCACCACTCTTCCCTTCTCTTTCATATTCATCAGATACATGGTGAAACACAAATCTCACCTCAGGTTCTGAGCCTAGATCGGAGCGTCTCGGAAAATCCTGCACATGAATTCTTCGACCCCTCCAACTGTCCTCGGTCAACCTCTTGCAGACGTAGCCCCTTTAATTGCAGGTGCCATCCCATTTTCCAACATTATCCCCACTTCAACAGGAGAAGGAGAACACATTATCCAGTGGACTTCCTCCAACACGTCCTGGAGGACTCCTCATGCAATGCGCTGGATATGTTGCTCTGGACACTGGAGAGGAGATTGAGGGGATCTTCGTTTTGTTGTAAATGTTTTCTAATGTTTTCATGTAGTACCAAAAAATACCAAAATATGTTTTATATTAAAGGCAATATACTGTGGAAACAATTTAAATGCGATGTTAGGCAACATAATGGGGTCGAAGGGAGAGGAGGTTTTCATTTACGTCGATGGTTAAAAGAAAAGGTTTTTGAAATATATTGAATTAAGCTCAGAACTGTTTAGATTGAGAGAAACATGAAAATGACTCTTGGTACAAACAAAATGACCACAGTTTGAGGAAAGAGACTTCCTTTACACTTATCTTTTGTTTTCTTTTGGGTGTTTGTGGTCGTGGTCTGAATGTACATACATGATATGATGGAACCTGTCGAATCCAACGCTCTTTGAGCAGAGAGATGGATGCAGGTAAGTGAGTATTGATGCTACTCGACGCAGTGAGAAGACCTCACTCAAGCAGTCCAGTCAGTTCTTGGCTCAGTTTTTTTGACGGATCAGCACATCTCTTGGTCATGCAATGACCATGTAAAAGTCTTCTTTTGCTTCTTTGTTGGTGTTGTGCTAGAGGAGAACAATTATGGAAGTATTGCTTTAAGTCGTCCCATTAAATTGACAATAAAGCTTCCAGAGAAACAAATATCTGTGCACTGCCTATTATACACAATTGTTCCTTTTGTATTTGTTTCCCTATAGTTCTATTTGATAGTAAAATAATTAATTTATGTAAAGGCGACCTAACGGAGAAGAGTCCCTTCTTAAGGGGACAAGGAACGAGGCTGGATTACCAACTATGTCTGGGCCCTGGACCTCCAGGGGCCCCAAAAAATCCCTTATTTGTTTGTCAGTTGCTTTCTGTACATCTGTTTAGTAAGTTAGAACCACTATAGGACAAAATCAGCTAGCTCCTAAAATATCTAACGTAATATTGTATACCTGTCAATCTAGTTCTAATGCCTCTCGTATATAATTGTGTTTAATTGGTGCATTTTGATGATTTAAATCAAGAATAAGTGATTGTTTTGGCCACTTGGGGGCAGCTGAATCAACATTGACATGTCGTCATCTTTAAGTTACTATTGTGAACTTTTTAGTACACAACAGTTGCTTTCTGAATAATGAATGTGATTTGATTGTCAGTCTTACTTTTAGTTTGACCTTTTGGAACCCATTTGATAAACGTCTCGTCAAATCTATCGGTTTTGACTGAACAATCCAGGATGTTCACCTCAAGGCACTTTTAATTCATAGTTTCACAGAATGTATTTGAAACCCGATTCATATCAGTGCTTTAACAATGAGCCTTTGGTGTTGTGGGATTACATCACCAGGAAGGCACATAGTTCCCATCACGGCCCCGGGGGAAAAGGCCTAACTGGTGGCCGTCAGCCTTCCACTATCTGCTGCGTCCCACTGCCTACGTCAGCTAGTGGTCCCAGACTGGCAGTTGGAGCTGCTTCCAAGGCGTGTGTCAACTAATGTGATTTTAAATATTACTTTTATATATAATTTGATGTTCTCATTAAATGCTCCTTTCTGAAACCATCTGTGGTTGCAGTGAGACATTCAGACTCTATGCCTCTGTAAAATGGCTTTATAGGTACATGAAGTGTTAATACCAGATTTCTACACTAAATAATGGATGAATGGACTGTATACACCCTAACCCTTGACAAGTGTGTGGTTGCCTGCCACAATATAAATATCCCGATCCATTTAAAGCCAAAATGCAAGCGCTATGGTTTAATAAGGATCAAGGGAAAATCTTTACTCTCCTACTCTCCTGGCATGTGACTTAAGATAACAAACTATGACTATGCAGAATCATTTTTAATCTATATTTCCCTTTTCTAACTCTACATTTTTAAAAAGCAGCATATTTTAGGTTTCTTAAGACATGTATAACAATTTGTAAGCAATTTGTGATGTTCATAAATAAATACAAAGCAATTACAACAAATGTAAAACAATTTTACATTTTATTTACATCCCAAACGATGTCAAATTCTTATTGATCAACTCTTTCCTGCGATATTGCATGTCCTCGTATCCCCTCTGATGAAGCGGCTCAGGAGTTGTTGCCCACATCACGCGGCTCTGACCTGTTCGGTGTGACCTTGACTGGATGAAGCGGTATGAGATCCAGCAGATGGCAACACTGACTTGGAGCTCAAAGACTATGTTCACATCATAATCGTCAATATCAATAGATGTTATGTTAATACATAATATCAAATGGTTCCTCATCTGTTTTGTTTTATCATCAAATATATTTTGGACAGAACTTCACCTCTTTTACTGCAGTCTGAGCTTTGGCCTGATTTGGGGTTTTTGGGTATTTCATAACGATGACCTCTGATCACAAGAGTCCGGGAAATCATTATGAAATCTGGACTCTAAACAAATCACTTGTGTGGGCGCAAATCTGTGTGAACAAACAGGCAAGAAAGCCAGCCGAACACTGCAACATTTACTAGAATGTTATTTGACAATATTAGAGTTGAAACTAAAACCTTACAGTAAAGAAAAGAAACAACTGTCCCAATATTGACTTTTTATTCAGATTAGATGTTCACAATATGGATGTATCATAATCCTGATGACTGCTAATAATACTCTATTATGATTAAGAGAAATGCCTAATAATGAGGTTCTGTCTTATAAATAGTACTTGTACTTGTTTGTCATAACTCTGACTTACTATCACATTATGATGATACACCTCATAATTGTAATTAGTCATAATATGAAAAATTAAAATAGACAATATTGATTTTATTTTAACCTTTTAAGAAGATGCAAAAGTGTTGTTCTCTATCTCACATGTATCTCTGATATCAATATGCAGTACGTGTTTTATCAATGTGTTGGCTTCAGAGCAACAGCGTGATGTCAGAGACAGTTACAGAGAGTGATCAACTCCCCGTTCCTTTTCCCCCTCGATGTTTTGGGAACATACTCACGACAATTATTAACTGGTTTTGATTTGAACTGGGCTCTTCGCTCTGCTTGGTTGTGGAGTATTTTAACTCCAATCAAAATGTGCGTGAGATATCTTACATTTGTTCTTCTGGCTTGTTTTCCAGGATTGCTTCATGGTAAGAACATTACATTCTATCGCCTGTCATTGTATTTATTTATCTTAAGTGTTTCCCTACAGTGCCCTCTTACTTCTTACTGTTCCAGCAAAAAGGGCAACTCAGCCTTGTTCAGCTCCCAGCCTGAATGGTGGTTATTTGGTCCCTGAACAAGACAGCTATAATCATGAAAAAAAGCTCTCTTATGGCTGCGATAACGGACTTAAACCAGCAGTGGAGGGCTGGTGGGCCACAAGCACATGTGAAAATGGCAAATGGTCTCCTAAACCACAATGTATAGGTAAGTGTTTGAGACGCAGAACATATTCAGACTTGTTTTTCGGCTTAATGTCTCCTTTAATGTTCATCACTGTCTCTTCTGGGCTGTCTGAAGGCGCTTTGAAACCTTTAAAGTCAACGTGGTTGTGACAGAATAGAGTCTTCAATTAATTCAAACCTTACAAGATAAACACAAAGTAGGTTGATGGATTCCATAAAAACAAAATAATGACATCATATAGCATCAAAAAGATATTTCCCATTTCTGCATGATGATGCTGCTCATTTTGGATGCTACATTTAAAAAAGATGTGGCTTCTTTGAGAAAGTCCAGTTTCTTAATGTAAAAAAGCTAAAACAAAATGCCAACACATAATTTAAATTGTCTACAAATGTGTAGATTATTTTGGTACATTCACTATACTTTGAATCTTGGTGAAATGCAAATGAAATGTGTTGCTTCAGCAACAAATGCTTTAAAAGTTAAAATGTTAAATGTTGTCCATGAGCAAACAGCTGCTTAAAGATCAAGAAGTGTGTGGCTGTAACCCTTTACAATGACATTTATTGGTATTTCTGACCTGGGACCACACAAGTGGCCTCGAGATGAATTTCAGACGTCGCCAGAAGGAAATAAGAAAAATAAAAAAACAGAATTCTGTTACTCTTTGCTCTAAAACTACGTAAGGTTTCACATCTTTAAGACACAAAAAAAGTACTCGAAGGAAACATTCCTCTTAGGGCCCACAAGAGGAGATCACGTTGTATTTAGACAATGTTGACTGTAGTGTTGTTCTTTTTCCGTCAGATGAAAAAGCCTGTGTGCCACCTACTATCCCCAATGCAATATATACTGTGAGCACAAACGGCTGGTACGAGGAGAATGACATCATCAGGATAACATGTGACGATGGATATGAATACAAAGGACGGGCCGCAACAGCTCAATGTATTAATGGAAGTTGGTCCTCTGTGCCGGTCTGTGAGAGTAAGTCTGTCCGATGTATTTGTCCAATAAGCTGTTAAAAAAACAGTTACCGGAATAATATATGAATCTTAAATCCATTTAATTTAACTTTATGTTTAAAAAAAAGGAAAAAAGTATTAAAACCAACAAAGCAAAAATACAATCGCACAGCCAGCTACTGCTAATTTCCAATGCCAATTCCAATATTAAGATATCACCAAATTCAACAATCAAGTAATTATCCGTCTGTATGCCTTTTCCTGTTCCTATGATTTATTTTCTCTTTCACAGAAAGTACCCATGCATGTGGAGAGCCCCCTCAAATCCCCCACGCAGTCATCATTCTTCAGGGATACCAGGACTTCTTTGCTGTAGATACAAAACTGCAGTATGAATGTGAAGATGGATTCACTCTAGAGGGAGCGGACACCACACCATACATCTATTGCATCGGTGGAGACTGGAGTGACGGCCCAGTGTGCAGTAAGTGGGCAATGTTCTGAGACATGAAATGCTAAAAATACTTTAATAATAATTCATAATATATTATTGTGTGAGGTTACATTAGAAACATACTCGTTCAGGACTTGGACATCCACTTCATGGGAGCCGAGATGCTTTCACATCAAAGTGCTGTTCTGTTCTCTACTAATATTTAATTGGTTTGAAGAAATGTAAACCAACTAGTTCTTGTTCAATATTGTTTTGCTATAGTAAGCTTTGAGACCATCCTAGGCTCACAGTCTGTAGTGCTCAATAAAGCTTTTATAGATAAAATACAGTTATTCTGTCCTCTATCCCCCCAAAAATCAGTGGCACATTCAATGATGTATTCGAGGATAAGCCACTCCCAAATTACAAGCCAATGTTCACGTATACTCCACATGAAAACTGGAAGAAATCTAAATACTGTATGTGCAATATACTTGAACAAGACGGGACATTAACAATAAAGCTCTGTGTTTTGATACAATTTCAAATAAAGATTTTAATTATTTTGCTAGTGAATTTAAGAACATGCGGTATGTCCGTATTATCAAAAATCTCTCTACAGTACGCTGTTTGTACAATAATAATGTTTTTCACTTCGACAAAGATCCTGAACAGGGTGCTGGGCTGGGTGTCTCTGCAGATGTGGGAACAGGTGGGAGACAAACTACATCTGCTGGCGGGGGGGTACAACCTGAAGGTGGGCTTACGTTATTGGTATAATGGGTATAAATGATTAATCAATTGATCTTTTCTCACTATATATATATTATATATCAAATGTAATTTCTTATTTCAACTTAGCCAGGAGACCCGGTACTGGACAAGGTCAAGGTTCTGCTGGCAGAGACACAAGTACAGCAGGTGGGGGTAAGTTATTGACATAATGGGTATAAATGAGTAATCAATTTATCTATTTTCACTATATATATTATATATCAAATGTAATTTCTTATTTCAACTTAGCCAGCAGACCCGGTACTGGACAAGGTCAAGGTTCTGCTGGCAGAGACACAAGTACAGCAGGTGGGGGTAAGTTATGGACATAATGGGTATAAATGATTAATCAATGTATCTATTTTCACTATATATATTATATATCAAATGTATTTTCTTATTTCCACTTAGTAAGCATACCTGGTACTGGACATGGTCAAAGTTCAGCTGGCAGAGGGACAAGTACAGCAGGTGGGTGTATGTTATACACATTTATATCAATGATTGAAGTTAGATTTACTTTACAATGTACAGTCTTTCATTTTCAAAAAGGATAATGGTAAAATGGTATAGCCGTTACTCTCAATCAGAAAGAAAAGGATGCCAAAGAACATCCCAGAGTGATAATAACTGGTGTGTCTTACCTTTATCAGGAACGTCTACCGCCTACACAATGGGTACATCATTTGGATTCATTACTCTTTTTAAATCACATCATTACACTTTGATTATGAATTCACTTGGGGTAACTTTGCAAACCTTGCTGACCAGTAACTGTAATACAAAAACTGTAAAGTATTGCTGACCATTCAAAAGACATCTGTGTACTATCAAGTATAATTGGTATGTAACTATTGGTGTTGATGGTGGAAAGCCAGTCAGGGATCATGTCTTTGATCATGCCAGTCAGGGGTTGAGGTGCAGCTGGTGACGTCATGTGGTGACATGATCTACACATCCACAAAAACAAGAATTAAGTCAATTGAAAACGCTAGTATGCAAGGTTTTAGGTAAACACAATGAAATCATTAATTCATTAAAAACATAATTGTATTACAATAAGCTGTGCTGCTGTGATCAGTATCTCATTGAGGTTACAACAATGTTAAATAATTATTTATTACGTTTCAGTCAAACTCTGTGGAGCACCCCCCCAAGTTCCAAACGGGGATGTGGTGCAAGCGGATGAACTGTTTTTGAGATACCAATGTAATTCCTTTTACACACAAGTCGGTTCAGACACCGTGACGTGTGACAACAATGGCAGTTGGTCACAGCTGCCCACCTGCGAAGGTATAAACAAGTCAATACCAACCTTTGTTATTCTCCAAGTCTGTCAACCATGTATCCCCAAAAATTACATTTATACGTTTTTCTTCTGTTCATTTTGTGTAGAAAGGTTCTGTGTCTTGAATCCTACACTGTTGGCGTTACCGTATGGACTGGAGTCCAAAGTTAAATATATAAAGGAAGGAGAGGAGTTGCTTCCATGTATTTGGCCATATTACTTCAGCCATGTTAAGTGCACCAATAGAGAACTATCTTTTACCCAGTGTAAGTATATTATAAGTATGCTCTTTACATTTTATTTGCCACAAGCTCTAATTTGAACAGTTTATATGTCAGATAACATACAGCATTTGAATATTAACTACATCTAAATCACTTAGTTCCAAGAAAATAAATCGTTACACCTAAAGGGAACTGATGGTGTATGTATTAATATTTAACGCATATGCTTGGCATTCATTTTCATATAGTCAATACATACCATGCAAAGCTAATCATGAATTGATGCTAAGTTTGCCTGGGTAGCTAAAGCCTTATTCCTCTGCATCATAGAGCTCAATTCAAGTCCAAAGGCTATTAAAACATGTCAATGAGCCACACTCTTGCATTGGGGAACATGTTCCTTTATTAGGTTAAACATGGGAACTGTAGTTTATTTTGAGTCAATCCAACAAACGAGTTCACACCACTTTAGTCACGTGACCCTCTTCTGTTTCACCACACAAGGTCGCATTGCCCCTCAACTCGTAAAATATCTCAAAACATACCAATAAAGAAGATAAAACCAATCTCGTCCGTTAAGAGCAGAACTGATGTTCTTCAGTAGGAGCAGCAATGCACAATTTGTGAATGAGACTTCAAAAACAAAGTTTCTGTGAGATTAACTACTACTGAAATATTCACTGATGTTCTGCTGTCGTTTGTCTATTTTTAGGTTGTCGTTCATATGCCCATGAATATGTAAGTGTTTTGTGTGTTTAATATTGAATCACTCTTTATCAACTTTTATTATGTCTAGCTGTTTTGCATGAATTAATTAACTTTTTCATTATTGCTTTTTGTCTGTGTTGTAACCAGGGACGTTGTACGTAAAGCACAGCAGAGGAATCGCTGCTGGACGGACTACCTTCCCTGAGAGTGTCAACCAGAAAACAACGTGTCATCAGTCACATTAGCATTTTGCTTTTTAAAATTGTGTTGACCTTTAACATTCTCTTGTATCTTTATGATTGTAACTCTTAATGCACTAATAACCAGATCTATACTTTGGATACAAAATTAAGTTACATTGGTCTGCAGTAGTCTGAATAAAATGTTTACGATAAAAATATTAACAGAAATCTTTGCATTATTTACTTAACCCATTGGATATGTCAATAGGTATTAGCTCTTCTTATATTGATGTACTTGAGGCAGCATTGTCTGTTTCAATGGTTTATGGTGGTTTCATAACTAAATACACAATGATTTAGAAGCACAATTCATGATTATTCATAGTTCACCGATTCAATTTCATCGTGACCTCCCAATAGGTAAACACATGTATGGGCAGATAAACAAGAGGAGTCTACATCCGTCCCAGTGTCTCTGACTTTAGCATTTGGACACAGAGGGCTTTGAGCTACATGCTAACATCAGCATGCTAACATGTTCACAGTGGCAAGATAAACAAAATGATCAAATGCTAAGCAGGTGTAATGTTTGCCACGTTCACATCTTAGTTTAGCCTGTTAACGTGTTTGTTAAATGTTTGTGAGAAGATAACTTGGTACAGACATTCATGTCCCCTGATGATGGATTGTAACACCTTTGATGATCCCCTGACTTTATTTTACACCATCATTTAATGTGTGCAATAATATGGTTTAAAACCAGCAGCCTGAAAAACTAGTGATATTCAGATAACTAAGATTATGGATCCAGACCCTGAAAAGAGCGGATTGGGTTCCTGGTGGTTCTAAAAGCAGAGAGTCTGTGCAGCACCCACTTTGTGTAATGTTTCTGTTTGTTACATTAGCTAGCTAGGAAATGAGTAAATCTTTTTAAAATACCAATGCAGTATTCTTTACAAAAGAATGGGTCCAGAGACGGTGTTGCGCTACAGCAACGGCACGTGGTCAGAAGTATGCACCTGCCAAGGTAAAAACAAGTTATTTCTAAAGGTCTGTCATACAGTTTGGGCAAAAAAAACAAGGTTAACACAAATTGTCACGGGGTGGCTTCAGAGAAAAGGACCCAGGCGCCGATGTAAGGTGTGTAAGGTTCAGTGACTAAGAGGTAATATGGAAAGGGATGTATCTTTGAATGCTTTATAATTAGAATATCACAGCTACTGTGCTTTGTAATTTCCTGATACTGACCTCTGATCACAGAAGTGCTCTGAGTAATCTATTGGAATCTGGACTGTAAACAATCTCAAAGATCTTTTTGAAAATGTCTAAAAAATGAAATGAATCATTAAACAAAATGAACAAAGGTGAAATAACAAAAGCAGCATTTGGTAGAATATGATTAACCCTCGTCTTAGACGTGTACATTGTGGTGTGTAAAAATAAATAGAGCAAATTAATCAACAGCTGTAAGTAATATTTATCTGTTTACTTTGTTTAAATGTTTGAAGGATTTTCATTTGAGCAAGACATTTTTGCTCAAGGTTGACAAGAGTAAACAAAGCCTGTTTTTGTAACTGTTTGTTCAGCATGGGGGCCGTAACTCAGCGTAATGTTTACTGTTTCTTAACCTTTCGGGGAAATGCCCACAATAATTATTAACTCCGTTTCTAAACTGGGCTCTTCTCTCTGCTTTGATTTAATTCCTGACAAAATGTTTGTGAGAAGATATGTTGGATTTGTTCTCCTGGTTTGGTTTCAAGGAGTGCTGCATGGTAAGAACTTTACATGATGCTTCTTAAAACCCTCTTAATTTGTTAAATGTTTGATATGTACTTTTATTTGTCGTTGTATTTCAGTGCAAGCGTCACATCAGCCTTGTTCAGCTCCCAGCCTGAATGGTGGTTCCTGGGTCCCTAAACAAGACACCTATATTCATGAAACAAAGCTCACGTATCGCTGCAATAACGGACTTAAACCAGCAGTGAAGGGCTGGTGGGCCACAAGCACATGTGAAAATGGCAAATGGTCTCCTAAACCACAATGTATAGGTAAGTGTTTGAGACGCAGAACATATTCAGACTAGTTTTTAAGCTTAAACTGAACTGTCTTTTCTGGGCACATGTCACAACGTCATGTGTGTATGCCGCAAAGAATAGAGTCTTCAATGAATTAAATCCATACAAGATGAACAGAAAGTAGGTAGACAGATTCATTAACAACAAAATAATGACATCAGATAGCATCAAAAAGATTTATCCTATTTCTGCATGATGATGCTGCTAATTCTGGATGCAACATTTTCGAAGAGGCCGAAAGTCCAGTGTCTTAATGTAAAAAAGCTAAAATAAGATGCCAACACAGAATTAAAGTGTTACGTTGTCTACAAATGTGTAGATTATTTTAATACATTCACTATACTTTGAATCTTGGTAAAATGATAATTAAAGGGGTTGGAGATCACGTTGTATTTAGACAATGTTGACTGTAGTGTTGTTCTTTTTCCGTCAGATGAAAAAGCCTGTGTGCCACCTACTATCCCCAATGCAATATATACTGTGAGCACAAACGGCTGGTACGAGGAGAATGACATCATCAGGATAACATGTGACGATGGATATGAATACAAAGGACGGGCCGCAACAGCTCAATGTATTAATGGAAGTTGGTCCTCTGTGCCGGTCTGTGAGAGTAAGTCTGTCCGATGTATTTGTCCAATAAGCTGTTAAAGAAATAGAATAATTACCGCAAAACATATCTGTGTATACATTTTAAATCCATTTAATTTAACTCCATGTTTATTTGGTCAGGACAAATACATAGATAATTGCACAACAAATATGCAATGCAGTGTAGCATTTATAGCTACTGCTAATTTCCAATGCCAATTCCAATATTAAGATATCACCAAATTCAACAATCAAGTAATTATCCGTCTGTATGCCTTTTCCTGTTCCTATGATTTATTTTCTCTTTCACAGAAAGTACCCATGCATGTGGAGAGCCCCCTCAAATCCCCCACGCAGTCATCATTCTTCAGGGATACCAGGACTTCTTTGCTCTAGATACAAAACTGCAGTATGAATGTGAAGATGGATTCACTCTAGAGGGAGCGGACACCACACCATACATCTATTGCATCGGTGGAGACTGGAGTGACGGCCCAGTGTGCAGTAAGTGGGCAATGTTCTGAGACATGAAATGCTAAAAATACTTTAATAATAATTCATAATATATTATTGTGTGAGGTTACATTAGAAACATACTCGTTCAGGACTTGGACATCCACTTCATGGGAGCCGAGATGCTTTCACATCAAAGTGCTGTTCTGTTCTCTACTAATATTTAATTGGTTTGAAGAAATGTAAACCAACTAGTTCTTGTTCAATATTGTTTTGCTATAGTAAGCTTTGAGACCATCCTAGGCTCACAGTCTGTAGTGCTCAATAAAGCTTTTATAGATAAAATACAGTTATTCTGTCCTCTATCCCCCCAAAAATCAGTGGCACATTCAATGATGTATTCGAGGATAAGCCACTCCCAAATTACAAGCCAATGTTCACGTATACTCCACATGAAAACTGGAAGAAATCTAAATACTGTATGTGCAATATACTTGAACAAGACGGGACATTAACAATAAAGCTCTGTGTTTTGATACAATTTCAAATAAAGATTTTAATTATTTTGCTAGTGAATTTAAGAACATGCGGTATGTCCGTATTATCAAAAATCTCTCTACAGTACGCTGTTTGTACAATAATAATGTTTTTCACTTCGACAAAGATCCTGAACAGGGTGCTGGGCTGGGTGTCTCTGCAGATGTGGGAACAGGTGGGAGACAAACTACATCTGCTGGCGGGGGGGTACAACCTGAAGGTGGGCTTACGTTATTGGTATAATGGGTATAAATGATTAATCAATTGATCTTTTCTCACTATATATATATTATATATCAAATGTAATTTCTTATTTCAACTTAGCCAGGAGACCCGGTACTGGACAAGGTCAAGGTTCTGCTGGCAGAGACACAAGTACAGCAGGTGGGGGTAAGTTATGGACATAATGGGTATAAATGATTAATCAATTTATCTATTTTCACTATATATATTATATATTAAATGTATTTTCTTATTTCCAACTTTGTAACCATACCCGGTACTGGACAAGGTCAAGGTTCTGCTGGCAGAGACACAAGTACAGCAGGTGGGGGTAAGTTATTGACATAATGGGTATAAATGAGTAATCAATTTATCTATTTTCACTATATATATTATATATCAAATGTAATTTCTTATTTCAACTTAGCCAGCAGACCCGGTACTGGACAAGGTCAAGGTTCTGCTGGCAGAGACACAAGTACAGCAGGTGGGGGTAAGTTATGGACATAATGGGTATAAATGATTAATCAATGTATCTATTTTCACTATATATATTATATATCAAATGTATTTTCTTATTTCCACTTAGTAAGCATACCTGGTACTGGACATGGTCAAAGTTCAGCTGGCAGAGGGACAAGTACAGCAGGTGGGTGCATGTTATACACATTTATATCAATGATTGAAGTTAGATTTACTTTACAATGTACAGTCTTTCATTTTCAAAAAGGATAATGGTAAAATGGTATAGCCGTTACTCTCAATCAGAAAGAAAAGGATGCCAAAGAACATCCCAGAGTGATAATAACTGGTGTGTCTTACCTTTATCAGGAACGTCTACCGCCTACACAATGGGTACATCATTTGGATTCATTACTCTTTTTAAGTCACATCATTACACTTTGATTATGAATTCACTTGGGGTAACTTTGCAAACCTTGCTGACCAGTAACTGTAATACAAAAACTGTAAAGTATTGCTGACCATTCAAAAGACATCTGTGTACTATCAAGTATAATTGGTATGTAACTATTGGTGTTGATGGTGGAAAGCCAGTCAGGGATCATGTCTTTGATCATGCCAGTCAGGGGTTGAGGTGCAGCTGGTGACGTCATGTGGTGACATGATCTACACATCCACAAAAACAAGAATTAAGTCAATTGAAAACGCTAGTATGCAAGGTTTTAGGTAAACACAATGAAATCATTAATTCATTAAAAACATAATTGTATTACAATAAGCTGTGCTGCTGTGATCAGTATCTCATTGAGGTTACAACAATGTTAAATAATTATTTATTACGTTTCAGTCAAACTCTGTGGAGCACCCCCCCAAGTTCCAAACGGGGATGTGGTGGAAGCGGATGAACTGTTTTTGAGATACCAATGTAATTCCTTTTACACACAAGTCGGTTCAGACACCGTGACGTGTGACAACAATGGCAGTTGGTCACAGCTGCCCACCTGCGAAGGTATAAACAAGTCAATACCAACCTTTGTTATTCTCCAAGTCTGTCAACCATGTATCCCCAAAAATTACATTAATACGTTTTTCTTCTGTTCATTTTGTGTAGAAAGGTTCTGTGTCTTGAATCCTACACTGTTGGCGTTACCGTATGGACTGGAGCCCAAAGTTAAATATATAAAGGAAGGAGAGGAGTTGCTTCCATGTATTTGGCTAGATTACTTCAGCCGTGTTAAGTGCACCAATAGAGAACTATCTTTTACCCAGTGTAAGTATATTATAAATATGCTCTTTACATTTTATTTGCCACAAGCTCTAATTTGAACAGTTTATATGTCAGATAACATACAGCATTTGAATATTAACTACATCTAAATCACTTAGTTCCAAGAAAATAAATCGTTACACCTAAAGGGAACTGATGGTGTATGTATTAATATTTAACGCATATGCTTGGCATTCATTTTCATATAGTCAATACATACCATGCAAAGCTAATCATGAATTGATGCTAAGTTTGCCTGGGTAGCTAAAGCCTTATTCCTCTGCATCATAGAGCTCAATTCAAGTCCAAAGGCTATTAAAACATGTCAATGAGCCACACTCTTGCATTGGGGAACATGTTCCTTTATTAGGTTAAACATGGGAACTGTAGTTTATTTTGAGTCAATCCAACAAACGAGTTCACACCACTTTAGTCACGTGACCCTCTTCTGTTTCACCACACAAGGTCGCATTGCCCCTCAACTCGTAAAATATCTCAAAACATACCAATAAAGAAGATAAAACCAATCTCGTCCGTTAAGAGCAGAACTGATGTTCTTCAGTAGGAGCAGCAATGCACAATTTGTGAATGAGACTTCAAAAACAAAGTTTCTGTGAGATTAACTACTACTGAAATATTCACTGATGTTCTGCTGTCGTTTGTCTATTTTTAGGTTGTCGTTCATATGACCATAAATATGTAAGTGTTTTGTGTGTTTAATATTGAATCACTCTTTATCAACTTTTATTATGTCTAGCTGTTTTGCATGAATTAATTAACTTTTTCATTATTGCTTTTTGTCTGTGTTGTAACCAGGGACGTTGTACGTAAAGCACAGCAGAGGAATCGCTGCTGGACGGACTACCTTCCCTGAGAGTGTCAACCAGAAAACAACGTGTCATCAGTCACATTAGCATTTTGCTTTTTAAAATTGTGTTGACCTTTAACATTCTCTTGTATCTTTATGATTGTAACTCTTAATGCACTAATAACCAGATCTATACTTTGGATACAAAATTAAGTTACATTGGTCTGCAGTAGTCTGAATAAAATGTTTACGATAAAAATATTAACAGAAATCTTTGCATTATTTACTTAACCCATTGGATATGTCAATAGGTATTAGCTCTTCTTATATTGATGTACTTGAGGCAGCATTGTCTGTTTCAATGGTTTATGGTGGTTTCATAACTAAATACACAATGATTTAGAAGCACAATTCATGATTATTCATAGTTCACCGATTCAATTTCATCGTGACCTCAAAATAGGTAAACACATGTATGGGCAGATAAACAAGAGGAGTCTACATCCGTCCCAGTGTCTCTGACTTTAGCATTTGGACACAGAGGGCTTTGAGCTACATGCTAACATCAGCATGCTAACATGTTCACAGTGGCAAGATAAACAAAATGATCAAATGCTAAGCAGGTGTAATGTTTGCCACGTTCACATCTTAGTTTAGCCTGTTAACGTGTTTGTTAAATGTTTGTGAGAAGATAACTTGGTACAGACATTCATGTCCCCTGATGATGGATTGTAACACCTTTGATGATCCCCTGACTTTATTTTACACCATCATTTAATGTGTGCAATAATATGGTTTAAAACCAGCAGCCTGAAAAACTAGTGATATTCAGATAACTAATAAGATTATGGATCCAGACCCTGAAAAGAGCGGATTGGGTTCCTGGTGGTTCTAAAAGCAGCAGTCTGTGCAGCACCCACTTTGTGTAATGTTTCTGTTTGTTACATTAGCTAGCTAGGAAATGAGTAAATCTTTTTAAAATACCAATGCAGTATTCTTTACAAAAGAATGGGTCCAGAGACGGTGTTGCGCTACAGCAACGGCACGTGGTCAGAAGTATGCACCTGCCAAGGTAAAAACAAGTTATTTCTAAAGGTCTGTCATACAGTTTGGGCAAAAAAAACAAGGTTAACACAAATTGTCACGGGGTGGCTTCAGAGAAAAGGACCCAGGCGCCGATGTAAGGTGTGTAAGGTTCAGTGACTAAGAGGTAATATGGAAAGGGATGTATCTTTGAATGCTTTATAATTAGAATATCACAGCTACTGTGCTTTGTAATTTCCTGATACTGACCTCTGATCACAGAAGTGCTCTGAGTAATCTATTGGAATCTGGACTGTAAACAATCTCAAAGATCTTTTTGAAAATGTCTAAAAAATGAAATGAATCATTAAACAAAATGAACAAAGGTGAAATAACAAAAGCAGCATTTGGTAGAATATGATTAACCCTCGTCTTAGACGTGTACATTGTGGTGTGTAAAAATAAATAGAGCAAATTAATCAACAGCTGTAAGTAATATTTATCTGTTTACTTTGTTTAAATGTTTGAAGGATTTTCATTTGAGCAAGACATTTTTGCTCAATGTTGACAAGAGTAAACAAAGCCTGTTTTTGTAACTGTTTGTTCAGCATGGGGGGCCGTAACTCAGCGTAATGTTTACTGTTTCTTAACCTTTCGGGGAAATGCCCACAATAATTATTAACTCCGTTTCTAAACTGGGCTCTTCTCTCTGCTTTGATTTAATTCCTGACAAAATGTTTGTGTGAAGATATCTTGGATTTGTTCTCCTGGTTTGGTTTCAAGGAGTGCTGCATGGTAAGAACTTTACATGATGCTTCTTAAAACCCTCTTAATTTGTTAAATGTTTGATATGTACTTTTATTTGTCGTTGTATTTCAGTGCAAGCGTCACATCAGCCTTGTTCAGCTCCCAGCCTGAATGGTGGTTCCTGGGTCCCTAAACAAGACACCTATATTCATGAAACAAAGCTCACGTATCGCTGCAATAACGGACTTAAACCAGCAGTGAAGGGCTGGTGGGCCACAAGCACATGTGAAAATGGCAAATGGTCTCCTAAACCACAATGTATAGGTAAGTGTTTGAGACGCAGAACATATTCAGACTAGTTTTTAAGCTTAAACTGAACTGTCTTTTCTGGGCACATGTCACAACGTCATGTGTGTATGCCGCAAAGAATAGAGTCTTCAATGAATTAAATCCATACAAGATGAACAGAAAGTAGGTAGACAGATTCATTAACAACAAAATAATGACATCAGATAGCATCAAAAAGATTTATCCTATTTCTGCATGATGATGCTGCTAATTCTGGATGCAACATTTTCGAAGAGGCCGAAAGTCCAGTGTCTTAATGTAAAAAAGCTAAAATAAGATGCCAACACAGAATTAAAGTGTTACGTTGTCTACAAATGTGTAGATTATTTTAATACATTCACTATACTTTGAATCTTGGTAAAATGATAATTAAAGGGGTTGGAGATCACGTTGTATTTAGACAATGTTGACTGTAGTGTTGTTCTTTTTCCGTCAGATGAAAAAGCCTGTGTGCCACCTACTATCCCCAATGCAATATATACTGTGAGCACAAACGGCTGGTACGAGGAGAATGACATCATCAGGATAACATGTGACGATGGATATGAATACAAAGGACGGGCCGCAACAGCTCAATGTATTAATGGAAGTTGGTCCTCTGTGCCGGTCTGTGAGAGTAAGTCTGTCCGATGTATTTGTCCAATAAGCTGTTAAAAAAATAGAATAATTACCGCAAAACATATCTGTGTATACATTTTAAATCCATTTAATTTAACTCCATGTTTATTTGGTCAGGACAAATACATAGATAATTGCACAACAAATATGCAATGCAGTGTAGCATTTATAGCTACTGCTAATTTCCAATGCCAATTCCAATATTAAGATATCACCAAATTCAACAATCAAGTAATTATCCGTCTGTATGCCTTTTCCTGTTCCTATGATTTATTTTCTCTTTCACAGAAAGTACCCATGCATGTGGAGAGCCCCCTCAAATCCCCCACGCAGTCATCATTCTTCAGGGATACCAGGACTTCTTTGCTCTAGATACAAAACTGCAGTATGAATGTGAAGATGGATTCACTCTAGAGGGAGCGGACACCACACCATACATCTATTGCATCGGTGGAGACTGGAGTGACGGCCCAGTGTGCAGTAAGTGGGCAATGTTCTGAGACATGAAATGCTAAAAATACTTTAATAATAATTCATAATATATTATTGTGTGAGGTTACATTAGAAACATACTCGTTCAGGACTTGGACATCCACTTCATGGGAGCCGAGATGCTTTCACATCAAAGTGCTGTTCTGTTCTCTACTAATATTTAATTGGTTTGAAGAAATGTAAACCAACTAGTTCTTGTTCAATATTGTTTTGCTATAGTAAGCTTTGAGACCATCCTAGGCTCACAGTCTGTAGTGCTCAATAAAGCTTTTATAGATAAAATACAGTTATTCTGTCCTCTATCCCCCCAAAAATCAGTGGCACATTCAATGATGTATTCGAGGATAAGCCACTCCCAAATTACAAGCCAATGTTCACGTATACTCCACATGAAAACTGGAAGAAATCTAAATACTGTATGTGCAATATACTTGAACAAGACGGGACATTAACAATAAAGCTCTGTGTTTTGATACAATTTCAAATAAAGATTTTAATTATTTTGCTAGTGAATTTAAGAACATGCGGTATGTCCGTATTATCAAAAATCTCTCTACAGTACGCTGTTTGTACAATAATAATGTTTTTCACTTCGACAAAGATCCTGAACAGGGTGCTGGGCTGGGTGTCTCTGCAGATGTGGGAACAGGTGGGAGACAAACTACATCTGCTGGCGGGGGGGTACAACCTGAAGGTGGGCTTACGTTATTGGTATAATGGGTATAAATGAGTAATCCATTTATCTATTCTCACTATATATATATTATATATCAAATTTAATTTCTTATTTCAACTTAGCCAGGAGACCCGGTACTGGACAAGGTCAAGGTTCTGCTGGCAGAGACACAAGTACAGCAGGTGGGGGTAAGTTATGGACATAATGGGTATAAATGATTAATCAATTTATCTATTTTCACTATATATATTATATATTAAATGTATTTTCTTATTTCCAACTTTGTAACCATACCCGGTACTGGACAAGGTCAAGGTTCTGCTGGCAGAGACACAAGTACAGCAGGTGGGGGTAAGTTATTGACATAATGGGTATAAATGAGTAATCAATTTATCTATTTTCACTATATATATTATATATCAAATGTAATTTCTTATTTCAACTTAGCCAGCAGACCCGGTACTGGACAAGGTCAAGGTTCTGCTGGCAGAGACACAAGTACAGCAGGTGGGGGTAAGTTATGGACATAATGGGTATAAATGATTAATCAATGTATCTATTTTCACTATATATATTATATATCAAATGTATTTTCTTATTTCCACTTAGTAAGCATACCTGGTACTGGACATGGTCAAAGTTCAGCTGGCAGAGGGACAAGTACAGCAGGTGGGTGTATGTTATACACATTTATATCAATGATTGAAGTTAGATTTACTTTACAATGTACAGTCTTTCATTTTCAAAAAGGATAATGGTAAAATGGTATAGCCGTTACTCTCAATCAGAAAGTAAAGGATGCCAAAGAACATCCCAGAGTGATAATAACTGGTGTGTCTTACCTTTATCAGGAACGTCTACCGCCTACACAATGGGTACATCATTTGGATTCATTACTCTTTTTAAATCACATCATTACACTTTGATTATGAATTCACTTGGGGTAACTTTGCAAACCTTGCTGACCAGTAACTGTAATACAAAAACTGTAAAGTATTGCTGACCATTCAAAAGACATCTGTGTACTATCAAGTATAATTGGTATGTAACTATTGGTGTTGATGGTGGAAAGCCAGTCAGGGATCATGTCTTTGATCATGCCAGTCAGGGGTTGAGGTGCAGCTGGTGACGTCATGTGGTGACATGATCTACACATCCACAAAAACAAGAATTAAGTCAATTGAAAACGCTAGTATGCAAGGTTTTAGGTAAACACAATGAAATCATTAATTCATTAAAAACATAATTGTATTACAATAAGCTGTGCTGCTGTGATCAGTATCTCATTGAGGTTACAACAATGTTAAATAATTATTTATTACGTTTCAGTCAAACTCTGTGGAGCACCCCCCCAAGTTCCAAACGGGGATGTGGTGCAAGCGGATGAACTGTTTTTGAGATACCAATGTAATTCCTTTTACACACAAGTCGGTTCAGACACCGTGACGTGTGACAACAATGGCAGTTGGTCACAGCTGCCCATCTGCGAAGGTATAAACAAGTCAATACCAACCTTTGTTATTCTCCAAGTCTGTCAACCATGTATCCCCAAAAATTACATTTATACGTTTTTCTTCTGTTCATTTTGTGTAGAAAGGTTCTGTGTCTTGAATCCTACACTGTTGGCGTTACCGTATGGACTGGAGTCCAAAGTTAAATATATAAAGGAAGGAGAGGAGTTGCTTCCATGTATTTGGCCATATTACTTCAGCCATGTTAAGTGCACCAATAGAGAACTATCTTTTACCCAGTGTAAGTATATTATAAGTATGCTCTTTACATTTTATTTGCCACAAGCTCTAATTTGAACAGTTTATATGTCAGATAACATACAGCATTTGAATATTAACTACATCTAAATCACTTAGTTCCATGAAAATAAATCGTTACACCTAAAGGGAACTGATGGTGTATGTATTAATATTTAACGCATATGCTTGGCATTCATTTTCATATAGTCAATACATACCATGCAAAGCTAATCATGAATTGATGCTAAGTTTGCCTGGGTAGCTAAAGCCTTATTCCTCTGCATCATAGAGCTCAATTCAAGTCCAAAGGCTATTAAAACATGTCAATGAGCCACACTCTTGCATTGGGGAACATGTTCCTTTATTAGGTTAAACATGGGAACTGTAGTTTATTTTGAGTCAATCCAACAAACGAGTTCACACCACTTTAGTCACGTGACCCTCTTCTGTTTCACCACACAAGGTCGCATTGCCCCTCAACTCGTAAAATATCTCAAAACATACCAATAAAGAAGATAAAACCAATCTCGTCCGTTAAGAGCAGAACTGATGTTCTTCAGTAGGAGCAGCAATGCACAATTTGTGAATGAGACTTCAAAAACAAAGTTTCTGTGAGATTAACTACTACTGAAATATTCACTGATGTTCTGCTGTCGTTTGTCTATTTTTAGGTTGTCGTTCATATGCCCATGAATATGTAAGTGTTTTGTGTGTTTAATATTGAATCACTCTTTATCAACTTTTATTATGTCTAGCTGTTTTGCATGAATTAATTAACTTTTTCATTATTGCTTTTTGTCTGTGTTGTAACCAGGGACGTTGTACGTAAAGCACAGCAGAGGAATCGCTGCTGGACGGACTACCTTCCCTGAGAGTGTCAACCAGAAAACAACGTGTCATCAGTCACATTAGCATTTTGCTTTTTAAAATTGTGTTGACCTTTAACATTCTCTTGTATTTTTATGATTGTAACTCTTAATGCACTAATAACCAGATCTATACTTTGGATACAAAATTAAGTTACATTGGTCTGCAGTAGTCTGAATAAAATGTTTACGATAAAAATATTAACAGAAATCTTTGCATTATTTACTTAACCCATTGGATATGTCAATAGGTATTAGCTCTTCTTATATTGATGTACTTGAGGCAGCATTGTCTGTTTCAATGGTTTATGGTGGTTTCATAACTAAATACACAATGATTTAGAAGCACAATTCATGATTATTCATAGTTCACCGATTCAATTTCATCGTGACCTCCCAATAGGTAAACACATGTATGGGCAGATAAACAAGAGGAGTCTACATCCGTCCCAGTGTCTCTGACTTTAGCATTTGGACACAGAGGGCTTTGAGCTACATGCTAACATCAGCATGCTAACATGTTCACAGTGGCAAGATAAACAAAATGATCAAATGCTAAGCAGGTGTAATGTTTGCCACGTTCACATCTTAGTTTAGCCTGTTAACGTGTTTGTTAAATGTTTGTGAGAAGATAACTTGGTACAGACATTCATGTCCCCTGATGATGGATTGTAACACCTTTGATGATCCCCTGACTTTATTTTACACCATCATTTAATGTGTGCAATAATATGGTTTAAAACCAGCAGCCTGAAAAACTAGTGATATTCAGATAACTAATAAGATTATGGATCCAGACCCTGAAAAGAGCGGATTGGGTTCCTGGTGGTTCTAAAAGCAGAGAGTCTGTGCAGCACCCACTTTGTGTAATGTTTCTGTTTGTTACATTAGCTAGCTAGGAAATGAGTAAATATTTTTAAAATACCAATGCAGTATTCTTTACAAAAGAATGGGTCCAGAGACGGTGTTGCGCTACAGCAACGGCACGTGGTCAGAAGTATGCACCTGCCAAGGTAAAAACAAGTTATTTCTAAAGGTCTGTCATACAGTTTGGGCAAAAAAAACAAGGTTAACACAAATTGTCACGGGGTGGCTTCAGAGAAAAGGACCCAGGCGCCGATGTAAGGTGTGTAAGGTTCAGTGACTAAGAGGTAATATGGAAAGGGATGTATCTTTGAATGCTTTATAATTAGAATATCACAGCTACTGTGCTTTGTAATTTCCTGATACTGACCTCTGATCACAGAAGTGCTCTGAGTAATCTATTGGAATCTGGACTGTAAACAATCTCAAAGATCTTTTTGAAAATGTCTAAAAAATGAAATGAATCATTAAACAAAATGAACAAAGGTGAAATAACAAAAGCAGCATTTGGTAGAATATGATTAACCCTCGTCTTAGACGTGTACATTGTGGTGTGTAAAAATAAATAGAGCAAATTAATCAACAGCTGTAAGTAATATTTATCTGTTTACTTTGTTTAAATGTTTGAAGGATTTTCATTTGAGCAAGACATTTTTGCTCAAGGTTGACAAGAGTAAACAAAGCCTGTTTTTGTAACTGTTTGTTCAGCATGGGGGCCGTAACTCAGCGTAATGTTTACTGTTTCTTAACCTTTCGGGGAAATGCCCACAATAATTATTAACTCCGTTTCTAAACTGGGCTCTTCTCTCTGCTTTGATTTAATTCCTGACAAAATGTTTGTGAGAAGATATGTTGGATTTGTTCTCCTGGTTTGGTTTCAAGGAGTGCTGCATGGTAAGAACTTTACATGATGCTTCTTAAAACCCTCTTAATTTGCTAAATGTTTGATATGTACTTTTATTTGTCGTTGTATTTCAGTGCAAGCGTCACATCAGCCTTGTTCAGCTCCCAGCCTGAATGGTGGTTATTTGGTCCCTGAACAAGACACCTATAATCATGAAAAAAAGCTCTCTTATGGCTGCGATAACGGACTTAAACCAGCAGTGGAGGGCTGGTGGGCCACAAGCACATGTGAAAATGGCAAATGGTCTCCTAAACCACAATGTATAGGTAAGTGTTTGAGACGCAGAACATATTCAGACTTGTTTTTCGGCTTAATGTCTCCTTTAATGTTCATCACTGTCTCTTCTGGGCTTTCTGAAGGCGCTTTGAAACCTTTAAAGTCAACGTGGTTGTGACATGTTTGTGTATGCTGCAAAGAATCTTCAATTCTTCAATTAATTACCTTACAATTACTAATTAAACCTTACAAGATAAACACATAGTAGAGTTGATGGATTCCATAAAAACAAAATAATGACATCAGATAGAATCAAAAAGATATTTCTGCATGATGATGATGCTCATTTTGGATGCTACATTTAAAAAAAATTCAAAGTCCAGTTTCTTAATGTAAAAAAGCTAAAACAAAATGCCAACACATAATTTAAATTGTCTACAAATGTGTAGATTATTTTGGTACATTCACTATACTTTGAATCTTGGTGAAATGCAAATGAAATGTGTTGCTTCAGCAACAAATGCTTTAAAAGTTAAAATGTTAAATGTTGTCCATGAGCAAACAGCTGCTTAAAGATCAAGAAGTGTGTGGCTGTAACCCTTTACAATGACATTTATTGGTATTTCTGACCTGGGACCACACAAGTGGCCTCGAGATGAATTTCAGACGTCGCCAGAAGGAAATAAGAAAAATAAAAAAACAGAATTCTGTTACTCTTTGCTCTAAAACTACGTAAGGTTTCACATCTTTAAGACACAAAAAAAGTACTCGAAGGAAACATTCCTCTTAGGGCCCACAAGAGGAGATCACGTTGTATTTAGACAATGTTGACTGTAGTGTTGTTCTTTTTCCGTCAGATGAAAAAGCCTGTGTGCCACCTACTATCCCCAATGCAATATATACTGTGAGCACAAACGGCTGGTACGAGGAGAATGACATCATCAGGATAACATGTGACAATGGATATGAATACAAAGGACGGGCCGCAACAGCTCAATGTATTAATGGAAGTTGGTCCTCTGTGCCGGTCTGTGAGAGTAAGTCTGTCCGATGTATTTGTCCAATAAGCTGTTAAAAAAACAGTTACCGGAATAATATATGAATCTTAAATCCATTTAATTTAACTTTAATTTAAAAAAAAAGAAAAAAGTATTAAAACCAACAAAGCAAAAATACAATCGCACAGCCAGCTACTGCTAATTTCCAATGCCAATTCCAATATTAAGATATCACCAAATTCAACAATCAAGTAATTATCCGTCTGTATGCCTTTTCCTGTTCCTATGATTTATTTTCTCTTTCACAGAAAGTACCCATGCATGTGGAGAGCCCCCTCAAATCCCCCACGCAGTCATCATTCTTCAGGGATACCAGGACTTCTTTGCTGTAGATACAAAACTGCAGTATGAATGTGAAGATGGATTCACTCTAGAGGGAGCGGACACCACACCATACATCTATTGCATCAGTGGATACTGGAGTGACGGCCCAGTGTGCAGTAAGTGGGGTAACAATTTATAAAACTCACCATTAATAAAGGGTGAATTTATAGTTTATTAAACTTTAGTTCATAATTATTTAACAGTTTTCTTCTTCATTGCTGTATTTTCTTGGTGCATTATAAAAAAATAAACAAAACTCCAAATGATTGCCAATGTTGCTCTGTGTCAGCTGTATGTGTAAATCGGCAACTTATGAACTTATGATCTTATATGTGTAATGCATATAGCCACATGCGCCAAATAACTAGGTGTCAGCATTTCAGCTCTACTACTGGGACGATATGAATGCACAGTAATCAGTTATAACAACAAATTGATTGACAAGCCTCTCCTCCTTCGTCCTCTCATGTTGGACTGAGGGCGGACTGGACGTGCTATTGCTTCATTAGTAACATGTGGTTTTACCAGACAGCGATCGTTCATGGCTCATTTCAATCTCTGCAACACATGACGTAATTGTTAGACGAGGTAGCTAATTTTCTGAATGTTTTAAACAGAAATTCTGGCCAGATCTTACTTATTGGATCTCCAAAAAGAAACTGGCACATTGTGTGATCCATGAAAGTGAATGTATTGTATGTGTATTAATTTATCTAATGTCACTATATGTTTGTACCACTTTATGTTAGGCAGGGGACCGGGTACCGGACATGGGCGATCTGGAGGACACGCCACATCTGCTAGTGGGACACAGCCTAGGAGTGGAGGTAGGTTTTTAAAATGCTGGGGAAATTTAAAATGTGTAATGGAATTTCAAAATTGACTTTGCTGTGACAGCTTAAAATGTATTTGTTTCCAGAAATCTTCGGTAACTTTATTTTTTTTTCTATTTCAGTCAAGAATTGTGGACCCCCCCCCGTAGTTTCTAATGGTGATATTGTGAGAAAAGGTCACGCGTTTTTAAAGTACCAATGTGCTAGATTGTACAAACTAGTGGGTTCAGAGTTAGTGGTGTGTTACACTGATGGCACGTGGTCAGAAGTACCCAGCTGCAAAGGTAACAAAAGAAGAAGAAAAGTCTCCTCTAAAGGTCAGACTGGGGGCAAAGTTAACACTTGTTTTGTTGTTTCTTTTGTGCAGTCAACTTCTGTTCAGTAGACACTGATCAAAATCCTGATCTAATATCTGTTGGAGTTCAACACATAGAAGAGGGTCAGAAGCTGAGATTGGCATGTGTGAACAAGTCTTCCTGGTGGACGGATCACTTTTCTGAGGGCATCTGCAAAGATTCAACAATTAAATTATCCAGATGTAAGTATCACTTTAAGGTCATTACATATTAATATGTCAGATAATTCCTTTTACAGTACTTCTGTGATTCTTCAGTGCAAATGATATATTGATATGTTAATAATACACATCAGACCGATTTCACCTCCTAATAAGAAGTCAATGAGCTGCTTCACATTCACTGCTGTGCTTCTATGTGATTGTTTGCAGGTCGTAGCTGGTTTCCTGGATTCTAAAAATGGTGAGTGTTAAGTCACGCTGTAATTATGCTGATATTGTCTCACATTAAGCACTACTATTGTTTATTAATGTATCATTTACATTCATGATTAAGCATTTATATATTTTACAATATTGTTTTTGTTTGTAAAATCTGTGTTGTCACCAGAATGCTTGCTCGTAACTGTTTTGTGTGTTTAATATTGAATCACCCTTTATTATATCTAGCCGTTTTGTATAAATTAATTAACCTTTTTCATTATTGCTTTTTGTCTGTGTTGTAACCAGGGACGTTGTACGTAAAGCACAGCAGAGGAATCGCTGCTGGACGGACTACCTTCCCTGAGAGTGTCAACCAGAAAACAACGTGTCATCAGTCACATTAGCATTTTGCTTTTTAAAATTGTGTTGACCTTTAACATTCTCTTGTATCTTTATGATTGTAACTCTTAATGCACTAATAACCAGATCTATACTTTGGATACAAAATTAAGTTACATTGGTCTGCAATAGTCTGAATAAAATGTTTACGTTTATAAAACCTCTGTGTTGTCACCAGAATGCTTGCTGAAGCTGTATCATCAAGGGGAAGATACTGGTACCTTTGGATTTGCTGAAAACAGCTGGAAACTTAAAAAAATATTTTAGACTTTTCACATTTATCTGTTAATGGGCCCATAATGTAGAATCAATTAGATTTGCATGCTTTAAGCTGCAAAATGAAGGTCTCAATAAAGTCTTGAATATCAACTCTGATCTTTCTATTTTGTGTCTGCATTTTTTTAGTCTAAATCACCCCAAATTCATCTCTACAACTTTTATCAATATCCACTTTCTGCTGCCCAGGGTCACGAGACTCTTCCAGGTGGGGAACGTCCTGTCTGTCGCCTTATGACTCACAAACATCAATATTTTCAAATAGATTGTATTGATCATGAGACAAAGTTTGAGAAGAGCATCGCCACTCTTTCATAATATGAAGATTAAGTGTTTGAAATTTAACTATCCAACAATTCACTGTGAACAAATGTCTGCGACTGCCACATAATTATTTCACTTTACAGTTTGTCTCTTTTTCTACTCCTTAATTTTTAAAAAGAGATCTTTCAATTAACAAGTAATTTCTTATTTTAAATCAGATTTCACAGATGTAATGTCTGTATTTAAAATAAGGTCCAATTGTCCTTGCATCGCACAATTGGGGGCGACTGTGGCTCAGTGGTTAACTAGCTATTGATATTTATTGATTTGATAAGCCAATTCATTTATTAAAAATAGTGATGTTTATCATGAGTTACTACAACCAAAGTCAAGAACTTACAACCAATAAAGTATTGCTATTTTTACTGGATAAATTACTCCAATGATTTGTCCAAATTGACATCAACTACTTTTCCATCAATCAAATTAAAAATTAAACAGATTTGTCTCTTAAAAAAAACCCACATAAAATTAAAGTTATTCTGTGCCAACTCACTGAGAATCAGAGATGATCCAATGTCTGCTGTTGGAGAAAAACAGATTTTATTTCATTTCAGATTTGTGTTTTAATTTTATATTTTTTTGTACAAAAATGTTCCCACACCTGCTTTTTCCATAAGAGTTATGGTGATATTTGTCATCGTTTTACTTGCGTTACATCAGAAAGATGCCTATTTAAATCCACACAATTTTCTTATTTTTAATACATGAATATATTTATTTTGGTGACAACGAGGTGTGAATTTCCTGAGATCATACTGAACATCAAACAGGTTATCCCGTTCTTGTCTTAAATGTAATTATTTTTGCATAATTGTATTGAAGTGTGAGTATATTTTTGTGGTGAATACTGTTGCTTCTGTTCTTATTTAAAATCAGTTTGTGGCACGGTGCCTTTTTCTGAGGAGCATCAGTGTGTGAGATCAGAGTTAGAGATGTTCTGCACAGTGGAAGCTGAATCCAGTCCCAACAGCGTTCCCAGGTAGGACTGCTCTCGGGGGTCCAGCATCTGATCGGGCCTCACGGGGTGGACAATGTTGGCGGGCTGAGGGGTGAGGGTGTACTTTTCTAAGAACGCCAGGTCTGTAGCCGCCTGGTAGCTGGGGTTCTGCTGCTGTCCTTGAGCCTGCATGCTCACAACGCTGTGACTTTGGGAGGAGAGAGAAGAGGACCTGAGAGCATTCGGGTCACCCTGCGCTCCACCCGCCATCTGGACCGGAACTAAAGTGACGGGCACGCAGACATTCGTAGGAGGAGGGCTGCTCTGGAGGGCTGACTTAGGTTCAGCGCAGTATACCTTAGAGGGCTCCTCATAAGGAATGGAGACTATTTTGTCCTCAGCCAGTGTGCCATGGGGCTGCGCAGTGAAACGGGTGCTGTGCACGTGGTCAACGTGGTACTTGAGCTTGTCTTTTCTTTTAAAGGTGGCACTGCAGTGGGGGCAGTTGAAAGGACGAGCGTCCGAGTGAATCACCATGTGCTTTGTCAAGGTCTTCTTGATCCGAAATGTCTGGTTGCACTCTGGACACCTGTGGGGTTTCTCACCTGTCACATGAACACAAGAGAACATCAAAGAAGTATGTTTACACGTAGCCATTTCTATTGCACTGTATGTATTTCTAGCTTTATCAAACTTATTATATTTAATCTTATTTCTGTTTTTAGGATTGTTTGTTGTTTTTATAGTCATATTCTCTGACTTATACATAGCTTAACTATGTTATAGAACATGCTACTTCAACACATTTAGGAACAAACTGCTCATTATCGGCACTATCACTGACTATCCCTGAAACAATTTGGCACATTGACCATACACGGCTCAGGGTCATCAGGATGGCATGCCATATGTTTGATATTCAACTGTTCAATTGTAAATATTAATTCATTCATTCTCATTTATTGCACTGCGTTTACTGTTAAATGTGTATTGTTAAATGTATGCACCTGTGAAAACAAATATGGCAATAAATGGTTCTGGTTCTGATTCCCTCCACCTCATTTTGAACCAGGAAAACCTGTTTACACTCCAGCAACTACAGACAAACTTACCATAAGACACACAGCATAATGTTTGATTAAAACACATTGTCAAATCGTTTGCTCTTAGAAATGTGAAGCATTTTATACAGTTTGAAAGAAATCCAACCCATCTGTTTGTCTATGTGTATTTCTATAGTAAGCATCCAAACCACCCAAGGGTTATGTTAGATCGGATACAAATTTAATTTAGTTTTAATGGACTAATAAACTAATACCATGCAATACGCAAATATGACATTTCTTATTTCCTTGTTTTCTAAATGGATTTATGCACCTTGAGCCTCAGGATATTAGGTTTGTAGCCAGTTATCAGCTAGAAATGCTAATAAAGGTTACTTGATGATTACGTAACCTTAATGGGGCGGGGCTTAGTGGACGGACAACTGAGATAACAGTTTGCCCCAAAAGCATCTAACCGACACTTTTCTGTTCTCGTACATGTGTGAAAGATGTGTGACAAATATATGCACTGACTTATTTGTTTCCTTACCTGAGTGGGTCCTGAAGTGCATTTCCAGACTGGACTTTCCTTTAAATTCTTTCTTGCAAACCTCACACTGATGCACAGCGGTTTTATACCTGTCAACAAAGTCCATATTAACAACATAAAACAAGAACACAGAGGGCAGCTCAGAGAAACCCTCCCACTTTTACAGCATCACCAAAAACAATGCATAAGCATGACTGATTTATAAGAAAACATACTTCTGCCAAACTTTCTCTCCCAAATGAATGCTCTTGTAGTGGACCGTCAGATGATCATGGCGCCTGAAGCACTTGCCACATTCTTCACACTGGTGTGCTTTCTCACCTGTAACAAACATGGGTTAAGTTAAAGTAAGTACTGACTGGAAACAGTGAAAGGTTTATATGATTCCACACTGTACTGTGACAACAAACCAAATGAAATGTGTGAATGAGACAAAAGAAGAGGCATGAAAATCCACCTGCCGTTTGTCTTACCGGAGTGTATTTTCTGATGTTTGGTCAGGTGATCGTGGCGTATGAAGGTTTTCCCGCATTCGTCACACTCATAGCGCTTGTCGTCATGGTGGACTCGGAGGTGGAGCCTGTCCAAGTAACAGTTTCCTCATTAAAAGGCAACTTTGAAAAACTGAGAACGTGAAACTTTCACACTCACATTCGTCAGATCTCAGCGGACTCACCTGTAAGAGCTGCCATGACGGAAACTCTGGCCACAGATACTACAGAGGTGAGGCTTCTCCCCACTGTGGATCCTCAAGTGCTCTCTCAAAGTGGTTCTATAAAAAGAAAAACACATCTCTCAACAAAGCAGCACAGGGTTACACATGCAGTTCAGCATATTAAAATAAAAGTTATGTGGGGGAGGTTTAGAGAGAGAGAGAGACGTACCGTTCCCTCACGGATTTACCACAAACAAAGCAGGTCCACTTTCTTTTGCCTCCATGTGTGCACTCAATGTGCCTCTTTCTGTTGCCGGTGTCATTAAACTGTCGACCACAAATCTCACAGGGAAAGGGACCTGAGGATGAGAGAATACAAACTCTAGTGTTAAGAGGTAAAATCGAATGCTTTGTTTATACTCTGGCGGGGCACACAAGCAGTTTGTTGCAGTATTCTTCAAAACACCAGAGAGCAGACAAACTTAATGTACTGTGAGGGAGAAAGAAGAAAGTTACCGGCGAAACGCCAAAAAACATTTCCTTTATACAAGGCCTGTAAAAAAAAGTTTTAAATGCATTATAAAAAATATATATATATATATTTAAACAATTTAAAAATGAACTGCATTATGAAGAAACAAAGGTTGAATATCCTGTAAACAATTTGGCTGGTAAAATATATACTGAAATGTAGATTTTCAAGACCTTCGGTTTCTAAAGCATTAAACATTTAAAAACAAATTTACCGTCTTTGCAAAATCCTCTGATTTGTTTATAGTGCCTTTATCAGTGAACTATTTGTAACTAGCATGGCCTAGTTACCCAGAGTGAAGGTTTATCTTCAACTGCAGGAGCTGAAGAACTTATTTTCACCATAAATATCTCACCTAAGTGGTACTTTTCTTGGTGCTTTAGCCTGGCAAACCTAGACTTGAAGTATTCGTCACAGAAGGTGCATTTAAAAGGCCGGTCCTGGGTGTGCAGGATCATGTGCTCCTGCAGATGGGGCCTGCGGGTGAAGGTCTTCAGACAAATCTGGTTCAGAAGGTTCAGACGTTACGCAATGTTAAAATCTAAATAAACTCTTTACACAGAGTGTAACATTATTGCACAAGTACATGTATCTATCATCATGCATCATCTACTTGAGATCAGCTTGCATAATCAGGCAATAATATGACTGAAACAAATCCTTACGGCACATTTCCAGCCTTCACTCTTCCTCTTCCTCTTGGTAAGAAACTCTTGGATGTGGTCTGGATGAAACCTGGCAGGAGCGTGAAGATATCAGATATCGTCACATTATATAATATGACTGCAGCACACACATCTGGCATCATGGAGATCTAGTGGAGAGTTAGCTCTACAAAATAAAATATGCACACTACACCTAATAACACACCTGTGTTAAAAGGTATACAACTGGAGGTTGAATTTTTTAGCCATACTAACAACATGATTCTAGAGATGACAATGTTGACCTGCTGACCATTGCACTAAATAATTAAATATCTGAACAGACTGCTATGAAATAAGACAGACATTCATTTCCCCCCAGGATGAGCCTTGAATTTTCCTTTAGTGCTATCATCAGATGTGTTTTTTTATTTGTTCAACACTTTGGTTTATGACCAAATACCTGAAAAATTAATGACCTGTAACTAGGTTTTCAAAATTCTAAACTTGAACTATTTTTTATTTCCCCAACAGCCAGCTACATTTTTTATCAAGGCAACTGAAATGGCACGACAACTATGCTGTAATAAATCTATAAGATACAAAAGTAAGAAATCTAATGTTTACTGCAATGATAGCAAGATGGCTAACCAGGACGATAATGTTCTCTACTCACTAATTTGCGCCATCGGAATCAGTTTGGATTCTGATGGTAAACCTTGTTGTACATTCTTACAGTCAGAAGAGATTATAATTATAATAATATTATGGCAATTCTATATTTCATTGTGTAGCCTGGCTAACTTTGTGGACCAGAGGTCAGGGTTGTTCTTGACTGGATGTGGAACTGCAGTGTCTCACCTCCTGACGTGCTTGCCCAGGGTTTTCTTGCTGGCATGCAGCTTGTTGCAGAAGGGGCATTTGTGCTCCTTCTTCTGGAAGGGCGCGTCGCTGGCGTGCTTCTTCTTGTGTACGGTCAGGTTGGACTTGGTGGAGTAGCGCTGAAGACAGATGTCACACTGAAATGGTTTCTCTCCCGTGTGCACTCTGGTATGACTCTCGTACTTCCCTATAAAAGAAAATGCAGGAAATAAGTGGACATATGGTGTAATTCATAATAAATGATGGATGGGCATTTTTCAGAATTTTGACATTTTACAGACCAAATATTAAGTTAAGCTAAATACGATGGAGACAAAACTATGATATAACATTAATGATAACACTAATTATCTAGATCTTACTCCATATTTCCCACCTGCACGGTCAAAGGTCTTGTCACATTTGGGGCACTTGAGAATCTTCTTGCTGGAGGTTTGGATGATGACAGGAGCCAGACCCTCAGGGTACGCTGGGCTCTGGATGGAGCTTCCTGCTGCTGGCACAGGCACCTTCACCTCTCCATCAGCCTGGTGCTCATCCCTTTCTGAATCTAAAACCTGCTGACCTAGGCTCCTGTCTACTGCGCACACCTCACCAACTTTCCTCTGGGCCCCCCCGTCTTCATCCATGTCTCCATCCTCTTCTTCCTCGTCCACTACATCTTCCCCCTGAGCTGGTTTGGATGTCTCATTTGCGTCCAGTTTGGGCAATCGGTTTTCCGCAATCAAATTTTCTGCATCTTCCATGCTTGCTTCATCTTGCTCTCTTGGTGATACAGTCCTTTGTTTTTTCTCAAGTGTGTTGTGCTCCACATTGTCTCTCTGATATTTGGTGGGTGTCCTCCTCCTGCGAACGGATCTCCGCGTGGTGGCAGTTCTCTGAGCTGCCTTCTTCTCTTTCTCAGTTGAGGTTTCCTGATGTGTATCAGTGTGACTCTCATCCACATGGTTCTGCAGGGCGCTGTCAGTGGTAAACTGGCGACTGCACATGGAGCACTGAACATAAAACGGGCTCTGGATTTCGGTGTCACCTGCTGGCGAGTCACTGGAGGTAATTTCCACCTCAGGCAACCCTCTTATCTCATCCTGTGCCTGGCTCACACGTGCTGGGTTGTTGTCCCCTTCTTCAAACAGCAGCTTTAGTATATCCATCATGTCCAGGAATTGGGCCGCTTCAGTTAGAGCTGGGAGGTCCGTCTCTGCAACGGCGCACTCAGCGGTGTACAAGAAGCCAAGCAGGTGCTGAAAAACAGAGTCCTCCACGTGGTCCAGAGTCACATGTGCTGTAGCAGGGTTCTTGGACAGCTCAGCGTGGAAGTAGCTGCTCCCATGGGCCAGCACCACTTTGTGGGCATTGTAGAGCTTCCCACCCACAGACACCGACACATCACAGAACCTCCGTCTGGTCCGGTCCTCATTCAAGAACTTGAGGAGCTTGTGACTGTGCTGCCCCATAGCCAGGTTCCTGATTTGCGAGGTTGATTCTGGGACAGTTTCAGAGTTTGCTTGGGCGTTGGAGCCAAGCACAGTGCCCGGCTCTTGGTCAGACTCATTGCTGGTGCTGACCCGTCTGCTGCGTTTGGGACGCAGCGGATTGCAAGGCTTTTTTTTCATTGGGGAGTCTGTTGGGCGACCATCAATCACACCTGAAAACCAGAGGAATACAATGCTGAGATTGAACAATAATCCTCTCAATGACTGGGGTTTGATCAGAAATGATAAAATAGGGACATGCAAGAGGGCAGACAAATGACTTAGCATGTACATGCAGCTGACCGTAACAACACATTAATAGTATTAACAGCATGGCACTGACATTGACACTGTGGTGAGAAGTTATACAAAAACGTGCATTAAAAAACAGGCACGATTGAGAATTATTGCGTATTGAGGTGCATTTCTCCCATTTATTAAAAGAAAGCATGGCGAATAGCTCATTGTTATCAGCACTGCATGTTTCCGAATAGACAACACAGGCCTGACGGGGATATGGAATGAACTGTGTAATGTAACTTTAGTGCCATCCTGACTTCTCAAAGGTCCAGACGTTTAACGTTATTGATGCAGATCGTCTCTCCACCTCAAGGACCCCTTACGTTCACGGACCACGGACGGGCCCCCTCCGAGGAGACTGTTGACAAACGACCCTGTCTGCTTCCCGGAAATTGACGTCTAACCTTTAATAGGGGCGTTTAAAACAAAATCTTACCTTAAGAATACGAGCTGTTTTTTTTAAAAGGCCTGTACACTCCCGTTGACGAGCAACGTGGACCATAAAGGGAGCAATAATAGTTGCCTCAGAAGTGTAGCGCCCCACCTTCCATCCTGGAGAAATATCCGACAATGTAACAACCCGCGCGCCCATTGGCTCGTGCAGCTTTTGTCCTCTAACGCTCTCGTTTACAGACAAGAGCAGGATTCACCATTAAAGCGACGGCGCGAGAAACACACCTTGAGATTAGCTTTAATAATTGTGTATGAAAAAAAGAATGAAGAGAGTCCAATACGAATTAAATGAGGAGGTTGTGTGGACGAGCAGCGTCATACGGTTCACGAGAGGGTCCATTAGACGAGGGTATCATGGGTAATGTAGTCTGAAAGCCTTTTTTGGAGCCTTTAACTCCACAGAAGGAACGTTGTAGGCTGCTTTTTACTGCACTACATTTGTCTAACAGCTAATTTTACACAAGTTATTGCAAATTAATAAATAATAAAAAATTGACCATGTGAAATACATTATACAGACTTTCAAATCACCCAACGCTATATGAATGTAGTTATATTACTTCCATAGCATTACATCCACATGTATATGTAATGTTGTGGTATTATATATAATTATGTTTCCCTAAAATAACTAATTTTGGCTTATAGGGAGTTATATTACTTAATACTTCTAATTAAGTATGGTTTTCATTGCAGGAGTTAAACTTATATCATAGTACTTTTAAATTGTAGTAGTTCTACTTTAAAATAAAATATTTGATAACTTATTCAACCACTTACATTTAACTCAAGTCTATTGATTTAATTATATGTGAAAATGCATAGGCTATATTTACACATACTACCCAAAATAAAAAATCCTGGGCTATTGCATACTGTTGGTGCCATTGTAAAACTAGAGCCAGAGAAACTGCAAAACAAGTAACCCTAAAACGAACAGTAGGTATTATCAATGAGCCGATAGAATGCTCTTAGGTCTTTTCAAATTAATGATTAGTGATGACGTCAGTGACTTTTTAATGATTAAGATACTTCCAGGATTAGATCCATCAGTTTAATTCTTTGAAAGACTGGGCTTCGGTCCAACCAACTGCTGCAGCCAAATAACTGAGGACACGCTCTGTAGTACACGTGCATCCATGTGCACACATGCATTTTAAGTTTATGTCATGTTTTAGATACATTGTGGGCATATTTCCTTCTACAGAAGATGGAATTTGTAATACAGTGAAACTGAATTACAGTGAAATACAGTGAAACTGAATTACAGGTTTAGCCTCTGCTCAGGTAAGGTTAATTATCTCTCACACTCTGTTTTCATCAGACTTCTGTCTCAAGAGGATCTTTGGAGTTGCTTGAATTAGCCTCCCTGGATGAAACACAAGCATCACAAACACATTTATTGTATAAGACATTGTAAGTGCATTAGCCTAATCCGTCCTATCTGGCTTGCACCGCTCCAAGCATGTCAGTGAGCACATGCATGGCGGAGGAGCAGAGCTGAAGATGGAGCTGCACACACGAAGGCTCGCCTTCTGTCTTTGACTGAAATTAAGATATTGCCAAACATCTATTCATTTTGAGGACTTGTTGAGGACAATGTGGAGATTCAGTGTGCAAGTTTGGATGTTGTGGTTGCTCTATGCAGGTAATGTTTTGGTACACTGTTTGGCTGAGGTGTCCATCAAGTGAGCGTAATGCACAACATTCTGGATTTTATACAAATTTAAAGTAGTTCATATTTGATATATTTTGTTGTTTTGGTTTCTCATATTAATAGTTCAGTTTTCTTTTACATACATATTTGTGATTGAGTGCTGAACCTTACCGACTCAATGGGATTGTATGAAGTTTACTTTTTGTTGACAGATTGGTTTTGAGAAATTATTATTGGTTTGTATTTGTCTCTCCAGGCACTTTCTCTGATGAGGACATCAACGGATGTGAACAGCAGCCATGCCAAAATAGAGGTCTATGTGAGAGCCACAATGGAGGTTTCCGATGCCTTTGCTCCCAACAAAGCCAAAATGGGCGCCTATACGGAGGAGAGAACTGCACAACTGCACTTTCAGGATGTGATGACAACCAATGTGAGAATGGAGGAATATGCTCTCCTTTCCTTGTCAATGATCAGCACACATGCGTCTGCCTTGCTGGCTTCACAGGCCCTCAATGCCAGACACCCACTATCTTCTCACTTGAGTCCCTAGGCTTCATGTACATAGAGACTCAGCTTCTAGACCCGGAGTTTCCTCTTAATGTGACATTCAGCTTCAGGACCGCACGGCCAGTCGGCACCCTCTTGCAGCGCAGAGTGGACGACCTGCTCCTCAGCATTGAGCTGATGGACGGGCATCTTTCTCTCCGCAGTCTGAGAGGTCAAGGCTCCAGCACGCTGGTTCAGGAGCTGCCAGAGTACTTGTCCAACAGCAAGTGGCACACAGTTGAAGCATCTCTGGGTGGCGTGGTCAGCCTCATCAGGCTGCTCTGTACCGAAGGGAGCTGCACCAGAGACTCCAGTGCTGAGGTCCAGCTGCTTGAGCAAGCCTCTGCTCTCCCCGAGCCAGGAACAGTTCGCCAAAGCCTCTTCATAGGAGCAATCGGTGGGAAATGGGCTTTGGGCAGAGTAGCAGCTCTGAAGCAGACTACCCGCCTACCCACAGCAGACAACCAGCCTTTTCTGGGCTGCTTCAGAGATGTGTTTGTAGACTCACATCTGGTGTTGCCTGCTGTATTATCAGATGATTCAAACGTCCAGGAAAACATCACTGTGGGATGCAGCGACAAAGACAAGTGCGATGACAGCCCGTGTCGGAACCGAGGGCGCTGTGTCAGCCAGGGCTGGAGGAACTACATGTGTGAGTGCCACAGGCCATACGAGGGAAACAACTGTGTAGATGGTAAGCTATCATGGCTGCAAGTCATTTTAAATACAAATAAATATGATTAATGCAACCAGGAGGTTCAGTTCTCAAATTGCTGCTATTAGAAAACCCAAGTAAACTTAAGTTACCTCTCAAACTTAACTTTATTTTCATACTCTGAGGAGGCATTACCACTTTTGGAACCTGTTAAACATACAAGACAGACAACAGTCTTCAAGGATGATGAAACTGATTCATGATGTGTCTGTGTATGATGTGTAGGTCTCAGTTGTCAATGAGGATGAGATTTTCATAAAACAGAATTCATAACCTTGTAAACAGAGACTTTGAAATGCATGTGGAGTGTTTTTACATTAATTGCAGTATACAAACAGCAAATCTCCATACATAATTCCAGCAAGACATGCTGTAACAACAGGTATGGGTCAAGTCAAGTTCAACCTCAGTCACGCTAGTGGAGATGCCTCAATGACTAGCTGGAAAGCTACCCAGGAGGATAATAAAATTAGTCAGAAGACTTTAAAGGAGCTTACAGAGTCAGTAGAAATAGCACTGTGTTCGGCCAAACAGTCATGCAATTAGAAGGCATTCAGCAACACCTGGACTGAGGATTAAAAAAACGTGGGTTTCAGGAGCTCACCTGGAATGCCTTCCCTTTTACAGCTCTCATGTCTGTCAACATGTCTGTTAAATGTTAAATGTGTATTGTTAAATGTTAAATGTATGCACCTTCCCGCCAGGACAAATTCCTTGTATGTGTAAACATACATGGCAATAAATGGTTCTGATTCTGATTCTGATTCTGAACAGGACGCTACAACCAGCAGCAGGCTGGCTTCGATAGTATAAACCTTTTCATTGCCATTCTGTTGTCGAGTAAACAAACAGCTTTGGACCCTGTTTACTTCCTGTCACCTCCATGATTTACACACTTTTTACAGGAAATACAAAAGGGCCCATTTAGAATGTTAATTCTTAAGTTTGAAAAAAGGTCTAAGGGGGTCTAATATTTCTATGAACACATTGTTTCTAATTTATTGTAACTGTACAAGAAACAAAGTGCCAAACCAACAATTTGCCGTTTTATGGGGATTGTGTGCTGGACTATTGTTTTCTCTCAGCATTTGCCAAGTGGAGACTGTAGCTAAGCTAAGCTAACCAGCTGCTGTGGCTGTAGCTTCCTATTAATGGACAGACATGAGAGTGGTATCAATCCTCTTATTTGATTCTTGTTAAGAAAGCGAATAAGCATGTTTTCCAAAATGTTATAATATTTTTTTTAGATGTAGGCCACTTTTCATCAGGTGTTGTTTAAGTTTGACTTGAATGTTTTTTTCCCTCTCTTCCATTTGCCCATGCAGAGTATATAACAGCAAGGTTTGGGAAAAAAGACCTGGAGAGTTTTGCTGTCTTCTCATTGGACGATGACCCAAATGATACTGTGACTATATCCATGTTCATTCGCACCAGACAGTCCAGAGGCCTGCTACTCATACTGGCCAACAGCACAAGCCAGTACCTCCGCCTGTGGCTGGAAGAGGGAAAGGTCAAAGTTCAGGTCAACAATTTTGAGACCCTCGCTGGTCGGGGCGCGGTCAGTGATGGCCATTTCCATCTGGTGACTGTGAAGCTGGAAGGAATGGTAGCCATGTTGTTCCAGTCAGCCCAGGGATGGGGCTCTGTGCCCATTAGGCCCATCCAGACCCATCCTGGGGATCTGGTTTTTGTTGGGGGGCTACCAGACTCGAGGGCTTCTGACTCGTTTGGTGGCTACTTTAAGGGATGTGTCCAGGACCTGAGGATTAGCAGCAAGCGACTGCAGTTCTATCCCATCGCAACTCCAGTGGAATCACACAGCCTCGAACAACTCGTCAACGTTGCACAAGGATGCAGCAGTGACGATGCCTGTGCCGTGAGTCGTTCTATTGTCTTTAATAAACTTGTGACACATTTTTCATTCCTTTGTCATTTTCATTAGCTGCACTTATAATGACTGAGGACACTGATAAGAGCCTTGATTTATTTGGGATGTTTCTCTCCATAAGGTCAACCCCTGTCTCAATGGAGGAGTGTGTTACTCCATGTGGGACGATTTCATCTGTAACTGCCCCCCCAACACTGCAGGGCAGCGCTGCGAGGAGGTGAAATGGTGTGAGCTGTCTCCCTGCCCCGCCACGGCTATTTGTCAACACCTCTCTCAGGGCTTCGAGTGTGAGTGTCCTGAGATGAGGATCTGTTGTTGCACTATTCCTGTTTTAGAAAGATCATTGTCCTAAAAATACATGGGATAAAAACGTCTCAGACTGGCTGAGGATAATGCTTTGAATAGTATGATGTGTACAGCCAGCCTGACACGTAAACATATTAGATAGAGGATCCATAATAAATGTGGATGCCTTTCATAATACTAGCTCATTTCTGATCTTGGTTTGTATCCACTGGAGGGACTCTCCAGTCTCACTGGTGCAGCTCTGATTAATTACAGTGTGAATGATTACAGAAGAGAACAGCTTCGAGGCAGAGATCCTACACAGGATTCCTGTAAGACGTTGTAATCCCGGGTCAGATTAGGACCACAAGTCTGTGGAAATTCATGATGGCAAATCTTCCTGGAGACGCCACATGTTCACAAAGAGAAAAGGAGGCGCCAGTCAAAGACGTTGTGTCTGTTATTCACAAGGACCTTTATTTCCACACATATTTAGCATGTATTAAGTTTTCTCACTTTCTGGCATTCAGTGGCCCCTTTTCCCTTCTCCTCCTTTTCTCTTTGTGGGACATATTTTAGAACCCTTTTTCTCGTTTTCTTTTTTGTGGATTCTTAATTGCCTTTACTATTTTCTGCACTTTAAAAGACAAAACAGACAATATAATGTTGTAACTGCCCCGTTTAAACAGTTTAAAGACCCTGCAAACGTATTTATTAAATCAACATTATACTTTGACCACTGGGTACCTACATGAACATGAAATGTTTCGCCGAAGTTGGAAAAGTTTGGTTAATTTCACATTTCTGTATTAGTGTTTTTGTCAGTATTTTACACACTGGTTTGAAGTGAGCTAATTTAGAAAAAGACAATATTACCATAAACAAATCAATAATGAGAAATGTATCAAAGCGTGATGACAGTTGTCAGGTAATTGCCTATCTGATGATACTGATTTTCACTTTTTGATCATTAAATTCTTGATAAATATATATATATATATTATTTTTTACAAAACTTAAACTAGATTTTTTTGCTATCATATTAAATGTTATTGAGACAAACTAAATTAACACTCCCTGAAAATATTGTCCTCTTGGTTTAGCTGTTTAACTGCAGTGATGTACAGGTGTACTTAGGACACTGTGACATCATCGTTCAACCTGAGAGGACCTTTACAGCCTGGTGTTAAGGGAATCCTGATGGTTTTGAAACCGGTTTTCAGAGGCTTTAATGTTTAGCTGGTATGATTATGGGGACTATGTCTGGCACTGGAGTAGATACAAAAATGTTATGGTAAAACTACAGTTAATAGTACAATTTCATTTCAGTTAAGTCTCTTGCATTTCTCTCCTTCAGGTTTGTCCAATGTGACATTTCGGGATGAAAGCAGTATTTTGCACTACCGTAGCAATGGGAAGATTAAGAGCAGCCTCAGCAGCGTGTCACTCAGCTTTCGCACAAGACAGTCCAGTGCCACTTTAGTGCATGCACAGAGGGACTCCGACGACCTCACCGTCTCCCTCCTGAATGGTCATGTGGTCATGGAGTTCCAGTTCGGGACTGGCAAGGATTTCTGCAAGGTGACAGTTCAAAGCCAGGGTCCACTCAGTGATGGAGAGTGGCACTCTGTGGAGCTCAGCATGGAGAACCAAACACTCCCAACTTCCAGGTGGATCTTGGCTGTGGATGGAGGCAAGGAGGAGCAAAACGTGTCCAAAGCGGCTGCGGGGAACTTGAATTTTCTTCGGGAGGGAGCAGACATTTTCCTGGGAGGACTGAGCATGGACACCGGAGTGAACCTAACCGGCTGTCTGGGCCCAGTGGAGATTGGAGGCCTTGCTCTCCCTTTCTACTCAAACACAGAGTTGAACCTCCCCAGGCCTCAGGAGGAGCAGTTTGTGATGATAAACGACAACGTTGGCCCACGATACGGCTGCTGGGGAGCCCGTGTGTGTGCACCCAACCCTTGTAATAACGAGGGTGTGTGTGAGGACCTGTTTGACCTGCACCGCTGCACATGTCCCTCTGAGCGGACGGGGCCGCTTTGTCAAGACCTAACGGACACCTGCATCTCCAGCCCCTGCGTCTATGGCAACTGCATCCACCTGCACGGGGAATTCAAGTGTGTGTGTGAGCCAGGGTACAGGGGACTACAGTGTGAGGTGGAAGAGGATATGTGTGAAAACAGCATCTGCAGCCAAGGCGCCTCGTGCCTCAAAGGTTTCAATAGCTACACGTGTCTCTGCCCTCAGAATCTGACGGGAGAGTACTGCGAGTGAGTTCTTCCACATTTGTCAATATGACATAAAGCTTACAGTGGCACACACCTGTAATTGGTGTATGAGCTCTGAGTTGTGCTGATTTACAAACCGGTCTCTTACAGGGATAAACTTCCTGAACTGCCATGGTACATTGAGACAAATCCGTAAGTGCTTTTACATAAAATATTGAAAATAAACCCACTTCCATTGTTTCCCTTCACCCAGTAAACATTGAACCCACCAGTGCCACGCTGGAGGCCATTGACAGTTCATGCTGTGTTCTTTTATTTGTTAAGACTTCCTCAGTTGCCTGTATCTACGTGCACGGGTACAAGATGGAACTACAGCTGCTTTAATGGAGGAAATTGCTCGAAAGCAAATGACAGCTGTTACTGCCTGTCTGGTTTCGCAGGACAGTGGTAGGACATGCATCATTATACTCCATCCTCTCTGCTGACCTCAAGGTTTCTCAACCCTGGGGGTCAGAACCTAAAGGCCCCGCCCACATGGGGTCGCTGCAAAGCCACCCAGACTTGATTCAATCATTTTATAGGTTTTGAATACAGCATAATTTACATTAAATACATTTGTAAATACCTGCACACATTAGAATGTTTTGATATTATCATTGGATTGACAAGCCTACAGAAAAGGATTTCTTATATTTTTAGTTCCCCTCAGTTCAACAGAGAGTTTTTAGTATCATTCAGCTCATTGTTTTGACTTTACAGCCAGCAACTTAACTGTTTTTCTTCACTCTCTCTGCTCTCATCAGTGTTGTTTTTATATACAAAAACATTATATATATATATATATATACTTACTTTCTAGAGTTGTTTTACATTGTGCATCTTACTTTTGTCCTATAACCCCTTCTGTCCTACGTTTCCTTGCAGGTGTGAGAAGGATGTGGATGAATGTGCCTCGGGCCCGTGTTTGAACGGGGGCTTCTGTATCAACTACGTGAACAGATTTGAGTGTGTCTGTGATATGAATTACTCAGGAGTACACTGCCAAATGGACGTCAGTGACTTCTACCTGTACCTTTTCTTGGGCCTGTGGCAGAACCTCTTCCAGCTGGTGTCCTACCTTGTGCTACGCCTGGACGATGAGCCAGAAATTGAGTGGGCATTCTACTTCAACGATTAGGCTCTCTACTATTATCAAATTGGACTTAACTTGGTCTGGGTAGAGTCACACTGGAGTACATTTGAACACATTTTAAACCCACAAAACATGTAATGTGAGATCAGGACCCTGCACACAGAACATCGGTCGGTCTGTGAAGCTGTATACTGAACGGAGGACTGAGCCACGACATCGATTGGTGAATTCAGCTTTAGTTAAACTAATGAAAGTTCTTTTTCTGATCCCAGCTCTATAAAAAAGAAAGACTTCATAAGAAGAGAAGGGGGACAATTGCAGTAAATATACCATATGTGTGAAACTGTATTTTATTGTATCTAGTGTCGTGACAAGGCCAGTTATAGAAATGTGTACGTTGTGAACAGACTTGTTTGCTAATGAATATGAATTGCTCCATACAGTACATATATTCATACATTTTATAAGGTTCTCATAGTGAAAACCACACATTAGCGAGTTTGTCTTGTGCCTTAATTTTCCATTTTTTATCTGGAGTACTGCTTTCTTATCAGTGTATGTTTTTAACTGGGACACACTCACATACAGTTGTGATCTACTGGATATGTATACAATACCTGTCTATTAGTAGGAAATTGTGTATTTACAAATATCTATGTACCCTAATATAAATGATGAAGGCTATTCTGCATGCGGTGCATACAGAACCTGATCTGTACGATGAAGACATATAATAAACCTTTATGCGAAACAAAAAAATAATAGGTTGGACACTGATTCCAAAGTGCCAATTTAATTTATAATAATACAAACAGCTTCTTTTTATTCATCTGGTGCTAACAGATAAACCATACGTACATACTTACTGCAGCCTTTGTACTCCTTGCGGACCACAGGTCAGTGTCCAGCCTTGTGTTTTGGGCCTTTTGTCCATGCCCCTCCTTTCTTCTATTCTTTTCAATGCTTCTGTTGACAACCCAGGTTTTCACTACTTCGATACATGTCTCCTTCCACGTGCTTTAGAGCCTTTTATAGTGTTTTCACACAGATTTTTGGTTCATCTTCTTGCAGGGTTTGGTGACTGTTCTGTAGGGTTATCTGGTGATCTTCATTGGTTTCTATATGCCGGAGTTGTGACATTGCTTCAGCAAATCTTGCACTGTTTTTGACCATACTGCCAATTCCTCGCTTTCCTGTTACACCTTTATAACCACTGCTGTTTGTTCCAGTCTTTGCATTCAAGTCTCCCTTGACTACTAAGATGTCTTCATATTTCCTGGCCTGTAGTTGATTATAGAAGTGGCCATTTAATTCCACATCAGTGTTGCAGGTGTGTGCATCACATTGTAGGACTTGAAGGTTGATTCCGTTTTGGGAGAGGCAATCTAGCAACGATGATCCTGGATTGGATGGGCTCCCAAATAATGAGTGCACTCTGTTCTTATTTGGAGAGGATGAATCCTACCTGCCCTGTTTGTCGCCACCACTCAAGCCGAGAAGAGAGATCTTGTTGCCACTCATCTCTCCATGTGATTTTCAGTTTGTTTTCATCAACTCTTTAGCATGTATGTCTAAAGAGTATTCAGCTCCTAGATTATAAGGTTTCTTTCTTTTCACATCATGTTTCTGTAATAGTCTCTGCTTCACAAGGGATTTTCCAATGTGTTTCACCAGAGCCCTGTTGGTCAGCTTTACCTGTCACGACAAGGTAAGACATACAGAATATCATAAAAAATATCACAAAAAAATCTAAGTGCAACAGGCCATTACAAGTCAAAGTATAGTATAGTCATAACATAAACAACATAGTAGTGTGTAAACAGTTTTGTACAATTTTATGTGAAACATAAGCTTCTCAGCAAACTAAACAGTAAAGTTGTAGAAAGAATCATAGTATACACTATGACCTTTTTATGACTTGTATCGACCAAAATTACTTTTTATAGAGCTATAGTATTTTTTTTCTACATACATTTACTTGATATGAAATTTTCCAACAAACAGTTTTCATTAATTGTGATTACAGAGGAATATACCACTAAATGGACGTGAGCGAGCCTGTGCCTGTGGCAGAGCCGCTTCCAGCTGGTGTCCTGCCTTGATTTACTTCCACCATGAGCCACAAATTAAGAGGGCATTCCCCTGAATGTATATTATGATGAACTGCACTAAACTTGGTCTAGTTCACACTGGAGTAGATTTAAAACAAAAATAATGTGATGATTTACCATACTTATTGCACAATATTTATTAGTGAATTTAAACATTTTATCTGGTTCCCATACTAAAAACCACACATTTAAGTCTTTCTTGTACATTTTTTATCTGGAGCACTCGTTTCTGATCCCTGTATGTTTTATAACAGGAACACTCACATATTTATAATCTACCTGCTATGAATACAATACTAGTCTATAGGAAGTTGTGTATTTACACAAATCTATTCACCCTAATATAAATGATGAAGGCTATTCTGCATGCAGTCCATACAGAACCTGATCTGTAAGATCAAAACATAAAATACATTTGTGAAATATTTGCAAACTGTCTGCTTTTATTTACAACTTCATAAACATAATTACATTGTGCAAACAAACAAATAAATAATTTGGACAATGCTTCTAGTTGGACAACATAACTTTCTTTCCAAAAGAAATAGCCTCCATTATTTGTAAATCTAATGCTTACAGGTAAGCTAAGATGCAAACAAATGTCAAACACGAAGCAACACTAGACTAAATAAATGTACAAATAAGGTGATCAGATATCAGAAAGTAGGCAACACAGAGAAACACAGACAAGGACCCTGACAGAAGAGATGCAATTGGAGAGGCAGTCCATTCGGGAAGGCTCTGATGGTGAACTGTAGATGTGTGAACTCCGAGTCAAAGTCTTACAGAAACATGAAGTTATTTGTCTGATTTCTGATCATATAAATAGGTATCATACAAAGATTTAGCAAGATCAGTGCACCTGATATAAGACACTACGAGAGGGTCAGCCATGGCACTCAGTGCCGGAAGGCTGTTGAAGAGCTTCTGCTCATGAGAAGCTATAAACAGAGTCCCGTGTGGAGGGTTGATTTCCTACCATAATCAGAAGCAGCACATATCAGCAATATGTACATACTACCGCTAGATAGTCTTCAGGCCTATTCATGGAGCTTACATTCACAGAGCTCTTTGTAAATCCTCTTGCGTATCTTTGGTATGTCCTTCTGTGAAAACTGCAGTGGTTTTGAAAGAGCAAGGCATCGAGAATACTGTAGAAAAAAAGAAAATGCAGTTAGTAAGTGATGAGTTCAAACAATCAGACACCATAACTGAAGTCATGCATATAAAGATTGAAACGCCTGTTGGTACCTCCAAGACAAAAACTCCACAGTCATTTTCATTGGTCTGCTGTGGGATTATCTGTAAAGGGCAACAGAGGGAGACGAGACATCACCATCGGCCATGTTGTATGCCCCGGTGCCTAGATTTTGTCTACCATAGGGGCCTAAAAGACCTAAAGGAAATACCTCATCGTATGACATGGCCCAACCGCTTTCAAAATATGTATGCTTCTTCTCCTTTGCTTCGGTCATCAAGTATTTCAGGATATTCTATCAGAAAAAAAGACATTAAAAAAAACGATGTAAAGATTTTTACTTGCTACAGGAAAAGACGCTGAGAGCTTTATGTAGACTGTTGACAAAAACAAAAAAACATGAAATTACCCGTGCAACCTTCTGGAGTGCGTTTCCTTGGGAGTCGTAGAGGCTGATCTTCTTTTTGTTTATGTCAGCTGTCACCAGACACCAGTGAACCTCCAGGTGGATGGGCACCAAAAGCAAACTCTTAGAAAACAAATCCACCTGTGCAAGGAAGATAGGGTTAAAGCCACTCTAAGGTGTCATACGTAACGTCATGCCTTAACTATGGTATGTCATAAAAAAGCATCACATAGTATTTCATGAAAATGTCACTATATAGTATGTCATAAAAACACATCAAAAAGTCATAGTACACATTTGTCATTAAAACTTCATATTATTGTATATCCTAAAATGTTAGGGTAAAAGTTGAGAATATTTTTTTTATATCAACAAAAAAAGTAATTTAAAAAGTGTCAGTGTGGTATGTCGAATAAGAAGTAATAAAAGGGTAATAGTAGTGTCAAAAAAGTAATTGGTTATAAAATGTTTTTAAAAATAGATTGTAAAAAGTCATACTATAATGTCAAAGAAATCTCACAAAAAGGTTTTGTACAGTATGACATAGGAAAAGCATAAATATGTAATAGCATAATGTGTCATAGTATAGTCTGTCACAAAAAATGAATAGTATGTCATTAAAAAAGTAATAATAATAATAAATTTGATTTTGAAAATCACAGAAATAATTTCACCACTTCCAACTTAGACCTAACCTGCTTTGTCCATCTCTTCACACCATCATATCCTTTAGTCATGAGCTGCCTGTGGAAGAAGCTGTTGAGAAAATGGACCTAAGAAGCGGGACAAAAAAGAGATGTCTGCAAAAAATGTGGTTTGAAAAAAAAAAAAAAAAAATACCTGAACCTGATAGCACTTTCACAATTGTGATTTAAAGTTTTTCCAAGTACTGAATAACACAATTATAAGAAAGTATTGATTGATTGACATTTTGAAAAAGGCCCTGTATTACAGTAGTGACAACTCAAGGAAACCACTGCATCTGACACAAAACTGACACATAAAAGTGACTGTGGGTCAGTGGTTAACAGGTCCGACTTTCAATCAGAGGATCGGTGGTTCAATCCCCGGCTCCGCTAGTCCATGTCGATGTGTCCTTGAGACACTTAACACTAATTGCTCTCCGTTGCTGTGTCTACTGTCTACTGTATAGCATGTAAGTCGCTTTGGATAAAAGCAACATTTAATGTAATGTAATACTTTTTACACTTTGGCTTTTATAAGGATAAACAAACAAGATATTACCTGTTAGTTAGTGCTGGTATGGATATTGAAATATGAAATTAATAATAAACACCTAATATCATGTAAAGAAACCAGCACCTGTAATGTTGGACTCTCTCCACCTCCCTACATTCTTATTTAAGTGTGATTTATAAGCCAAAGACAAAATGCACAATACACTTATCTGATGGCATTATTATCATTCAAACCTTCAATAGATAACAGGGATAATATTGTGACTTTTTTGGACATTCTTATATTTAGCATACAGATATGAGACTGTTAAGAAAGCAAATAGTAAAATGTTTATACTTTATTAGTATTTCAATAACAATGGCAGGTAAAACATCACACATCTAGTGTTCCAACTATAATTAGAAGACTATAAAACATGCCATCTGCATAGAATATTACCTTGTGATGGGCAGATTCCAGAATCAATTCTCCATACATGTTCATGACCTGAAGCAGAAACAAAAGTCAATTTAGTCAGTAACGATGTCTTCATCACGTAAATCGTTCCAATCAAAGCACAAGAGAGACTGGAGTATTGTCGTGTTAGATGATGACCTGGTCGTTGAGCCAGTTCTGATTGGCCAGTGTGGACAAGTCATCCAGTGTCAGTGTGTGTTTTTTGTAGACCACCTGGAAGGAGGGAACAGTCTTCTCAACAATGGAAGTTCGGTATTTGAAAACTTCTGAGATGACATTTTTCCTGTACAGACAGAAAATAAAATGTGATTGGTCCAGGGATGAAATCAAGACAGATCCCCCACTTTCTACCACCTTACTCGGACCACACCAATCTTCAAAGATGTCCTTCAATTTGATCTCAAATACACATCTGAAAAGTTTTGTGACTGCAGCTTGTGCGGTTGCCACATTGTTGCGTTGACAAAATCTGTCCACAGACAGACCGACCGACATTAACAAGTACTCAAACCGCTTCTCTGGTAGTTCCCGTTACAGTCGGTGTTTCCAGGACCATATTTCTTCCATGATGACACACAAACAAAAGATGAAAACGATACATAACACACGCTGTAATTTCTGCTGTTGAGATAAGAGGCTTTCATCACGCAAACTGAGAATCAAATGATTCAAAACAGGAGGATTCAGATATTTGACGAATTGTACCTGCTGCTGAAATCAGTGTTGAACTTCATCTCCAGATGCCTCAACACGTCTTTATTTTGTAATGGGATGAAACATCCATACATTCTGTAGAAGTCCTCAAGAAACTCTATAAAGACATGGAAACATTTGTATCAAAAAGCTGTAAAACAAAAAACATAAATGTAGATCAAAAATAGGGGGAAATTATAAAAATATATAAATACCGTGGATTTCTTCTCTCAGGAGATTGACATCAGTTTGAGAAGTATTTGTACTGATGATCCTCTCATCAGTGCCTATTTTTGTAACCTGGTGCTGACCTGGAGTGACATTAGTGAATTGTCCTGATGGGCCGTCAACCTCGAGCCTTTGATCTGGTACCATTGTCCCCTGTTCTTCAAAATGTGCCGTTAACACACATGCATTGCTGTCTGTGCTCAACGGGGGTTTGACAGTGTGAGAAAGTTTTAAAGGGTCTGTAATTTCCCTGAGTTGTACATGAGTTTCCGTTTGAGACGGCACCACAGCTGTGGGCATGATTTGACTTGCGTTACCCGCAGAAACATTTGTGTCCATAACCAGATTGTGCAAGGAAGTGGAAGCGATCAACGTTTCTGACAGATTGACCGAGTCACAAAGCTTCAGCAGGGAGTTCTGCTCTCTGAGCGTGTCCGTCTCTCCTGTATCACATCCGAGAGGTGACACAAGAACTGGTGTTCTGAGGTCTGGTGTGTGGTGCATTGAGAGTTTGCTTTTATTCATCTGTGATTGAGTCTTTTCACTCTGGCAGGGGCCAGAGCTGATCCCATAAGCGCGTTTCTTTGCTTTGAATATCCCCAAATGACATTTCTCCCTCCGCTTTCTCCACATCCAAAGCTGCAATTTACAACACATACGTCTCTTGACTCGCCTGGAGTGACAAGAAACTCCCTTGACTGAAGATAGGAATTCCTTTTTTTTCTTGAGGTATTTTGCTTTGCGTCGGTGGCTCCATAGAAGGTGCATCTGGGAGAGGTTAGTTAGAGTGGACGGTCACATGAGAGCGGTGTGGGTATCTTTTCAACGGCTGGAAAAGCAAGTCTAAGTCCGACAGCTCATGTGCAGCAGAGCTGAAACAGGAATCTATTTTGTCTAGGCCATGGTCCATTGTCTATAATGTCTGTTTTAGAAATATATTTAGTTTTGCCTTGATAGTTCAAGTCAGATGCAGCCAGGTGAGCCACCTCTTCGCTTCCTCTTCTGGCGGCTTCCTCAGTCGAGTCATTCACAACATGAACAAATGCTGCAATACAGAATAGATGTGTTATTATAGACAAAGCTCCCACAGTTTCATCTCACTTTCCATTTAAGCTAAACATAGTTTTCTTGGTGATTCTGTGTTTATTCTGATATTTGTAGTTAACTAAGCAGTGGTGGAATGTCACTTAGTACAATCACTCGATTACTGTACTTCAGTACAATCAGTTCCTTTTTATCGGCTGCTTGCATGTTAACACATCAGTGATAATAAAATAATATGTATGTTATATACCATAGTATAACCCTGACACGAACAATTCTGCTGCATAGCCAGTAACATTACTCTTACTTGAGTGAACCAACTGAACACTACAAAATAAAGGAGCTTCGCTTGCAGCTTTAAAAACACAGTACACAGTCACGTGTGCACAGACGACATAGTAACAAGTATTTTTTACACATGTTTTAGTAGAATTCAGAGCTAAGAGACCTGAAGATTACCAATGCATTCTCAAAGGTTGTCAATGTTTTGCACTACATGTGAGCCACACACGTCAGGTTACTAAACAGTTACTTAACAACCATGAATTCCTCCAGACTCACAGCTTTACCAGTCTGGTACGTTTTCTTCTTAACACGTGTTTTCACGCAAACAGATTTGCTAAATTAGCCAACAGAGCTAGCTTAGGTTCACTGGCACCACAACTGTGGGTAACAAATGGTGAGCTGCTAGCTGCAGCCTGCCTTACCGTGACTGCCTCGTTTGCCTCATTGAAACTTCGGAGTGGCACGAACTGTGGAGTCATAACACATTACCATGTCTACTGTCGAGAGAATAATGCACTATTAATGTAGCTGTTTGATCCTCTTAACCTGCAGCGCACGTAGCACCGTGTATACAATACATTGCACATTGAGTCGCGTGTAGACCGCGTCACTCTTGTGCCGACCAATCAGATTGTGTCGCTGTCAGGGGGCGGGACAATGCCAGTGTTTAGCTATGTCACCCCTGTTTGCCTCTATTATTTAGTAGTGCCAGCCGAGTCAATGTACAACAATCATCTCTAAAAAGTATAAAATGCGTGATTTCTATTTCATTTGAAGTGGTACTTTCTTACCAGTAACCAACACAATAGGTATCTAGTCAGTTTTAACTCGAACTATAAAGCAAGCAGATACACAGTTTGTATTTATTTATAACTACTATCATTTGGTCTTCATTTGGTCTGATTTACTAGCAAAAAAAGACCTGATTGAACCTCGGAGAAAGATAATTTTTAGTTTTTACAGCCTGTTATCATTTTGAAATGTCTGCTAAACAATACATCACTAATAACAAGGATATAATATATTCCTTTATTAGTCCTGCAGTGGGGACATTTGCAGGATTACAGCAGCAGATGGGTAACAAGAACACAAGAGACACATAGTAAAAACAAGTAATATAAATAAACAGTAAAACAGTAATACAAAAACAGTAAAGAATCCACAATAATAATATTATATGGAATAACAGTCATTGAAATTAGTTGACAGTGTTTCAATATTTACCCTTTTACAGTGGGGTGAAACTTCATCAAATAATTCTGGAGAGATTGGAAATATTGTTATCTCAAATAGTGTAAAAAATAGAAAAGTAAATCAAAACAACAACACAGTGGGTCTTTTTTACTTGTAATTATTTTCATAATTCTTTTCATCGGTTAGTAGCCTGGGTCTGACCTGGAGAGACACTTGTGTATTGTGCAAACGGTCAAATACAGAGCAAATAAGTTGTGGTAGCACCGAGAGTCTGTGTCCCTCAACTATGTCCTGTTGGCAAATACTCTCTTTGCTGAAGATCATTGAGTCACCGAGTTCCTGGTGGTTGCACAATACAGGAGTTTGAACATGAAGATATTCACATATATTGCTATGATATTTAACTCAAGAAACATTTGTGTCAGATCTGGTCACAGCCATGAACTGTAAATCACAGATTGTTAAGTGTGAGATGTTTCTATCCATAAAACATATAAAACAGTACTGATTTTAACCATAGATTGATTCCACGGCAGACTCTTTCATCTTACATTTGTTTTGGCAGCAATCCCAAAACAGCATCTGACTCATACACGTAAGTCACTTACGTGACAGGAGGGATGATCATTGTGTTTGACTTGGCGCTGTTTTCCTGTTTAAAGCACAATATATATACACCCCTGGCTGCATGAGCCCAGCCTCCCCTCAACTGTTTAACTTCTCTGATACGTCTGACTGTGCATAACAGAAATGCATTTCCTGGGCATCACTTTGATTTTGGGACTGCTGGCGGGGGTATGTGCTCAAATCAATGTGGTACGACCGCAGTGTGACTCCTCTGAAGCAGAGGAGGCTGCTCTGGTGGCTCAAGATTTCCTCAATGCCCAGCACACTCATGGCTACAAGTATGCACTGAACAGGATTGAAGACATCAAGATCTATACTAAGGTAAGTCAGGTGTAGAGTAGTTAAGTAGTTAACCTTTCTCTTCTCCTTTTTAACAGGAAGGAAAATGGGATGCACTACATAAGATCATATTCATTTCCTCATTGCCAAAATACTCATAATTTGAAAGGTTCAAAATGTACTGTGATAGGAAATTGTAACTTTGTATGAACACTGAATAATATAAATAGGAAAAACATCCTGTAAAAATATGAAAATATGATACAAACTTTAATTCAAATACCAGGGACTAGCATTATTTGGATAAGTAGTAAATTATTTATAAAGTAGTACATTTTGTTTTGTTATAAATTCTCTTTATCAGCGCACGCCTTTTTGTCATTTGAAACTACGTATGCATCTTCATTCATGCAAATATGACCACAGAGCATTTCCCCCTGAGAGCCTCTTCGTATGTGGGAATTGTACAACATATACCATTCAGTTAAATAACTGTCAGAGGTCATGGATTTTAAAAGAATATTAAAACATGTATTGTTTTATCTCTCCTTAGTCTAATGGAGACACCACCTATGCGCTGGAAGTCGAGCTGCTGGAGACAGACTGTCATGTGTTGGATCCAACACCTCTGGCCAACTGCACTGTCAGGCCAAAAAGAATGACGGTGAGACTGTATAACAGTAGGACACATACACTAATACACAGATACATTAATTCAACCAAGTGTCAAGATACTGATGATTGTATATAGTGATAAAACATTTCCAGATTGTCTTTTGCTATTTAGAATGATTATTTGTCTCTAATCAGGCAATAGAAGGAGACTGTGATGTGGTGCTGAAGAAGGTTGGTGGAGCTCTGACTGTCACAGCTTTTAAATGTAAAACCGAAGGTAAAACCATCTGAACACACTCAACCATATGACACCCACGATTATATTCATAAGATGCCACACAAGTGTCACCCTACATGTCTTTTTCTGATGACCTATAGAATCAACAGAGGACATTTGCTTGGGCTGTCCTACCCTTCTTCCCCTTAATGACACTGGAGCACTGGACTTTGTCCACGCATCTTTGGAAACCTTCAATAACATGACTGTGGATGCAAAGTACGCAGTCATCGAGGTTGGAAGGATGTCGTCACAGGTGGGCCCAAACACTGTTCTGTTCAATCCCCGATTTTATGCACTTGCATGTTTTAAATTGTGTCCGTCAGAACATTAATACTTTAACACCTTTTTTCAGATTGTATCTGGTGGGCCAATCTATTTTGCAGAATATGTTGTAGTTGAGGGCAATTGCACAGAAGATGCCTGTGTGCCCCTGCATGATGCCATGGCTGTAAGTACACAAAGTATCAGTTTAGTTTTCCAAATTCTATTTTTTTTTTAAATTGTATATTCTTTTCTTTCTTTATTTAGCCCTGCTAAATCCCTGGAATATGATAAATCTGGTCACCAAAGTGAACCTTAAAACGTTCAAATTTAAATAATTTGAGTTCACACTCGTGTTTTTGTCTTTTCTCCTCCAGGCACGTGGTATTTGTGCTGCCAGAGGTATGAGCACCGATCACACAGTGGACTGCAAGATGTTTTCAACTCTGGTAAAATACAGTATTTTAAACTTGGCTAAAAATAAATACAAAAGCACTATACTACAATTATATAGATGTTTTTTCCTAAGCTGATGTATACACTCTTTCAGATGCCTGTTGTAGATGCCAACAGCACCGTAGCAGATGCCAACAGCCCCGTAGCAGATGCCAACAGCACCGTAGCAGATGCCAACAGCACTGCAGCTTCTACCATGCCATCAGTGGTCCACGTACACACAGGCAGCCAGTCACCCAAGCATGGTCTGAGGCACCACAAACTGACAGCTCTTCATGACCCTGAGCTAAGCGAATTTCTGTCTGCAGAATCAGCAGAGTCAGCTGAAGTGGTACCTGTAGCCCCCGCAGCAGATTGTAGAGTTGCTGCCGATCCGGTTGGAGTCGCACCAGTAGTCGTAGTTTTTACCGAACCGGCTTTAGTCGCAGCCATTCCACTTCCAGACGCAGATGCAAGTGTTGGAGCAGCCTCAGATTCCTCATCCAGTGCCGAGGTCCCCGTTGTTGTGATGAAAAGAGATGTACCTGCTGCACCCGCATCTTTAGTGGTTGACACACTTACGACTCAAACAGACCCCATTGCTCTTGTGCCTGTGTGCCCAGGAAGGGTCAGATTCTTTTGACCCTTCAGGTCCCACAGACAAGCTATACTTAACTGACAAATTGTCTCGTAGGGAGATGTAACACAAATACACTTCCCACAAAACACTAATCCCGTATAAAGTCAAATCACACTAGCATTACACATGGAAACACTCTACATTTCTGTAAAATGGATATAAAAGATTTGTATTTGATTCTGATGAATACATATTTCAAGTCAAAGCTTTTTGTGTCTTTTTGATAATTTCTCCTTTAAATGTGTGACGAAACACTTCCAAAGTACTTTTAATAGTAGCAGTCAATTAAGGATAGAGTTACCCACAGCCTTTTTACAGGTTAAATGAGGACTCTACACAGAACATTACACACTGGTACCAAAATGCATTTAGATCATTCATGCCACATCTTTAGAGTGATTGCAAAACAGTGTTTTTTGCAAGTTGTGTTGACTCGTTGCAATTACATTCTGTGAACCCATGGACTTTTCCACAAACACATCTTCCCTATTTAAAAACCCAGTCAACAGTTTAAACATTACTCAAATGTTTAGATACATCCAAAGGTCTGGCCGTTTTAAGGGTCAGTTCATAAATGTTGCATGAATTTAACATTGAAACCCACTAAAGGCAAATTAAAGTTTTGGAATTATATTTTTAGGTTCAAATGGCAAAAAGCCTTTTAATTACGCTATATTTAACCAAAAACAAGTGTATTAATAAAAGCTAAATATGTACATCTCTTGAGGAACAAGCACCAAAGCATTTTAGGGTATACTAAGAACACTGTTGTTGAAAGGGGAAATTCTAGTAATTGTATTTGCATGAATGGGTCAATGTTCAGGATATAGCAGTTCATGGAAAGACAACATGAGCAGGGCAAATTGGTTCAACAAGGACAATGCACTTTTAGATTCTAAATCTAAAGTAGATACCAACAAGTACCAAGGGTAAGCAATCAACCTTTGACAAACTAAACAAAACTGTCCTTGAATGCCACAGGACTTTAAACCAGCATTTCAGGTGGTTACCAAAACTCAAATGAAACATCTCAACTTATTTTAAAGAATTATAGTAATACAACACTTAAGCAGCTGTTTCAATCGTTTATTCACTTTGAAGAGGACATTTCTGCTTCCCAGTTCCACTTTCTCACTGAAAGGGTTGGTTCAGTCCTGCAAGAGATACCACATTAGTCCTGGAGACTAGCGTAAAACGTTTAGTTTTTTTAACTATCAATTTATCATACCATTAGCTAGGTGGTCAGTTTCAGAGTCCTTTCGTTGAAATCCATTTCCTGGAAAATGAAGTGGAATCCTTTGGTTGAGCCTAGAGTCATGGGCCTCATGGGAATGACAGAAGGAATTAAGGACCCTGGGGCCAAGGCACGAAATGAGGGTCAGCCAAAGAGATAACCAATGATTAACCCAATTTATCTCCAGGCCTTTGCATGTCGTTAACGGGTAAGGGATTGGACATTTCTTTAGGGGAATTGGGGTTTTTCCTGCAGTGTCTTTAAATTCTGAAGACCTTGAGATTCTCGACAAGCTTGAATCATGAACCAGGTTACTAAAAAGGCCGTGGTGAGTCATTGTAACCATTAGGCTCCCTAACTGGTGGATCATGCTGTAGCAGTACATTACTCTTTGGTTCAGAATAGGAGTAAACAGTCGGTCTATGATTAGTGGATTTCTTTGAGCCACGCAATGGATGTAGTTGGGATATATTTGGGGCCGTCAACTTGTCATAGGTTTGTGCTTTAGTGTCTTGGCGCATTTGCTGCTTTTCTATAGGCTGTGGAAGATGTTGGCCAATGTCAGACCCATATAGATTATTTATGTCCCAACCCAATAGTTTGACATTTTGCTGCTTTGTAGGCTGTACATTATATATCTCATATTTCAGCACTGGATTTCCTGGTTTACTACCTGGAGCCTGTGGGTTAGAGGGCACATTGTAGGAAGCTAGTGATACGCTTTGTGGTAAATTCGGCAGCTCCTCATTTTGTTGTAGATATGGCCAATTAAGATATCGAGAATTTGAAACAGATGGGTAAATTTGCCATTCAGGGTTTGTAGGCTTGCTAGGAGTATCTGGTAGTGCAGCAAGGTTGCCATCTGGTGGTGGAGGTTGTGGCCAATTATTTCCAGATTGAAGGGACAGAGTTGCAATGGGTGCAGAGGTGGACGTCATGGTAGCTTGCATTGTCATTGCTTCAGTTTGCTCTTGAGGAAGGGGAGCAGAGCCCAATCCATTGCCAAATCCAGAATATGCCATTGAAGGTACATATGGTGGTCCAGTATAGAGTGAAGGTGCATCTTGACTGCCATGTCCAAATGGAATAATGTGATGGAGATGGTGATGATATGAAATTTGTGGACAGCAATAAAAATGTCCAGATGGGCAAAACTGAGGGCAATAAACAGGTGAGTCTTGTGGGATTGTGCCACCAGGCTTTGGTAAAGAATAGAAGGGGAAGAGGTTGAAGGGCTGCTCTACTCGGCCTTGATGGGCTTCAATCTGTGGAGGACTTTGAGCAGCAGTTGGCTTTTCAGGCTCTGGCTGCGGGTAGAAGGGGGAGGGATAGAGCGGCTGCTCTACTTGGCCCAGAATGGGAGGCATTGGAGCAGCAGTTGGCATTTCAGGCTCCGGCTTATGGTAGAAAGGGAAGGGATAGAGGGGATGCAGTAATTGGCCCCGAGGGGCTTCAGGCTGTGGAGGCATTGCAGCAGCAGTTGGCATTTCAGGCTCGGGCTGAGGGTAGAAATGGAAGGGATAGGGAGGTGGTCGTACTTGGCCGCGAGTGGCTTCAGGCTGTAGAGGCCTTGGAGCAGCAGTTGGCTCTTTGGGCTGTGTTTGAGGGCAGATGGGGGAGGGATAGAGGGGCTGCTCTACTTGGCCCAGAGTGGGAGGCCTTGGAGCAGTAGTTGGCATTTCAGGCTCTGGCTGATGGTAAAAAGGGAAGGGATAGAGGGGATGCGGTCCTTGGCCCCGAAGGGCTTCAGGCTGCAGAGGCCATGCAGCAGCAGTTGGCATTTCCGGCTCTGGCCGAGGGTAAAGAGGAAAGGGATAGAGGGGCTGTGGTACTTTGGCCCGAGGGGCTTCAGGCTGTGGAGACCTTGCAGGAGCTGTAGGCTTTTCTGGCTCTGATTGAGGGTTGAAAGGGAAGGGATAAAGGGGCTGCGGTACTTTGGCCCGAGGGGCTTCAGGCCGTAGAGACCTTGGAACAGCAGTTGGCCTTTCAGGCTCTGGCTGAGGGTAGAAAGGGAAGGGAAACAGGGGCTGTGATACTTGGCCCCAAGTGGCTTCAGGCTGTGGAGACCTTGGAGCAGCAGTTGGCATTTCAGGCTCTGGTTGAGGGTAGAAAATGAAGGGATAGAGGGGCTGCAGTACTTGGCCCAGAGGGGCTTCAGGCTGTGGAGACCTTGGAGCAGCAGTTGGCATTTCAGGCTCTGGTTGAGGGTAAAAGGGATAGAAATAGAGGGGCTGCTGTACATGGCCCCTAGGAGCTTCAGGCTGCAGCGGCTCTGGGTTTTTTGGAATTATGGTAGGTGACAAATTCCCAGGGGTTTTCAGTTCTGGAGTGTGTGCAGGCGTGACACTGTCAGGATTAGGTGGTCTAACATAAAATGGATAAGGGTAAAACCGTTTCACTTGACCAGTGGGCTGTTGGGTGACTGGAGACTTTGCAGAGGGTTCTTCTACAAATGCGGTAACCTGGGGAGTAGCAGATTGAGATGGATTTATTGGACAAGGGGTGGAGGGACACACCCCCTCCCTTGGGGTTTCAATTTGCGGTTTTGGACCATCAATGGGCCTTGTGTGTTCAGTTTGAGCTAGTGACAGTGATGGACAGGAAATTTGAGTTTCTCCCTCTCCAGACAATTCAAGGGTGTACATTCCATCCTGGAACACAACAAAAGAGTAAATAGTTTATAATAAAACTTTTTTCTTTAAATGGTGAATTTTATCAAAAGAAAATTTGTACCATACCTTTTTTTCGAGGCATGGTGCATAACGAACAGAGATGACCACACCCTCGGGATGTACAACTACACTGAACCCACATCTGGTTGAAGCCTTCATCAGTGGCTCCCAGTTACCAAACACTGTATATGAATACATCACAGCCAAATGAGCTTTCCAAATAAGGGTAACCAATCTGGAAATATTTTTTTCTCTTTTCTCAAGACTTAAATGTCACATTTGATGAACGTGTGTATTTACAAAAACAGCCAGATTTGCACTGAATATTAAAATGCTCTTTAGATGCATCATGTATCACACGGCACATATTGTGCTTAATCACTGCCTGGAGTGTGCTTGCTTTAGGTTGAGACTTCTCACTGCAAACATTGACATGGAATAGCAGAAAAATCCCTTAATGAAGTCACTGAAGCACAAAACAAGCATCCTGACATTTGAGTTTGTTACCTTTTTGACAGCAGGCATTTGACAGAGGCTGTACATTAGACAGTGTTTATCATACTACTTACAATTCACATTAATTTTAGCAATGGATACAGTCCATCCAGTTTTCACAACCATTCCCTCAGCATGGCAGGAGACCATTGGAGGATTAGGTGAAGACTGCCTCATCAAAGGGCATGACATCCTCACTGGTAACCCCAACCAACGCAAAAGAAGAACGTAGTAATCCTCCTAAATCCAGAAAGCAAGATGTTCCAAGTGTACATGGTTCAGTGCAGTGCTATCAGAATATATGTAGCCCACCTCAAGAGCAACAAAGCAACCATCATAAGGTGCAACTAAGACCAGATCTCTCAATGTAGACCTGATCGAGTAGCCACAGCTTGGTGGCAACTTGGACAGCGGCAGAGGAGTTAGGCGACTTCCTGTGCAATTAATGAAACAGAAATGTTTTGTTGTTATTGTTTTTAAAGTGCATGAAACTACTCTGTAAATACTTTCAAGTATTGTGTACAGTATAGGTGAGAGAGTACTACATGCATCACTCCATAATAGACTAAACTTACCCCTGTCCACAAAGAACAGAGATCCAGGAGAAGAAGCAGAATCCTGGACATGAAGTGTCATGGAGTCTCTTGTACATTCAACCTTTGGATCCATTTTAAGAAGCCGATCTACTGCTGCACTCTCTGGCTTTAAATTTGGCCCTGAAAAGCCATCTCCCCATCCTTTAAATTGTATGGGCTCACTCCAACCTATTGAGAATAGAGTTTTGGTTAAGCTCAAACAGGTAGACTGCCAAACCGGGGTATAATAATGCATGCACAGGACTTGTGTCAAAATATTTTAAACATGATTAATGATTTTTGTAGGGCTTTTCATGCAGGATTGTAAAAATGATATCATTACATACCCATGTCCTTTTGATGATCTGGATCAACATCCAGGAAGTTATTTGTGGCCTTGCTTCCTCTCAGTTTATCACCTTGTATATCATTTTGCCCTATTAAGAGCCTTCCATGGCGCACATCAGTTCCTTCAGATTTACTTTTGTCAAGTGTCGAGTTTTCTCTTAATTTATCCAATGCCTTAAGCTTTGTCATTTGAGCACAATGGCAAAATGAACTGGCAACAACTAAAAGTGTCAAACACAGTGCAATCTTTCTGCCTCTGCTCTCTCTACACGCCATTGGAAGAAAGAAAAAGCACTGCACGTGGGCCGATTATTTCAGCAAATGCTGAACTCTCCTCAAGCGAGGTAGTGTTAAATCCTGAGCAATTAAGGTCTGGTCCTGATTACAACTAATCCAACGCCTCACCACAGCAGGTGTTGCCAATTGAACAAGTAAGCTTGGTGTGTAAGTTTGTGGCCTTGAACATCCAATACCAAGATGCTGAAATATAGTCTTTGGAAGTGGAAGACTGCAAATTGTAAAAAAAAAAATAGAATACATTTGTCTTTGTCATTCTGGAGACAAAGACAAACATGTGATTGTTCTTCAGGGTTATTTGGCAGTCTTACCAAGGATTTTAGGCTTAATAAAAAAAAAATCAGGCCTTTCGTCATATGATCTGTTTAATTGTATATCTGTTTTGCTTTCCCTGAGCCTGTAAACAACTAAGAGAAATGTCCTTAAAAAAATAAAGCTTATAAAGTATAAAAGCATCTAAAATGATGCACATGGATTTTACAGGGGTTACATTTAGCACAAATAGCATATTAATGAAAGCAAATTGTTGAGTCTAAATGTTATTAGTTTGTAAAATGTTTGTTTCTCCTCAATGAATCTAAGAGTGAATCTAAGAGTTACAGACAACTTTCCCTTTTATAAAAAATAAATGCTGTTCACAACACATTTTGAGAAATATCTGACACTTGAAAAGGCTGAGGCCCTTCAAAGTAATTAACCTATAATTAATGACAGCCTCCCACCCATTGAAAATGTGGCTGATTTTCCCCAAGCTTTCCGAAAGATGTATGCATTGTTGTTAATGTAGTGGCTCATTAATACAATAAAACAACCAGATAGCTGAATTTAAATGGCCTTTAAATCTCTTAATACAGATAACATACAATTGTATACTCACAGGGTAACAGACAGGACATACTGGCTTTAACTCTGGTTGGAATAACTTTTATTTGATCCATCTGTAAACAAGATGTCTTATCAATTCATGGCATTTGAAAGATGTTGTGGCAGAAGGAATTTCCAACTAAAAAACAAAAGACAAAATATTGCAAACTTTTTTTCTGTTTAATTCTGTACATATTCCACAAAGTCTGGTGATTACTGATGCCAAAATATCCCTTAGGAAAGTGCCATTAAAAGTTACTTCTTGCTGGGACAGCAGTCAAAAATCCAACTCGTAGTAGCAACAGATCAGATCAATTTTTATGGCACAGAATACAGTTATTCTCAGAAAAGTTTCACAAGACAACTTACAAATGTTCTTATTCCAACCAACACCATTTTCAATAGGTTTAGTGTACACAGCATCATTTTTTTCTTTTAAATATACTTCTAAGTACCATACTATGACAATGTTTGAATACACCTTTGATGACTAAAGCACAAGGCAAATAATTCCAAAGTGTTGGAGCCCAACAGCCTCAGTTTACAGTCAAAATGCATTCATACCATAGTCAAATGACATTGCCGTTTCATTGGTTAATGGACATAAAGTTAGCAACAAATCAATTAGTAATGGAGGGTTTAAGTAGTGTTGAAATCTAAGGAAGCAGTTAAATGTTTTACAGTCATTTGAAGTTGTCTTAATGATTTACAGTCAACAGGTGATGCCAACAATCATCCATCAGAATAAGATGAAGTCATTCTGATCATCCTTTTATACTGACAATTGGTCCAAACGGGAGGGGTAAAATAACAGGTGTGATTTACAGAAAAATTTACAAATAGCAGAAGCTGACTGACAAATGACCGAGCTGTCACATAGGTGGAATGTCCACTGAGACTCCAGGATGTGGTGAAGTGTCATGACAATATCTTGAGACCTCAGCAATGCTGACCTCGCACTACACTCAAAAACAACAGCCCAACACCACATCATTAACTTGTAAGACCACATTCAGGTACAATAGCAAAAGCATGTGATGAGGGTAAAAGACATTGTGCTTGAGGGTGGCGAACTGGTACGCACATACAGGACTTTGTCAGAGGAAACTGTCATTTATTTAATAGAGGCTCAAATACTTGAAGATGGAGGCAGAAGAGAAGATGGTTTTGGCTGGAATATTATGCAGGGATAGAGAGGGGATCGGCCAGGGATGTTTGAAACTTTTAAACTCCCACATGCAGATGGGAAAAAAAAAAAAGAAAAAAAAAAAAGACACTAGCATCTTTTAGTAATGCTCAAAAAGCAAAACTATTGCCACCATTACATGTGTACTTCCCCTTGGAATATTAGCCAGTTGCTCAATGAATTTTATACAAGGAGAGTTCCAAATTTATTTTACACTTTCGGTTCATAAACATTTTAATGAACATGCCATTAATGTAGTACCAAAAACATGAGAAGTACAATGTTCAAGTGGGGAAACTTAGTAAAAAAAAAAAAATAAGAGTGTGGAAGGAGTTAAGCAAACAAAAGGTTGTTTATAAAACTAGACTGGAGGGGAAGTAACATTGAATGCCATCTTATCCTGGAAGTAGTGCCAACACAATGCGGTGGGTGAGAGTGAGCTGCTAAGTTGATGGATGGGTGGAGAGGTTGCTTAATACCCAGACCTCCTCCGGTAGTCAGCCATTGTATGTGCTTTGTTGTTAAGATTTCCACCATGGACCTCCTCCTTTGCCATGACTAAAACCAATACTGGAGCACACAAGGAAAAAAAGAGAAATGAACAACTTCTCCCCCTACAGGACGAAGGGGGAAACAAAGGTGACAGTATCTTACCACTCTTCATTGCTATTAAAAGTTTCCAAGACATTTGACTGCTTGCAGGAGAAATCTTAACAGCAATATTTCTTTTCTCTTCTTTTTGTCTCTCAATTTCATCTACATGAGCTTGAAAACATTAAAACCCTGATTCCCTCAAGTATTTCGCCATCGAGAAAGCCTTCTTATTCAATCCGCCTCCATGAACCCCTTCCTTGCCCATTACAAGAACCAAAACTGAAAGAGAAGAGATGGAAAAGACACAGTTAAGTAGAGTTTAACAGAAAGGCATTCCAAGTATCATTACCAGATGTGTAGTCCAGAGATATCCTTCACCAGACAGGGCTATTGGCCTGCAAGTCGTCTTTGCTACAATAACCCGGCAATATGCGATTTCACTACCAGGTAACTTTACGAATTGATACCAAGTATTGTCTGTTCCAATTGAACATTGCAAGTTATGACTCACTAGCAATCCTTAAAACCCAAGCAAACTAGTGAGCAATTTCCCACACAGCCTCTGTATCATCCATAACACATGGTTGAATATCACCTTTAGTGATGCGTGGGTCCACCCACCCGCAGGCGAGCTTACTAGCAAATATCAGGTTGGGGCTGGTGGGTCAAAAAGCAATAAGCAGCATTTTGAGTAAGTTTGATAATTTACAAAAACACTGCATTCTATAGTCCGCCTTCTTATGCTACATTTGTGCATGTGAGAGAGACACCCACAAACACGGGCGGTTGGTGTAGTTGATTAATGCATTGTCAGGTGGTGCAGATTGCCCCTCGTAACAGGTCGGGTAGGTGCAGGTAATAGAAACCAGAAAAATAAATACCCACATATCACTAGTCACCATTTTAGCTTAATTATTTTGAATGTAACATTTATAAGCTGTGGGAAGATCAGTGATTGGTCAGGACAGCTTTTGCTGACTTTTTTTTACAGCAAGTCAGATGTAATTTAACACTAATGAGTCAGTGGATATTGCTGAGAAAACATTTGTTAGCTTGTACAGCACTGGGTTGGGGATATGTAAAAAGTTTCCAACCATCGTCAGCCCATCAATCACTCGCACGGTTGTATGTGATAGAGTCAGCAATAATTTAGTCAATATATTGTTTATTATAAATAGTGACAAATGCCATGGTTTACCAACATGGTTGCATGTGTTTTCTGATAAACAGTAATAAAACAAAACAAGTATTGCATTCTCTTAATTAAGAAGCTGGGAGCAGCAAATGTTAGGTAATAAAATATTGCATGTTATAAATACAATAAAACAGACACTTTGTGCGATTACACTTATTTAAGTCACAAACCTCATAAACCTCTGTTACATTTATACAACACAATTAAACCTTGAAAACATCGCTTTTTGATGAAGTTAACGGTTTTGAAACTACACTTTTACCTTTTCCAGCTCTTCCCACAGAGACATTGTATGTAGGTTCTCCGCCTTGGCTCTTTGTCCTGATGTCCATTGTCCAGTCCCCGTCATCAAGGAGGCTGTCTCTGAGGACTGAACACTTCTTTGAGCCCAGGCCGAGACCGCTGGTGTAAAAGCTCTCCCTGTCCTTACCGATAAGGACATCTATTTCTTGAGACTGAAAAACCCACAAAGCCACAGGATTGGCACAATGTCATTCACATCCTCCGACAGATTTAACAAACATGCTTCCAGTTACATGATTATCATAACTCCTGAGAGTATAAAAGCAACAAAGAATGATGAATTACACACACAAAAACTCAGTAGATAGATAAGCTTAGCAGACATGATAAAAAGAACCTTATAAGTTGTATATCTTGACAATGAATTGTCATGGATGGGCCTTGTGTCTTGACTTTTTGGGAATTGCATTTACTCTTTGATATCGTCTGCTAGATATTAGATAAAATATTAATCATTTAACAGAAAGCTTCGTAAATGTTAGGATTTGACTGTTAGTCATATGCAGGTTAAGTATAGACCGAGAAAACTGAATATGTTCAAAATAAGCCATTTAAATAACCACCATTTTCTATAGAACGAGTGATAAATAGAGTAAAACTACAGTCCTGGCAGCATAACTAGGTATAACACGAAGGGTGATATAACAGAGGTTTATAAACAGAGTCAAAAACCTACACAGTGTCTGGACGGACCACATCACATCTCTGCAGTGAGTAACGGAAGTTAAGTGACGTCTATGCACCGGTCTGCCTCTCATGCCGCCCCTCAATGAATTAAATAAATAACCAACACATTGTAATTTGCATCAAAAAAAACAGACACGTATGAATATGCGGTTAGATTGTGCGGGTTATTAATTAAACGCCCTTATGGTCGGCTGACCGATGCTCCGCCAGACTTAACCACAGGTAGCCGGGGAAGCGGCAGCTTAACGGGAGCTAATCACGGCGGCCGGGCACACAAAAGCGTGCCCACTGTCTCGAGTCAGACACTGTCTACTCGCTGGCTTTACATCCCCGTGAGGGACAATACGGCACCGGCGTGGCAATTTTAACAGGCGACGGTTAACAGCAGCGACCCATTTCGGGGTTGTTAAAGTAACGTTGCTCGCCACGATGAGTGAAGTCGCATCTGCTCGACACGAGGTCTAATCCCGCAGCGGCTCCTCAGGAGGAAACCACCAAGACAGGCCACCGATGGAGGAGCTAGCGCCGAGCTAGCGCGGGGACCGTTTGCTCGGCATTTCGGGAACGGGTTTACCGAGATTCAGTCCGGCGGGCTCTTGCGTGGGTGATACATACACAACACCGTTAAACGGAAGCATATGATCCACTCGCTTGACCTCTTACCGTGATATTGTTGAACATACCGCCGGCATGTGCTGCCCAAACATATTTGGCGTCCGTATATCCAACAATGGCGCTATCCTGACAGCTGCCATCGGCCATCAGGTTTTCCACGTAGCTTTGCCAAGACATATTCAAGAAATTGATGCTGTATATATAAAAAACCCTAAAGCTTCGGAAGTATGGTTGCCAAACAGGACACACCTAAATCGGAAGAAAACCTACAGCCGAATTTAGAGTCTCCAATCTAACCCACACTTCGACGTTAACCAACGTCAAGGCTAGGGCAGCAAAGAAAGCCAGGGTAGTGCGGCAGCGGCTGGGTGTAGTCCGTATCAGATCACTCCGCACAATGAGCGGCGCTTTTATGGCAGCGGGCGGCGGAATAAAGAGGGACTTATCAGCTCAGCCAAGAGTCAACTGTCTGAGGGAATGCCGGGGTACACATGCAGGCAGGTGAGGATTTAACGATTAAATCGTGTAGTCCACCAGTCTTTCATTCATTGAAGGTATTTTCATGTTGAAGGAACAATGACAAAGACCAACAGTGAGTTACCGTCAGTGCGGATGGAAACAACGTGCTCTGATCTGCATGCATCCCTGAGGGATTCCAAAATGTTCTTCTCACTTTCATAATATCATCATATTCATGATGAGAGCCTGGTTGGAAGTTCCTCACTAATGGCAGCTAACAAGCCACTTATCCATGCTGAATCTGAGTTAATCTTGAGCATTGGAGAAACATTTAACGTGTCATACTATGCAGCTCAAAATGTTGTCCTGGAGACCAGCTCAACAACATTAACATAAACATGCTAAACTTTTCCTAATTGTATCACAATCCCTTGCAAACAAGATGCTACAGTAACTTACTTCTGTTTTAGGTCTAATTGACCCAAACACATCAGTATAGGAGAACATGTGGATTGCAAACAAAATAAATATAGATTTGGTCATGCATATATATATATATATATATATAAAGCATATTATTTGGTGTAATAACAATGCGGTATGCTCATTTATGGTTAGACACCTTCACCACTTAAAACTATTCTTTGGGTTTTAATACAGGTCAGAAGAAAATTATATTTGATGGATAAAAGGTACATTTTGCAATTGATATATCATCATCCAGTTTTACAGAAGCCGCACATAGCTCAATTAGACCAAAAAACTATTCAATAGAAACCAAAAAATAAAGTAAATGTATTCCATCCATCCATCCATTATCCAAACTGTTTTGGGTTGCAGGGCGCTGGAGCCGATCCCATCTGTCAGTGGGCGAAGGCAGGGTTCACGTGGACAGGTCGTCAGTTTATCTCACGCTCACATTCACACCTACTGGCAATTTAGAGTCCAATTAACCTGAGCTGTGGACTTTGGACTGTGGGAGGAAGCCGGAGAACCCACAGGGAATCCATGATGACACGGGGAGAACATGCAAAGTCCAGTAAAAGTATTATCAAATTCAACAAGTGGAGTGTTGGAGAAGTTTGGTGTCCTGCTCAAGAACAATCTCTCAGCACATTTTTATCTTGACAAAACCAGGCACCTTGACCAGTTTTTAAATCCAGATTTACATTATCACGGCCACAAGCGTGAAAACATTATATTGGAAGAGCTGATCCCTGAGCATGGTTAACCCTGCTGTTATGTTCATTTCTTTTACAGCAATGATATCCGCGGGTCAGTGTGTTGAATCATCCAAAAGTTGTCAGAAACCCAAAAATCCTAATAAATATAGTTTGTACCTCATCACCAACAACCATTAATAAGAATTCAATCAGTTTTTAGTGGAATGGAGTTATTCACCCCTCCATAGATCATAGTTCAATTAGGATAACTCACTAGTTTTCATGAAGAATACATGTTCAAACTATTTTTTAGGTACATTGGAAAAACCTAGATATAAATTGCATTAGTCTACCATAACATGTATTTTTTTACTAAATTATATTTGCATTTTGAAACATTTTCTTTTTCCTGGGGTGATGTAGATAAATATAGATGAGACACCTCTGCTGTTCAGGGTCATATTGACCCACTCACTCAAAATCAAGCCAAATGAGTCATAAGGATTTGTATTGAAAGTAAAATTTATTTATGTTTATTTATAGTGTTAATAAATCTGAATTGACCTCAAGATGGTCTTCATCTTCAGACACATCCTCCTATATTTCACTGCCGTGATCAAGGATGTGCTCCAGAGCCTCCAGTGACATCCTTTTGTTTCTGTTGCTCATGTTGTCTACAGGAAGCTGCTGAGTTATGTATCTGCAGAGTGTAATGTTGGTAGGACTCCTAAGCAAAACTTTTGTATTTTTCCCCCTCCCCTGCTAAGTGTGGGTGGAGTTTTCAAGCAGGAAAAAAAAGATGAGAAGATAAGAAACAAGTTTAGTCTGGAAGGTGTGGTTCACGTGGTGATGGGCACATAGCCTCCACTTTTCACTGCCGGGTTTTCCTAGATTTTCAAACTTTGAAACAGGTCAATTTGACCCGCAACATAACAGGAGGGTTAAGAAAGAGTCACTTGTCCTCTTACCTGAATATGTCCTTCCCACATAACAAAGTCTGAACCGATACTATTTATTTATGTGAAATGGCTTAAGCAGTATAAGCCAGCTTTATAATAAGTAGGGCAAGTAAGTATATTGAAGAGTATAAATTGAGAAACAAATAATCTCTTAGTGAACAAAATAAGTTACTGATTCTTGAGGAAACAATTATTTAAACATTCAAGATTTACCAGGGCTTAAAACCTGCAATAACTGCATTATAATCTATGACTCAAATAAAAATATTCAAAGGCAGCCTGTAATATGTGGTAGAATTGTGCAAAACAAATGGGGATATTTCGAATATGCATACAGTACAAGTATGTCTTATTAATCATGTCATTGAGTCAATAATTCACTTCTATTTTGAAGAACAATTATCATCAATAAAAGACTAGTGCACTGTTTTAATTTGCATTTGCTATTACATAATTATTGGCATAACATAATTAGCATTAAGAGATATAAACCATCTTAAAAAAAGGAAAAAGAAACATCTCAACCTTTCAAAGTGAAATATTCTCTTCATGGCCACCTGAGGCAGTGTTCTCCATGGTTTGTATACTCATAACTGGCAGAACTATGAACAGCATGTCTTAAAACTGGTAGCCTTTGAGGATTTTTATAAATTCTTTGTTTTGTAAAACTGAAACCATTCTGGGTGATTGATTTATGCAGCATTTTAAATTGTAGTTAAATCTACTCACATACCTTCTCAAGTTTGTCACACTGTAGCCTTGAGTATTTATTTATGTTGACCTTGCTAAGAGCCTCGACAAAGTTCACTTCTTCACCTCAGGAACATATGTATTGCAGTGCTGTGACTTAGTCATGCATGATACATTCCAATAGTTCTTCAACCACAGCATGGGTAACACACTGCTTTATGAAATGCCTAAAATGTTTTTGTTCTTGCTTGTTAAAGTATACAAAGTAGCGTGGTGATCACAGACGTCACTGCATGCTCTCTATTATAATAACCTAGCACCAATAAACTAAGATTGAGTAAAAAAAACAATTGTGATCTTTAAATTCAATTGGAAAGCTGAGATAAAGGTCATGTGAATGCTGTATTATGAATAATAACTTTGTATCAACCAAAGTTAATCTGTAAAAACTGGAGAACTATAAACCATTGTCCTTTGCTCACTACATTAGTAATACAACATTCTCTTGGTAAAAAAAAAAGGATTGTTGCATACCCTTTTTGTATACCTTTTTAGTAATGATATTTTGGGATCCTTTCCATTACTATAAAAATGCACACGAGGAATTTCTAATAAAGCTCCCTCACAGAACAAGAACAAAAGGATCATGTGATCTCTTTTTTATGAAACTACTGTACAACCTCTACATGCAATGCCGCTGTAGGTGAATGCTGATAATATCAGTTGGCATATACTGCAGCATACAAATACTGAGAGAGAGAGAGAGAGAGAGAGAGAGTTGATGCATTCAAGTGCATTCCAATAAAGTCTGACATTTATTGTTGAAAGCAATAACTTAGTTATAGATCGGTCCGTATGCTAATATTGTGATATAGATGTGATATAGAATTAAAGCAACCCAGGTGCAAGGAAAAAGTAGCTACAGCTCAGTGTTCACTCCTGTCATTGTTTAAAAAATGTATGCGACAACTCAAAGTCAAACGAGAACATTCTTAATGACATCAATTATTCACACAGGAAGAGCATACTTGATAATGATTAACTCCATTACTTATTCAATCACTAGCTGCCATGACTGTCATCTGGTTGTGCTATTTAATTAAACATAAATCAAAATATGATCAATCAAGGACAAAATGACCAGACTTGATAAGGGCCTGTTCTGCTAGGGTCCTGACTTTAAGAGGGCCTCTGAATCAAATCTAATTGTAAAACCTTCCTCTTATCATTCTTATTTTTTATTTAATTGACAATAAAATATAACTATATAAAATAATAACAATAGAGTAGCTGGAACCATACTTTCTCAATGAACTGCCTATTACTCAACTATTTGTTGAAGCAGCTCTTTTTGTCCCGTGGTCCCACAATAAGCACTTTCAGCTGGAGAGTCTATGTGATCATTATGACTTAAAACGGAGATTAGCTGGGATGAGAACTTGCATACTAGCTAGCTGTGGGGATGTCAACGCAGTGGCGTCTCAGAAAATGATCACTTTCTCAATTGACTTCGTGATTCGAATTGAATTCATCGCAGTTGTACCTTTTCCGACGGTGTCTGAAGGCAGCACGAGGGGGAATTCTCAATCGCCTCGTACGTAAACATCCTTGCGCACACTACCTACCCACGATGCAGCGCGGTTGCATACAACATAGCCATCTTGTCAAGAGTGACTGAGAGAGGGAGGTAACTGGAGGCGCTGTTTAGATTCCCATTTGTTTTAAAGCTGGAGTTTAAGAGCGTTTTCCTCTCTCGATCGCCATTTGCTTCAAAGTAAGTGTCGCCACCGGATGACTTTAAGCTGCTGAGGTGAGTGGATCCAAAGGACTCCTTTCGGGAAGATGTCTCGCATACTTGTTCCGACGTAGGGGGAGTGTGCGGCAGCCAGTTGGCTTGACTTGCTAGCTAGCTCAGAGAGTGGAGGTCCGCGGGCCCTCCTCAGCCTAAAGTAGGTCCTGCAGCTGGGCAACACACTGCGACAACGGCCGTTTGACAACCGGGACGACCGGGACCTTCGTGGGCCGACCCGGACCGGGAAGAAGCTGTGGATCGATCCCCCGACAGGCTGCTGGGCTCGCTGTCTGAAGCCGCATTGCTGGACAGGACGACACGACGTGTTGCGTTACGTTACGGGCTCATGAAACGCAACAGGAGCCCGAGAGAGGAAGGGGAATGGCGTAGATTCATATTGATTACAGTCATCGTTAGCTGCGCCAAGTGAAATAGATGCAAGATTGCTGCTTAATATGATCTAAGCCCATTGAAGCTGCATCCAGCGCTTCCCTTTCTGACGGAGGATACACATAGCCGTACTGGACTTGCAATCGGGCTGTCAATATGTCGAAAATGCCGGCCAAGAAAAAGAGCTGTTTTCAGATCACAAGTGTGACTCAGGCCCAGGTGGCGGCTATCGGTGCCGCCGACGACACGGAGAGTCTGGAGGACCCGGACGAGTCCCGGGCCGAAGATGGGTCGTCGGAGATATACGACTTGTCACGGTCCGAGTACGAGCCCGCGTGCGGCAGAAGTTCCTCAGAAGAAGCCCTGAATAACGTTGGAGAGCCGGAGGCGGCCAGTGTTATGGCGCCGTCACACATACCTCAAGCCGGTCCGCTGTCTGCGCTGTCAGGCAATCTCATGGGTGAGTTTCGGAAGGTGGGAGTGCCGGGTTCAACTCCAGGTGGACAGCAGCCGCCGGGGATCGGCCCGGCTCCAGCAGCCGGTGTGTCAGTGAACGCATCCCAGCCTGCTGCCGCGACCAGTTCAGCAACTCCACCTGCCACCTCCACGGTGAGCTACACCTCGCGCTTCAGGGTCATTAAACTCGATCATGGTACCGGAGAACCCTTTCGAAGAGGCAGGTGGACTTGTACAGAGTTTTATGAGAAAGACTCCGAGGGCTCTGCTGGCACTAGGACTGTAGATGGCATTAGGCATGCCGGTGCAACAACACTGGATCCTGCTGCAGACAGGGACAGTGGGATCGGGCATACGGGAGGCTCTGTGGTGTCTCCGGCGACACACTCAGGTCAGGGTTTGGGCTCTGTGGCGGATGCTTCGCTCCCCTCGTCCCGCATGCATTCAGTGGAGATGTCGCCTCAGCAGCAGCAGCAGCCTCAAGTCCTCCATCAAAACTACAGCGGCCGGCAGCCGGGTGTGAGTGGCTCTGCCACACAGAGTGCTTTCTCCGGCAGTAAGCCAGTGGGAGTTATCCAGCCTTCTGCGCCCCAGAGCGTGTTGCCCGTCGGACAAAACGGCCTGCCTCAATCGGTGGTCCACATCCAGAAGTCCCCCATCATGCCTCCTTCAGCCCATCCTACTGCTTACCCTCCACAGCAGCATCCTATGGGCCACCACCTGACCAGCCAGTCTTCTGGACTGCTGCAGAACCATACGGAGTACTATCAGCAGCAACAGCCAGGGCTTTCCACTGGCCAGTCCCTCCCAGTGTCCAGCCTCTCTGCTGGACCACAGCCTGTGGGACAAGGACACCCTTCGGTCTTGCCTCCAGCCTCCGGAGGCTCTTCTGTGCCAAGTCAGGTTGGAGATGTTGCAGGAGGTGGATCTGTACCTACTGGACTGCAGACTGGAGGAATGGGGGCTGTCGGAGGCTCCATACTGGTTGGTGGATCCACTTTGAGTCAGTATACAGCCGCTGGACAGCCTCAACCCCACGGCCTCCACCCTACATCCTCCGGTGTACAAAATGTGCCTGCCACCGCAGTGAGCTCCAGTGTGCCCACCGCTGTGCCCAGTGCCTCCAGTGCAGCCATGCCAAATGTGACAACTTCCAGTTGGCCTCCAGGTCAGATCCCCCACAGCAGGACTCTAGTGGCTTTGGGGATGCAGGGCCTCCAGGCAACTGGATTTGGATATGTGGAGGGAGGTGGTGGTGGTGGTGGAGGGAAGTCAGAGGGTCTCGTCAACGCACATTCTCCCGTTGTATCTGGAAAGGAACCGATGAAGCCCTTCATGCCTGAGAGCCTGCAGCTCGGCACTCCAACTGTCAACAGCCTGTTTGGAATCCACATACCTATCGACGGGGATCTGGACAGGTAACAGTCTCTAGATCTTAATATAACGTGTGTGAGAGATGAGCATCATCACCATGCCTGTGCAACATTATACATAATACACACAAGTTGGACAATCAACATTCAGAGACTGTACGTCTTAAACTGTGCCTGTCAGTGCACAGAAGGAGAGCACTTGTTGAAGCAGGCGTGAGTTGTGATCACAAGTAGGTCGTTAGTCCTCTACTTTGTCAGATTAACAGGTTTTCACCTTTTTGTTTCAGGGAGGTATGGAGGGGGAGGAGAGGGTAGTATGGAGATCATGTAACGTTTGTTCTTTCTCATTAGGGCCTAAAGTAGTAAGTGGAGTGTAGCATATTAGAGGAGAACATCCATGGCTTCCACTGCACAGGCAACAACTTGTTAAACATGAACACGACTCCTGTGATGTCAGGACTCGCTGTGAGTTTGTTTTGTGGTCGCATTTTGTTGCAGATTTAGTGTCTCCAACCTCCTTTTCCTCCCTCTTCAACTATGACCCTCAGCACGGCGGCCTTGGCTGCAAACATCCAAGATGTGTTGCTAGTTGCCACCGCAGAGAGTTAGCTGAGCTTTCTATTAGCCTCAGGTTACTGCTGGCCTCGCTAAATGCTAAACGTGACGATTCTTTCTGGCCAGTTCTTTGTTTTCTAAGCGGAGTTGGGGATGTTATATCATGACGGACATCGCCGATCCTGATATCCTCTGAACGTGCATGTCACGCTGAATATTCAAACTTATAAGTATTACCCATCGGGGTTCTTTTGGGTTAGTTATGTCAGATAGTAAGCAGCAAAATATGACTACATTTGTGTCCATGTGGTGGTCTGATTGTGGGTCATGGCATTCACTTAATTAAGTAATGTCTCTTAATTCCTGCATTTTAACACTTAGTTATACAGTACCTTAAATCTCTGTTTCCATTTACAGGTATACCAGAATGAAGACTAGACTAAATATTAAAATTGCAGAACACTGGCACTAATTTTGTATTCACATTAATGGACTAAACTGTGTTTTAAAGTGTTTGAGTATGCCATGCTCTTTAGGAAAGTCTTTGAAATGTATCTTTTTTTTTTTTCTAAATTAAGGCTACACACACACACACACACACACACACACACACGTATGGTCAGTGGCTTGAGCATCAAGGTTCCTTTTTTTCAAAGGTCTGACACTATACACACATGCAGCTGTCCCTTTTACCTCACGCAGTATCGCTGTGCCATTTTAACACATGATTTAGGTTTGTGTCAACGCAACAGGCGGTGTGTTTTTGGAGTACCTATGCAGAGAGGACCCGGCTCCCAGGCTGATAAGAGCAGGAGCCTCTTACGACAGCTGAGCCCTATCAGACAGTGAGCAGTAGTCTTTCCACTGTGCCTCTATTCTGCAGATAAGAGGCATGACAGTGGGATGTGTCAACCCACTGGGCTTGTTGGCTCTTTTCTTTTGCAATACAATGTGAGCTTAGTGTGTGTTCTGTTTAGGGCCTTCTGAACGTGCTTAAATCCACATGCACACTCTCACTTCAAGAGCTGTGAACCAGTCATTCAGAGCCCGAGCGGATTTGTTGGTTTTGTACCACTGGTGCAGCATCAGTGCTGCAATCGGTGCTCCGTACCCTCGGGTGACTGACAGACATGGCATGGCAGTTGTTTATGTGCTGAATGACATTTATTTGCAGCAGCAACTGTGGTATGTTCAAAGAGGTGGAGGAAGCTGCAGAGTGAAACTTGTTGTGCTTCACTTCACCAGACATTTTAACTATGCCCGGCACATCCCCTCCCTCCCCGGGCTTTTTGTCTCTAGCTTCATTTCTACATGTCCCCTGCACTTTTTCTATTTGGTCTCTTACCGCCCTAACCCACCAGACAAGGAAACACTTCTATCGTCTCCTTAAATGGAATACTTTGGTAGCTAATATCTGTAATCTGCACAACACAGAAAGCTATTGTACATGCTCTCAGTTTTGACTGCATGTACTTTCCACAGCTTGCACAACCCGGAGCTCTTGGTCGTTTGGGCGGCCCAAATAATTATTCCCATCTTCCTCCATCTTGTAGTTCTTCACTGCAAGTAATTAAAGCAGAACAGTGGCGATGAAGACTACAGAGGGAAGAAGTTGTTCTCATACTTAGAATATGATTCCCTCTTAATGGTTCCCAGATGGCTTCAGCAACTGAAAAGGCGTAAAATAGCTCTGGACTGTCATAATGTCTGTTGCGCTCACGGAGGAGTTGCTTTTATTTTATGGGATACATGTCTGTGTTGAACTCACACTGGGGAGGTATGAGTTATTGTCCTCGCGTAATGGTAGCTTATGTAATATTGGACATAGGCGGTCGGGGAGGGGAGGGGTATAGTGGAGCAGTTACTGCTAACATGAATTGAGAGACTGTCTGTGTGGGTGGATGAGGGGTGTGTCTGTAAAAGGGGATGGGTTGACTTGGTGTGCACGTGTATGTGTGCACAAGTATCCATGTTGGGGGAAGGGGCCACTCGAGGAGGAATTGAGGCAACACTTTTCAAGAAATTCACATGGACGTTAACGGCCTGCTCATTTTTTCGAGTATGTGTGACACACACACACACACACACACAGACAACATGTGCCACCGGGTCTCTCCCTCCCCGATGTGACCTCTGGTTTACTGCTGTATCCTGTTTTCAGTCCGAGTCCCTCGAACCACTCTCCACTTTCTATTCATTTAATATTCCTTAGCCCGCTCCCCACTTCCGCACTGGGGCTCTCGGGTCATATTATATGACATTTTGTGGGCCCATTTTATCCAGAGTGCCTCACAGAGGTAGAAGTAAACACATCTCCGGCCAACAGTAATCCGAGTTCTGAACCTGGCTGCCATCATTCATGCTGTATTACTGTACAGCACTCTTAAAGGAGCAACACACACTGTGCACTCTGTAGTTTTACATTTAGTTTAAACGGAAAGGTGTTTAAATTCAGCAGCATCCCGAGTGTCTTTAGCAATAAAGTAACGATGAATCTTCTGACAGACTGTGTATATTTTATATTTCAGTTGACACAAGTTGTGCATCCTTGTGACCCCGGCCGTCTCTCAGCCAGAGAGCTATATTAAAAGAAGAAATTGTTGTGGTTGGTCAACACTATTGGCGTGTAGTCTGCAGGCTTTGCTTCCACCTCCTCGGTGAAGAACGTCACCGACTCCGTCCAAGGTTTCCCTGGCTGTTAAACTGGGGATGTGCTGTACTGTGCTGCAGATAAGCTGAGAATATGCTCGCTATCTTGTTTTTGGAAAGTGGTACTTGAGTAACTTGAACGATTACAGAGACTCGCTTTTCAGCTGTTTTGTACTTCTGGCTTTTCACCAACAAGAAAGAAAAAAAATATATTTTATAAATAATTTTTCAATAATTCCTTTACGACTATTATACTATTCTTTTTTTAAAATTATAATTATTTACTGTTTCTCAAGTAACTTTGAGGTCAGTACTGTCAGTTTATTTTATGTCAACATCTACTTCAATATGTAGGTCATTGAGTCACTTTATTAGATTTCATCCAACTCCCTCTAGAGCCACAAAGGCTTTATACAACTTCCCCAACACTGGTAAATACACTATTGGTAAAATAGGTAGTTCCCTTTAAATACATAGTGCAAATAAAACAATTAGAGGATACGCTTTAGGTTTTAGTTTAATGCCTCCCACTTCCTGTCCTGCTCACCCCATTTTCTTTCTAGTTTCTTTTAGTTGGCTGCTTAGCTTTTGTTCGGTTTCCACTGAGAACAAAAATCTTGGTTTCTAAATATAAATCCTTTGAGGCTGAAAAAGTGCTTGCTTGCTGCCTGCCTGCATTCAGAACACAGTAAAGCAGCTTATGTTTGACCAGTTTCCACACTGATCGTTATTGAAAGTGTCGTGGGAGAAGGGACTTTTTGGGGGAACTACAGCCTAGAATCAAAAAGTTGAACTAGATATCTGCGGTCGTTCCTGGGTGTCCTGTCACCACGAGGTTGTCAGCATCCAAGCTCCCAACATCCTCTGGTGGCCTTGCTGTAATCACACGATGGCTCCCAGTCGTCCCTGTCCTCCAGCTCCCTCGTCTCCAACCCAAAACCTGCTGAAAGAAGCTCCCATAGGGCAGCTGGAATCTAAATAGTTCCGACCTACTTTTTTTCTCTGTGGCAAATGGAGGGATGGTGCAGAGAACCTGAAGCCTCGTGAGCACCAGCAGTGACAGATTTCAAGGCTACTCTCTCACCTCCCTCTTTGCACCCCTGACTATCAGTTACTCTAGCTGCTGGTCTACTGCCACCCTGCTTTCCTGTTGCCCGCCACACTAAAGCAATTATTTGTTGAATAGAGCTTAATAGGAGGGTTTGCACTGGAATTAGCCTTGCTAGCTCACTCCTCTACTGGCACTGGAACTACAGCAGAAAACACAAGCAGTCGCTAATCGACCAATCGCAGCTCTTGGCCGATGCACTACGTCTCCACAACACCTTGACGCAGAAGCAAAACTCGATAACACCTTTTTGTTTTCTGTGTACTTTCCACTCACTTTATACACACACACACACGCACGCACACACACACGCACTCTCTTAAGGCCTCTGTTGGTTTTCTCGTGCTCAATGAGTTGGCAAGGTTATTAAGAGGTTCAACACTGTGAAACTTAACCTCTGATGCGCACACTGGCTTGCAGTGCAGGCGCATTGAAGGAAAAGCCATGTGACGTGCTCCGGCTAGATGTGTGACATCAACCAGCAAGAATGCACTCAAAAGGTTATTTTAGTCTGCGGCCAGGTCATACATTTGCTTTCGGGCAGTATCTGGCCAAGCTTGAGCATGTGCAGCCATTGTTTTTGTTTTGCTTATGTGCTTTGAGAAAAAATTGGAGGACTTTTGCACATACAGTATGTATACATGTCTGGTCGGTCCCTTGTCTTTCTGTCCTCCTCACACACCAGACTCTGGGTGTATGGGGGACTGCTCAACACAGTAGGTTTACAAAGAGGGGCTTTCATAAACGGATATTGACATGTTCAATTTCAGAGTTACAAAGAGAGCCATTGAGAGCCGAGCGTTTGCTAATTGAAAACAAGGAGTGATGGCTCCTCCAGTTCTTAACCTCATTCATGAAGAGGTTGCTGGACACTAAGTCTTGCGGATTTCAGACGGTAGCTGGCTTGCACAGAGCTCTGAGTTGAAGCTCTGAGGAAAAAAAGGCATATCTGTGGAGGTGTGTGTCTGTGGTGTCTGTGGGGCCGTTGCCCGCAAAGTAAAATGAAGCATAGGCGGAGTTTTGTGAGAGTGTTTAGTCATGAGGTAATGTGACCAAGGGAGTTTGTGCCAGGGATTTCTAGGAAAAGAGACTTGGCCGCTGTAACACACACATGTTGTAAAACACATGCATGTGTGTAACTCTGCCTGCGCTGGCTTGCTCCTCTGTGTGTGTGTGTGTGTGTGTGTGTGTGTGTGTGTGTGTGTGTGTGTGTGTGTGTGTGTGTGTGTGTGTGTGTGTGTGTGTGTGTGTGTGTGTGTGTGTGTGTGTGTGTGTGTGTGTGTGTGTGTGTGTGTGTGTGTGTGTGTGTGTGTGTGTGTGTGTGTGTGTGTGTGTGTGTGTGTGTGTGTGTGTGTGTGTGTGTGTGTGTGTGTGTGTGTGTGTGTGTGTGTGTGTGTGTGTGTGTGTGTGTGTGTGTGTGTGTGTGTGTGTGTGTGTGTGTGTGTGTGTGTGTGTGTTGGCCAACATACATAAGGAAACATTTCTTGGACTTTAGTCTGCTTTCAATGTTTCAACTCCTCCCTATCTCTGTCTTGTCTCTCTTTCCCTGAATGTGGTTGACACAGGAACCCCTCCAAGGCTTTCTACCAGGCCTTCCAGTCTGGCAGCAGGTTAAGGGACTCAAAGGCCCCCAGTGATAGGTACAGTACTATACTGGATTGGACTGGACAGGCCTGCAGTAGTGTAACAACATGTGTGCTGTGTTCAGGAGACGTGAGCTTTGCTTTCTCCACGTGCATGCATGAAGTTTGGAAAAGAAGTCTGAAAGCAGGATTGGCCAACAGACTTCCCAACCACATCTCGGTCTCTCTGTAATTTCTCTCCCAAAGACGGCCTCTGGGCCTTCCTTCGACTGTCTGTTTCACTTAAAGGTTCTGATTTGTTTACTGCCTGGGTGTTCCTCGAGTTGGGCCACCATCTCTATTGTTTTACGTACCGGCTATTTGCTGAGACCTTGGGGTGCAGAGACGAACCAGACAGTCAAACAGTCAGAATCATATTTATGTGTGCACGTGCAAAGAATGTGACTCAAATGTAAAGGAAAATCTAATTACGGCTGCAACTGATGATTATGTTTAATCATCAATGAATCTATTTTCTCAAATAAGCAATCAATCATATCGTCAGATTTAGTCACGGCGATATGAGCCAATTGCAGTTATGGGTACGTTGGCCGATATCTGACAGAAATTACAAATTAGTAAGAAGACTGGTTTGTTTTGATATATATTACAAAAATATCCTAATGGCAATGATGTTATTAGATATAAACACTTGAATCAATGTTGACCTCAAACATTCAGTATCGTTGGGGGTATTATATAAAATGGCAACAGAGACTTCTTTATTACATTATTATTTACAATGTTCTTTATTAATGCAGTCAATTGATAATCAAATAGTTGCTGCATCGTTTTCTGTCTATCAATTAATTGACCAAACGTTTTAAGTCTAAACACAATTATGTAATCAAAGTTATTTGTAAGTATAAACAAAAAAAATCTCAAATATCCTCTTTGAACGCTCCCTGAAATGTAAAACTTGATCTTAATCTGCAGATGAAATGAAGTTGAAGCAGGAAGTAGAGCTGCAGTCTAGATTTTTTTTTTGAGCTGGCACTCTGTAACTTTATCACTGGCATGAGTTCTCACTTCCCGGTTAGTAATCAGGAAAAGCTGCTTGTTTACAACACGTCTGCTCATCTGACTGTAAATCAGTCTGCAAGCATCACGACCAGTCCCAGCATCCCTAGATCTCAGACTGTTGTCGGAAATGAATCATTTGAACATCCTCAACTTGTTGCTTCTGAGTGGACGAGGGAGGCGGCAGAGTGTGTGCATGCTAACTGTAACACGGGACCTAAATAACAGCCTGAGGACCGCCTGCTCTCTAGTGCACGGCTTCTGTCGGTTTTTAACCCTAGTTACATTTTAAATTCATCATTGAGCTGTTGAATAGATACATGTGGACTCTGCCCGTGTGTTCACACACAACAAGGTCACAGCGAGAGAGTGAGGCCTTTTACAAAAATGAAAAGGGAAGCACATGAAACCATATCTGAGCGACAGGAAATGAAACTGTTTTTAGAGAAATACAGAACTTGACGCACCATCACCAGCCACCGAAGAACTAACACACACACACACACACCCCATCCATTTGCTGCCTCAACTGCATTTATTTATTTGCGTAAAAACCGGTAAATCCACATTGTGATGGCAATATCAAAAAGTAAAATGTTGTGTGTAGTGTTATTACTTAAAGACTCAATATCTGTTTTACTTTTGCGACCTCCATTTGCCAAATTTAAAGTGATTTCTACTTTCAATGGAAGGCATGCTTGTTTTATTATTTTTTTGCTGTATTTGCTTGCATGAAAGCAAAGATAACCAGAACTTTGTTTGAGACTGTTCTGTAGATCTTGTCAACGGCCTTTGGTAGTGTCCTAAATCAGTTTATATCATTAAGCCGCCGGAGGGAATTTCCTCAAATTTGGCACAATCATCCTGGACCTATATCTTGGTGGCAAAAGGTCAAGGTCACTGTGACCTCACGAAGCACGTTTTTATTTTGGCCTATGCTTATGACAATTTCACTCAAATGTCTGATAAGACGTTATAGGATGAAGAGATGCTACTTGACTGGTTGAAAGAGTCTTACAACTGTGAGGCTGTAATTCTATCTCTGGTTTATTAGTGATCACGTCCGATGCAACCCGATGACGTCAGAGAATGTGAAAGCAAGAATTTGACCTTTTGGCAAAAGAAGACACGGACCGTATGTTTCCTACAGATCTTTGTTACCCTGTCCCTGTATGGAAGTAGTGGTCTTGATGACACCTCTCCATGAGAGTCGCTCCACATGGTCTGCTGTATTAAAGCGCCTCTCCTGCAGTGGAGAGAAAAGGACAAACACACATTTATACAATCATGTTTGTTTACAGGGAAACGTTTCTGTTTCTTTAAAGGCCTCACCGATGCACAGTAGATCTATGCACGCTGCATTGCAAAAGACTTGAACTTTAGGAGTCTTCAGTGATCACTGAACCTTTCATCTGGCATCATCATCAGCCAAAACTCTAAATGTTCAAATGTTACCAAATTTGAGCAACAGCTTTTGTAGTATAAACATAGTTTGGGTTCTATCGAATTTTGTATCCAAAGTTGAAATGAATGTCAAACTGAATTTGTTTTGCCTCCATGGAACAACAACCATTCTAATTGATGATCATAGTACAAAGCAACAACACCGAAACCCCATTCAGCCTTTTGTGTACTTATTTTCAAATGTAGTTTGCTTATTTTATTTTCCGTCATACCAGGTTCCCCACCACAATCTCATCAAATCTTAATCTTATCATTATACAGTTGCTTTTGTCTTTATCTTTTGTGCTAAAGAGTAAACTTTAGCATGACAGCCTGCATCAGCTGCTCACTCTGTAATTAGACCGGAGTCACTGTAGATGCTTTCGCTCTTCCTCATTTATTCTTGCTGGCTGAGTGCCAATGCCCTGCTACACACACAGTGTTGTGATCTTGTGTGTCATAAATGACAACTTTCACCAGTTGTCAGGTCTTGGATCATATGAAAGTTCATTTATTCAAATCTGATATGGGTGTAACAAAAGAAAAATCTGTTCTGTATACTTTTGGTGTTGATTTCACTGTCAGCTGGCCCCGCACATTTATATTACAAACCTACAGCGCCAATGGAAAAATAAAGTCTAGATTAATTAAGACCTTGATTTTAAGTTTTAAAATTAGAAGTATGCATGCATCACAAATGTTTAGGTGGGACTGACTCGTGCACCTGTTGTCCTTGGGAACACGATGAGGCCTCGCCTCTCCAGCGCTGAGCCTGTCTCGTCATGTCTGCAGCCGAGGGGAATAGACTGAATGCAAACGTACTGCCGGAGACGAGGAACGATAACCGTTCAATGTTCAGATGAGTTATTTGCCCCCGCTGCTCCACATGCCCATGCTCCACATAAGCGTAAACTCTTCCTCCGCTAATGGATTTTTTATTGACATTCCTATTTTACAGCTCACATTGTTACACCGAACTCCACCCGGAGCTCCTAAATGTCAGTCGAGTTAATGGAGGAGGTGAAGTTGACGGAGGCGTCGGTTGCATAATCAGTGGCAGCATAAGATCATTCAGGTTTATTTGAGCCCAGCCCCGAGCCTCCGGCACTCGACCTGCCTCACATCAGGAGTGATATACTGCTTGCTTTGTAACCCCGGGAAGAAAAGGGGGCGGTGGCTTTGCTGTGAATTAAACAGGTTTTGTTTTTAAGTAGGGCACTCACACACACACAAACTCTGTGTGTGTGTGTGTGTGTGTGTGTGTGTGTGTGTGTGTGTGTGTGTGTGTGTGTGTGTGTGTGTGTGTGTGTGTGTGTGTGTGTGTGTGTGTGTGTGTGTGTGTGTGTGTGTGTGTGTGTGTGTGTGTGTGTGTGTGTGTGTGTGTGTGTGTGTGTGTGTGTGTGTGTGTGTGTGTGTGTGTGTGTGTGTGTGTGTGTGTGTGTGTGTGTGTGTGTGTGTGTGTGTGTGTGTGTGTGTGTGTGTGTGTGTGTGTGTGAACTACTTCACTGTGAAAAGCTGCCAAACACGTTGAGAAGCATTACTGCATTGTGGATGTTTTCCAGTCTCCGTAGTTACAAACTCATCATCCGCCTGTCACATGACCCACTGGAAGTACACTTGGGTGTTTTGAGTTTTCCCCTCGTTTTATTGCCTGGTTTGATCTCACCCCACTGAAGCCAGCTGGAGGAATGCTCCATGCCCCCTGCTTTACTGGCAGTGAGGTCATTCAGCCGTTTGGAGGCGGAGCAACAACAACGCATCGCTGCAAGAGCTGAAATGATTCATGAGTAAGTCGAGTGGCTGAAAATGATTTGCAACCATTTTGATCATTTGTTTGATGTAGTAAACATAATTTCTTTGGGTTTTAGTGTTACTGTTGGATTATATACGCCATTTGAATACATCAAACTCCATTCACAAATGTCTGATGTAGACCAGACAATACGTTAATTAATAATCATCAGAATTGCTGTCAACGTGCAGAAGACACACTTGTGTGAATCCTCTTCTGTCTCCAGGACAGCTGCCGTCACAATGTCTCAGCAACTGCACTTCATTCTTAATTCTTTCCATCTGTCTCATCTCTGGTTTACGTGCTCTTTCCAGATAGCGTTAGTCAGATCATGTAACGTCGCTGAATGCTCTCCCATCATGGGGATCATTGGTACGACATCCCTCGGGATGTTCGGCCAAATATTCAGTTTTACACAAACTGTTGTGTTGTAAGCTTTTCATTCACTCACAATATGCATACTTGCAAACAAAAGACCACAACAATTAAAATGACCTTATTACGACCAATTAATCTGCATTCTCTTGATATAAAGCTGTCTTCTCACATGTTTATTAGTACAAATGTAGCAGCTTACGAACTGAATTCCCATCTCTTACTTCTTGGGCTTGTTGGATGTGAACATTCGTACAATTTTTGGGGAAAATAAAGGAAGAGTTAGGCATGTTACTTGACCGTAAAGAGGGCTCAGATTGGGCTATAACTGAATACAACTGCTATGTCGTACTGCTACAGAGTGTGTTGTCTGAAGTCGCTGGTGAAGCAACACGGGTGTAGCCCAGAGCGTCCATTCAGGGTCTGTACTTTACAGACGGAGAGATTCCTCAGGATAACTGCAGGAGGGCCTCATCTAAATTATACACACATTTTTATTTTAACATTTGGTTATGTGGCCACTGGTGGTTGGGTGGGGGTGAATGCTAACGAGTGAGTTTTGACGGCTCAAATGTGCGTTCTTGTTTGTAATTTATTTCTCAGAGTGATGGGTGTGTTTCTGGGCCGAGTGACACCATGTGTATCTTATTTAGCAGACGTCTGCTCTGTTCATTGTTTGGTGCACTCGCATGCAGCTCATGTTAGACATTGTGATATGTGACGGGGATCAAAGGGAGAACTGCGCCGTCACTCAGCGGGGTTGTGAGTGACGGTGTTTCATAGCAGCAGAGGTACCGGGAACATTCCTTCCCTGGTGAAACCCACTGATGGCAAACTAGTGAGAGCTTCCTCTGGCCTCACACACACACACACAATGGACGGTGTGCAGGAACAGAACATTGTGTCCTCGGGGGAGTCTGCAGTCAACCTGGTGTCTACTCGCAGGCATCTTCCTGCCGCGTGTTGGTATTTCCATCTTCCCTTTGTTGCCGACGTAAACCTTCCTTTAGGATTCTTTATTAGAATCTGACACGACAAAATAGATTTTTTTTTGCTCTTTTAAAAAAAAAATGTATTATCAGTTCAGGATTTTTTAAGGTCAATATATAAATAAGCTGATTACATTTTGGGGCAAAAAAAATAATCAAAATACTGAGTGGTACATCGGCTGACTGTTTTGTTTTCATAGATTATTGAAGAGTTTTGACAAAGATATTCACTGAGTCATGATACAGTTAGAAAAACCAAGCTTTTTGGTGTCCTCTGCTGGAGAGACTATTTAATGGTGACACTGTTACCTATTATGTGTTTGACATTTCTGCACTTTGATTTCTTGTCACTTAACCGGATATTTGCTGCTATAAATAAATATTTGCTGATCATTATTTTGCCATGCTAGAGGATCTAGAGTTGAATGTTGAGTCTGAAACATTACAACAATTGTATGAGTTTCTAAGACATTTTGTACTGACAGTTCATGTAGCGCCAACATGAGTTTGTGTGTGAAAACTATCAGATGGGTAATTTAATGATAGTTTTAAAGCCTCAATTTAATTCATATTACTATTTTATATTATATAATTGTTTTACTCAAGAATTTAAGTTTAATTAAGAATGTAACTGTTTATTTAACCATTTCTGAATAGATTCATTATAATTACTGTTGATTCTGGTACCTCGAGGCCCCAGAGTCCTTTTTAGAAAACCTGTTGCTGCAACAGGTCCGACAGTCTGCTGCATGTGCAGCCCTGGTTCTGGTCCTCCAGCAGCGTGGGGTCGGTGTTTGCTCTCAGCGTGGGACCGGCAGAGCAGCGAGGCCAAACTCTGGAGCCTCCGGCAGTGTTTCTGGTGACCCTGCATGATTTCATCTGAATTAGTCATATAATAACAATATAAATGGCAAATCCTATTTCTGCTTGTCTCGTTTACTTCTGGAAGCATCATTACGAGATGGAGACTGTTTCACCACCAGGTGACCACAGTAACTTTAACTAAATTAACTGTATGAATGGCACCAGCAGGCTAAAGTAACTGTGACGTGACTGTGACGTGGGGGCCTCCTGTCTCCACCTCCGACTCCTCCACCCGCCGGTTCATGTTTCATTGTTCCAAATGTGGTCAAAGCTGCCCGCTCCGGTGGCCTATTTTCCACCGCCGCTCCCGATGTAGCTTCAGCGGTCAGCGCCATGCCGTGCACGTTTTCTTACAGACCCTCGTGCTCCCCCGGGGACCCGGACCGGCACGCGACCTGCCGGCCGCTGCTCTCCTGTCGCACGCGCTGCAGGTAACGGTCACGGTAGCTGTACAGCCACAGGTGGTGGAGACTGTGGGTGTCAGCGCCCAATAGTTCTCATTAGCACACCGTCATTGAATGTGTCGGCTGCACATCGCGTGGACCTGGTGGGTTGCCTGCAGCCACGCGTGTCTAATTTATTCTGTAAACGCTGTGACCTGATCTAGAAAGGATTTATAATATATAGGATGGCCGAGAGGTGACGGGGCATTTTATATAATCCGTCATGGATTCCTGTAGGGATTTGACGGCGGGTGGTTGGATTAATTGAGCACCTGTGTCCTATATTTTGTGTTTTTATATTGTCTGTTTTTACCATCAGTTTGGGGAAAGACGGGCAGGGAAAATGTGCTGAGAGTTTAATCAATCACTCACTCACACTCACACCCCTCAGAGATTCATTCTAACAGGACTGTTTTTTTGTTTTTTAGGGCCTCGGGAACCAATGTTGCTGCCATTGATAATAAAATTGAACAGGCAATGGTAAGTAATCCATTTCTTGTGGATCATACACAGTAAAATAGTCTCACTTTTGAAATTTAAATGTATGAAATAGGTTATCAGTTCCATGGAAAGACATCGACATCAGGGACCAGAATCTATTCATGTGTACTGTACTATATTGCTAAATTCAAGTTTTATATTGTTGGTTATACATACATCCAGCTCTGATGTCTGTCTTGACTTTTTTTATATTCTTTAATATTCAACTAGAATGAACACATGAACAAATGTAGCCTGGAGCTTCACTCTGATGTCCGTGTCTGCTGCATGTTAGAACATGATAAATCAGCTGCCTCTGGTCCGGTCCTTCTGTGGTTGATCCAGTTGCACATGTCATGTCTCTTGCAGGACCTGGTGAAAAGCCATCTGATGTATGCGGTGCGTGAGGAGGTGGAGGTCTTAAAGGAGCAGATCAAGGAGCTGTTTGAGAGGAACTCAGTGCTGGAAAGGGAGAATGCAGTGTTAAAATCTCTCGCCAACAGCGAGCAGCTGTCTCAGCTGCCCGCCCAGCCGGCCACCAGCTCCGGCTCCACGCCCCCCCAGCAAGGACTCAGCCAGCCTCAGCCTCCGCTTCAACTTCAGCCTCCGCTTCAGCCGCAGCTTCAACTTCAGCCGCAGCTCCAGACTCAGCTCGATCCCAGCCAACAACAAATGCAACCCAACGTCACCTCTGCTTGAAGTGCATCTGCCCTGCTTCACAAAGGGCAGGGGGGGAAAAAAGAGCATCTTCTCTACAACTTATTACAAATAGTCTATGTGAAATTAAAAAGAAGAAAAAAACAAAACTGTCTTCTTAGCCACCAGCTTGACCACAAAGTACAGTGCTTGTGTGCGTGTGTTAGGGTGAGTTAGCAAGCAAGTGCGACTGTGACTTGGTGTTGGAATGTAAGAGTGTATGCATCTGTACTGTGGGCCTTTCCAGTGTTAATGCAATCATCGAGGGAGAGCGACAGAGAGACTTGGACAGAGAAAGTGTGTGTAGAGACAGAGTATCAGGGAAGGTCGCGGTGTTTGTTTTCATCTTGGCTGTGTTCCCGGAGTGGTCGACTGCTGGGTCCAAGCTCGTGGACAGGATGTCTTTTCTTGGACCAGGCCCGAGCCAGACCGGGTCCTGACCTGAAACCTGCTCAAACCGTTGGTGTTGGAAAGGGAGGGCTTCAGCTCACAGAAGGGACAAACAGGAGTGATTGTCAAAAGAGCGATTATTTTTTTAAATGAGATAATTGAGTGGGAAAAGGGGTATTTTTAGCCTTGCTGTTTCATGTTGTAAAATAAGACGTGGGAGAGAGAGAGTCTGTTTTTCGGAGCGCCACACCGCTGCCGTTACTTTTACATAAAGTCCAACTCTTGCATCATTTTGAGTTCTACTGTTAAGTGTTTATTTATTACAGGGCTGCTATTCTCAAATGAACAATTTCACAAAACCTGTCTAACATTAGCCCAGTGGCTCGTTTCCGCTTCTACAGTGTTTCAACAGATTCGCCGGGGGGCAACGCTTTGTTTAAAATTGTAGGCAAAAATAAAACATCTGACAAATGTTTAACACTAACTCAAATTATACTCTGCAATTGCCAATTCATAGCTCAAGTAGGGTTCCAGTATGAATGTACGTATAATATAAAGTATTAAGAGCCTTGATGGGTGACACTTCACCCGTTGACATCAAATCTTAATGTGAGCCTGCAGAATTTATTTGATGAAGATTAAATTCTGTTGGTCTTTTTATCTAAAAGTGAATTAGTATTGCCATCACCCCCCTCGTCTTTTTTTCCTTTCTCCCAATGTTTTTCCTGAGGGCGCCGGGGGGGAAAGCTGTGAAATCATTCAACCTACTTTGTAACCAAAGATGCAAAGCTGTGTAAATTGATTATTTTTAAATGCACACTCATGTATTGTTTTTTGTTACTTCCTCTTTCACAATATTTTGTTGCTGTTCAGCATGTTCTGCATGATCTGTAATCTTCAAACCACTTTCTTACCTCATTTTTATTCAGCACTCTTATTGTAAGATAGTCTGTGAACAGTGTAAATGGGGGCAAATGATGCAGAGCTGAGAGAAAAATAACCTAGTGTTACTGACACTAGTCACAGAAAAATGAAGTGAGCCATGTTTTGTTCCTTAAATGGTGTTTGAATTTCATATGCCAATAGTTTTGTTACATTGCAAATTTTAATGTATTTAAATAAAAGCAATATTCAGATTCCAAAACATGTCAAGTTTCTTTTGTTGCAAAGTTCCATTTATACAATAGTTTACTTTTAAGAGCATTTCAAGCCGTTCACTGGTAAAATACCTGTAGTATGGGCCAACTTGATACATAAACCAACAACTTACACCAGGGTACACTACAGATGCAGAGAATGTGTTGAACTTTCTGGATACTTTTAAGTGCTTCTCAAAGAAATGGGAGGCAGGTGGTTGGTGTATGTCCGACAGCCAGATGGCACTGTTGGATTACAGGAGAGGGTGATCTTTTTGGCATCAGTGTGCTAAAAACTGAAGCTTCAAAGTTTACCATATCTTTTAAACGAAACTCATTTATTGAAGAAACATTACAAAACAATTCTAAAAAGGTTTTAGAACATACGTGCCACCCTAACAAATGCATAGCGGTCCTCTCTGAAAAGGAATACTTCCAAGCAGTCTTCACGATGCGTCAACAGTTCCAAGTCCAAAGGGGGAGGGAAGAGAGAGAAGCTCCCTCCTTCCTGGTATAGGCCATCAACAATACAAACAGTGGAGTAAAAACAACATGGAAGATTAATGGGGACTTAGTCACAACAAAGTCTTCCATTGACACGCTTCTCACAGTTATACTGGTGTCCCACTCTTATCCTCCCTCCCATAAGTAAAGTCAGTCAGGAGGTCAGCACATCCCATCCATCAGGAAGTTGGGGATCACTGCGTGAGTGTGAGCAGGACAAACTGGCTTCTGAGTATTTACTCATCGTGCTCTCTTTGCCGGCTAACCAACGGTAACAAATCGGCTGCCTTTGCTGCTTTGTGCTGTGGTGGTGCGCTGATCTTTGAGGATGCGAAATCTCTCATTCAAGGTGATTGATGTTTGCTGGAGAAATAAAAATACACCAGATAGCACTTAATTGAGCAGCCTTATTGAGACAATGTGGGGATCAACACGTCGGGGGGGGAAATGGTCCTATGGCTTGTCTATTAAAAGTATACAGAAATATAAGTAGCATGCTCTCACCGGTTTCCCAACACTGTTTATTTCAAATTGCAGAGGCACTCCTTTTGGTATTTTCTTCTCTACTATCTCCATCTTAACCGGCGCAGCGACAGCAGCTGGGGAATGCAGGGTCCAAGCAGAGGGAGGCCTACGAAGAAGTCACAGTCAGTCACTTTTATGCGTGGAATTCATAACCAACATGCATATTTCCAAATGTCCTTGTGTGTGTTTAATACAATACACCACACCACTATTACCTACGCTGAATAAATAATACATGTTCTTAAAGAAAAGACTTTCTAAATTATGTCAAAATGTGTAAAGATTCTGCAGGGATTGTGATATTTACTCCGGCTGAGTCCTGGCTGTGGGGTTGTCAATTGAAACAGTCAAGGTTCCATTGCTGGTTGTCGATGTGCGCCACCTGGTGGATAAACATGATTGTTTTGCGTCACAACAGACTATAAAACGGCAAACAATAGTCTTCTTACCACTACAAAAGGATAAATAACAGTGATTTTCTCATCTTCAGACATGCAACTGACTGATAAGGTAATAAAGCAATTTAACAACTAGAGAAAAAATATACTGTGACCTCTAAGAATACTCACTGCCGAGTTCTGACTGGAGGACTCAGAGGGTTTATCTTTTGCACCTGGGCCTGTACCTGTCAAATGGAGCAATGGACAAGGGAATAAACAAAGTGGTATACTTGCATTTAGATTTAGTCTGGAGATAGATTTAACGTTTAAAATGCACAAATAAACCGTAAATGATTCAACAACTCCCGATGCCACATGTACCTTGAGTCCTCTGTGAAAAAGAAACGTGGCCTGGCGTGCTTCCCTACGAGTCTGCTGGACAGGAGGCAGTGGTCTACAGGAGTGCAACACAAAAACAGTAATGAACATATAGTCATGCATTTAGTGCACCGTGTGTGATACCGTACATTCATTAACATAATGTAGCAAATAAGTCTTAATTTCTTTACACCTGTTTGAATTCAAACTATTTTCTAGATTAAACCTCTTCAAACTGAGTCTTGTGTGTGATGACATAGCTAGAGACACCCGACTTTGGGCTCTTCTGCCACAATTCTGTGTTCAGATAAAACTACACATTAGCGAAGTTCATCGTATATAAGTGTTTATAAAGGAGTTTGCACCGTCTTCGCAGTTGAAACGGTCTCTTGAACGATGTTGCATTCTGATTTCTCGGAGGATCCGGCTGCCTGTACGGCCGCCTCTGTACCTCTTGCTTCCTGTACGGGGCTTCAGTGCTTTGATTGAAAGGCTTTGTTTTCTGTCTTGTTTTCTGAAAAGGGAAGTGCAGTGAAGTAGAGATGCAGTATTAGCAAAAGGTTTCTTTACTTTTGAAAAGCTTACTTTTTTGAAAAAAAAAAAAAAAAATAGACGGCAAGAGCCGACCATGTTTGTTCATGGTACTCTGTAACAGAGGTGTAAGAAACCAATCAGAATGTTTAGGTAGAGGACTAGTTAGTTATCTGATATTTCTTTTTTCATATGTTCTTTTAATTAATCAGTCAGCAATAAAAACAGATTTAATATAAATTAAACTGTGCTTAATCCACATATTACTGCCTGAAATCAAGTGTGATGAAACTTTATACTAAACCTGAAAGTGATTTGGGACAGAGGACAAATCACTTTATCATTAAGAGAGCAAACTTAAATATTTGTATGCACTTGGAAATATTTAGATTTTAAAAAGATGAATCTCCAAGTGAGATGACATAACTGAATACTAAGTATGTAAAACATACCTTTAACAATAACGGTAGTTCAAAGTTTAAATCACATCTTATTAAATAACATCCTCTTACACAAACTCCATACAGTCTTGGTAAATATTCGCTTTAACTTTCGTTACTGTTCCGTTAATAAGATTCTAGCATACATGCCAGTGATGCCATCCGTCTACAATGGAGGTATCAGACCAATATCTGAGGCTACTATCGTAACGTGTCCCCATCTCGGTGTGCTCTACAGTGTGCCCTCTATTACCTGGTTGATTGCTGCTCTGTTAATTGTGCCAAGTCGTTTCAGCAGAGCAGCTGGCCGCCTGGCTGCCAGGCCCGTGATGACCCCTTGACCCCGTCGTCGCCCAGGTGGGGGAGGGACTCTTCTGTTTCTTAATTTAGCTGCTCCACCTCTGGGAGCGCCACCTCCTCCTGGTAACGATAATATTAGCGACATTACACATCCCCTCAGTTGTTTCGACCGAAATAAAAAAGAGGTTACCAATCACGCAAACATCAGAGGAAGCGCCCGCACACACCTTTCTGGACGGGTCCGGCTGTTCTTGCTGCTACTCCCTTCCCTTGGTTGAAACGACCCGTCTTTTTGACTGGTCGGCGGATCACAGGGGCCCGTCTCCTTTTTAACTGTTGCTCTTTTTTGTTCAGCCGAATGATGTCATCTGTTAAATGTATCGCATAAAGCAATGATAAACAAAGACGTCTGTCTGAGTGCTCGCATGTGATATATTTAGCTAGCATCTGACAGCCAGCCGACATGGACGTGCCTCCCACTCGCGAGCAGCTAGCGCTAACTAACATTGACGTTAGCTAGCTAGTTAGCTGTAGTGACGTTACTCTAGTAACGTTTGGTTGCTCTCGAGGACCTTACCTAAGGACATGTCGACTTTGTCGGGAACCACTGGTCTTCTCCCGCGAGCTGCTGTAACATCCCCATTGTTCATACTTTACAGCACGACAAGCCTACAATACTAACTAGTTGGCAGCTGTGCTAACTGTTCGTCCCTTTTAAGGCTACCGTTACACACCACCCTCCCCTGAACGTAAACGGCGCCGCGCATGCCCCGTAGAGACATTCAATCTGCATTCTGGGAAATGTAGTAAACTACAACAAAAACAGTGTGTTACAAAACACCGTGTAACTGGTTGTATAAAGGGAAATACGATGCTCGCCAACGTGTTTCTCACAACTTGACTGTTGAAACGTCACCCGCCGTCTCTCGCTGTGGGCTAGCTTTGAAATACTCCTGCCAGACTCAGACTAAGTCCTTCAAGTTGTATTCATTGTATGTTGCTCTGCGTTTGGAGGAGGTAAGTTATTCATCGCACCAGCCATTTGAATTATAGCGTACGCTTCTCTAGCCCAGCGTCGTCGTGGTGTTGCTGGCCTTTATTTATTATGTAATGTGTCCTGCTTTTCTTAATGTATTCAGTCTCCCAACATACGCTTGTTTTCGTTCATGTTCATGGTTTCTATAATGTTTTGTTATGTACGCGTCTTTACACCATGTTTTTACTGTGGTTCACGCAGCAGCACGCCTTTCTTGTCCACAGTAATCAGAGACCCACTTCAGTACTCTCCCCACTGACCAAGTCACTCACCAGTCAAATCATCATGTCAGACAAAAAACGCAAGTCAACGTCTGCTGCTGCTAAAGGGCCCAGTGCAAAGCAGCAGAAGTTGGCTCCCATGAAGGAGGAGAAGAGCACGGGAGCTGGAGGATGGCTGCAGGACCTTTTGAAGCAGCACAGGACAGAGAACAAGGAGGTGAAATTCAACCAAAAGCGCCTTCGCCTTATATCTGACACAAAACAGATAAAGCAGGACTCCGAGGGTGTCCTGTACTGGATGTTAAGAGACCACAGAGTACAAGGTAACCACATAAAACAACACACGTTGAGCAACAAGAGGCTTTTACTGGCTTGTATAACATGTTCTGTGTGTGCTTCCCGCCATGTTGTAGATAACTGGTCGCTGGTTCATGCACAGCAGCTTGCTTTGAAGGAGAAGCTTCCTCTGCACATCTGCTTCTGCCTGGTGGTCCCCAAATCCGAACTGTCAACTCTGAGACATTACAGCTTCATGCTGAAAGGTCTGGAAGAAGTTGCGACGGTATTGACTTCTTGTTTTTATTTTTAATGCACTGAGTATAACCATGCATTACATGATTATTGCATTTGTCAGTTTGTCTCAATTGACTTGCTTCCTTCCTACATAATAATGCATTTGTTCTATTGGTACATCAATTAGATTCAGCAATGCCACCAAACGCTTGCAGGCTCTACAAAAATGCATTGCTTTAAAAAAAAAAATTATAATAATAAGGTGAAGACAATCTGGTAATTTGAGATTGACATTTGTTATTTTGTTTTTATTTGTTAAAAATATTGCTGACTTTTTACAACTTGCATTGTTAAAGTAAAAATAAAATATATTCTACACTAATTTCTTGGCACTTTTACCCAAACTCTGTTGTTCCACACAAACCAAACAGGAATGCAAAGCCTTGAACATCCAGTTCCACTTGCTGCACGGATCTGCGGGGGACATTCTCCCTGGCTTCGTCTCTGACCGCGGTCTGGGGGCAGTGGTGACAGACTTCAGCCCCCTCAGAGAGCCACTGCAGTGGTTGGAGGACGTTAAAAAGACTCTTCCAGAGGACATTCCCCTCATACAGGTAAAACATTTTACCCAAGAGAGAGAGAGAGTGTTGATATGTTGCTCTGCATTCTGGATTTTTTGCTGACGTTCAATATTTTGTTTGATTTCTCTCCTGTCTTTATTATTATTATTATTATTGCTTCATTTCTGGTCCTGTTTAGAAATAAATACATATTTACATAAACAATGCAAATTACCTACTTCACATTTTATGTGTTTTGGCTTTTTTTCTGCTCATGAATTGCTGTCAGTATTTTTTTAAACCTGTTATATGAGTAAAAGACCTAATTTTCCTTTTTACAGGTTGATGCCCACAACATTGTCCCCTGCTGGGTCGCATCACCTAAGCTTGAGTATGCCGCCAGGACGATCAGAGGGAAAATCACAAAGCTGTTGCCGGAGTTCCTCACGGAGTTTCCTCCGGTAGAGAAACACGCCCACACATCCACAAGAACGGCCAAAGTAAGTGCTGCAGTAACAGTGAAAGGCACATTCAGATTGTTCTGAATAAAAGTCAAAATGCTATTGTCAATAGAAAACAAGAAGTCCTGCATTTATATTTAATGTCTCATTTGGGACTTTTGGATCGGTTAAGACAGGTTTTCATAAAAATAATCACTGATTTGGAAGTGTTTTCAAAAATCAATAGTAGTGAAAAAGAAATTCGGTGAGCTCATTGAAGGGGAAGTTCGATTGCTGCAATGAAGCCTTTCCTTTCTCCTCTCCTCTGCACATCATTTATTGATGAGTGAATATAAGAAGTCAAAGTTTAAATTTCCTCTCCAGGACTAGATATTAAAGCTGCAGTGCTGCTATTGATATGCAATTCACAAGTAGTAGCCTCCTGAAACATAAGCGCGGTGAAAGTATCACAACTCCGCCTCTTGGAAGTTTGCAGTTCTACAAAACCAGAGTGTATAATTTACCTCTCCACTGTCAGCTGTGACCACTGCTGATTGTTTTTTCTGTTTTCTCCCACCTTGGCCTTGCAGCCAGTAGACTGGGACAAAACAATGGCCTCCCTGCAGGTTGACCGAACAATAGGAGAGACGGAGTGGGCACAGCCAGGCACCAAGGGAGGGATGGCCATGTTGGAGTCCTTCATTGATGTACGCCTGAAACTGTTTGACACTAAACGCAACGACCCAAACTCTGCTGCCCTCAGCCAGCTGTCCCCCTGGATCCGCTTTGGTCAGTAGTACAATGAGAAACATTGTGGGTGTGAATTTAATGCATGTTTTGTAGGGTTTAAAAAAAATCTGCTGCAACTCTGTATTATGTATTTACTTATACTCTTGTATCACATTTACTTATACTCTTGTGACTGAAACAACTTTGGCCTTTATGTTGGCTTTACTGTCTGTCTAAAATCTTAGAATCAGCGGTTGACTCACATCGTTGTGTTTTTCTGGAGGAATATAAAGATCTTTCAGCCATTGCAATCAGGCTTCAGACCTGGTCATACTACACTCACTGCCACAATCTTCTGAAAGCCTATTGTTGTCGATGGTTTAAAATCAAGTCCCCAAATGCTTGATAGGTGTCCCACAAGGATCAATATAGGTGCTCCTTAGATCTGTTTCTAATTTAAAGCTTGCTCTAAACTCCAAAAATACCAAATCTGCACAATTTCAACAGCATTCATGATCCTACGCCGATCGGACTCAGAATTGATGCAACAGATACAGTACTGCATTATAAGTACTTGCACAACAATTTAAACTGGATTATTATACCAGAAGAGAGCTTGTTTCATTTTTTTTGAAATAACAGAAAATACATTATCCAATAGTTCCAGTTTGAATAATTGCTCAAGACAGCAGTCAAACTCTCCAATGCAAGTTTTATGAAAAGGTTGGTTGTCACTGTCACCCAGAAGGCATCAGCATACCTGTGTTTTCATTTACATGGGCCAGCTATTTAATGTGCTGAGATGGTAAACATCCTTAGTTAAAAGTGAATGACCCTGACATCAGATCACAGTGTAGGTTCGCTTTAGATCTTACTCACACCAACTCTTTGACCATTTCCTTTTAATCATGTCCCTCTTTTCTCATCCTGTTCAACCGTCTCTTCTTCATACTCCTCATCAGGCCACCTGTCAGCCCAGCGTGTGGCGACGCAAGTTCAGCACAGTGGGAAGTCTGCAGGTCATCCTGTCGCCTCCTTCATCGAGGAGTTGGTTGTGCGCAGAGAGCTGACGGACAACTTCTGCTTCTACAACAAGAAATATGACTCCGTGGAGGGTCGGTTTACATTTCTGAATTCATAGCTTGTAGAGTATGTTTGAAATGATTCAGAAAATTGTCAGTTATGTTTTTTGTTTCAAATGTATTATACATGTGTGTGTTTGTGTTGCTCAGGTGCGTATGAGTGGGCTCAGAAGACCTTGAAAGATCATGCCAAAGACAAAAGGCCTTATCTCTACACGCGTGAGCAGCTGGAGAAAGCAAAGACGCATGACAAACTCTGGAACGGTGCTCAGGTGCCGTCTCATTCACATGAACATTGCTCACCAGTCCTTGTTATCGTAAAAACGTTGTTTCTTACTGTTGTTTATGTCACAATGTCTCCATTAGTACCAGATGGTCTCTGAGGGGAAGATGCATGGTTTCTTGAGGATGTACTGGGCCAAAAAGATTCTAGAATGGACGTCTTCACCGGAGGAGGCACTCTCAATCGCTCTATACCTAAACGATCGCTATGAGCTGGACGGCCAGGACCCCAACGGCTTTGTCGGTGAGGATATACAGTAGATACAATTCTCAGTTTCACACTGATTCATTGAATATGCTTGTCTCACACATTCATGCCCTCCTCACTGTGTGGCCCTCCTGCAGGTTGTATGTGGTCTATTTGTGGCATCCATGACCAGGGTTGGGCAGAGAGAGACGTTTTCGGCAAGATCCGCTACATGAACTACAAAGGCTGCCTGAGGAAGTTTGATGTAGCCGGATTTGAGAGAAAATACTGTCCCAAAAACCTTTGAAGCATAAAATGTTTGGAAGGATGCGAATACACTGTTGATGGGCTAAATCTTTAACATCTTTACCTCAGGGAGTGTTTGTACAGCCTTTTTTGCAGGATGTTCTGTACTTCTCTGCTTGTTTTGTTGCTTAAAGGATCTAAATTCCAAATTCAGAGCATATCTATGATTGAGGGATTGCCTCCACATGGCTCTCAATGTGGCAGCAACAACTGTGCAGACGGAGCTAACTGTCTAACATGATCTGTGCTACCTACTTATTAAGCAGAAATAGCTCAATCTTTGCGTTATGCTACTTTTATATTACTTGTTTTAACTTGTTTTTTACACAAAAATGTTTGTTTGATGTTAGTGTTGTAACAACTGATTCCACGACGCATGATGTTCTTTTTAAAGGATCTCTAAGGGATCACTACTTTCTTAAAAGCCATTATTTCACACCAAATGCTTTTCTGTTTAGTTGTAAAATACAGCATATGTTGCCTTTGACAGACTTGTTTGATTATTCTCCTCTCAAAAGAATGCATCCACCCACAATCCCTATGAACTGATTGCATTAACATTTAATTAATAATTAAGCATAGCTTAGCCACACTTTAAAAATTGTTAACTACTAGCTATTGAGATAGTTCTGTGACATTCAAAATAATTTAATCCCATCCCCAGACGAGCTGTCAACAAAGAAAAGTGTAAAAAAGCCAATTTGATTAGAGAAACTCATGCTCTTTAATAAAAAATGGGAAACAAAAAAGAAGAATATGTACAGTATTACATGCTTGTATTTGCTAGGACTGGGTTACATCCCCGTTGTTTTGTATGAACATGTTTCTACTGAGCACTGATGAAATTAAGCCCAGAGACCTTCTGCACAACCTAATTAACTGTACCCCCAGAAGTGGATAAAAACCCCAGCCCCTTCAGGTAACAATGCACTTCACAATATGTAACCTCTACGATACGAGTCCTTTCTTGTGTTTGTTCATTTCAAGGGAAAAATATGTACGTCTCCCAAGGTTGTGCGTTCTGCTAATTAGCTGACATCAGTATGGTTCCAGGAAATAAGAACATTACAGAGGGATGGTATAATATAATTTACTGGTTTAAAGCCATTCACAGTTAATTTGTTCCAAGTTTCTATCAAGCTGGGTATTTGCCTTCATGCTGTTGTAGAAAAAATATATCAGTTCTTATAAAAAGATGTATAATAATACTGCAGTCTATATAATACAAATAATGTCTATCAACAATAAATAACTATAGCAATGTCCAGCAATATATTCTTGCTAATAATAGAAAAGAGTGGGGACATATGAACTGATAAGGATGTCCGTATTAGATGTTCTTCTTCTGCCACATCAGATGTGCAGTGTATTTATTTGAACAATTGTTTTATCTAGCACTGAAACAATACGCCTTCTGGAATACCAATATTTCACTTTATTAGAGAACATTACATCAACACTGACTCAAAGAGGATCTTCAAGCTCTTTTGTTGGGGGACCACTGGCTGTGCTGCTTTATTAAATAAATCATAGCCGAGTGACAGAAAACTACTTGTAGTCAGCTGTGTAAGAAAACATTCACAGCTCTTTGTACACTGAGGTTCAAGCTGTTGGCGAGGTTATTGCAGCTGATATTCGTCTTGTGAAACACGTGATGTCAAATCTCAAGGTTTCCCAACATTACATTAAACACCTGCTATTATCCCAGCTGTGTAATTTTACCAATAATGTGGCTCGTGCAGCCTGGAGCTGCTTCTCACTTAAAAGCTTGTTGGAAATGATGTCTCTGGACATTTTATTATGCTCACGTTATCACTTCAATAGCACCCTCACAAAGACATTTCTGCAAACATACACAATTTCAACCATGTTCACCAAATTAGTTTAGCATTTTATCACACTATGATTTGCTAATTAGCAGAGCTGAGGCTGATTAGTAACTTCAGTTTTGCAGGTATTTAGTCAACAATTGCGGCAAATGTGAAGTAAAGCGATCACCAACATTTCCAAATACTACATTTCATAGCAATCCATCCACACACACGAGAGGAAAAGTCAAAGGATCCACCAAGTATTCCTCCTCCGGGGACCGTGATTGTCTGGACAAAATGTTAAAGCAAATGACCTAATAGCTGTTGAAATGTAAAAGTCTCGACCCAAGTGGGGCATTGTTGTCCCTGGGACCATGCCGCTAGCGTGGATATATGCATTAAACAATGAGGTATTGGATTATGTGAGCCGTGACTTTCTCTTGCTCTCCGGGGAGTTTCACCCTCTCGAATTTGCAGGTGTACTAATCATTTCAGCACATTCAGACTTGTAGGCAACACAAGGAGAATGCAATCACACCAGAACTCCTTTTCCCTGGGGGTTACCTGTCTTTTTGCAAAATAGCTTTATGTATGACTTGAGACGAATGCTAATCTCACCCACATAGATTGGTATAACAAGGAGAAAATGAAAACAGCGACGCACTGCCAGAGTTTAATCAATATGCTCTTGATATCCCTTTTCCGTTTTATCTACCAATAGTTACAGTCTCCAAATGACTTATTGCTGAGGGTCAGTCTTGTAGGAATTACATTCTGTGTGTATGTGAGCTCATTGCACCAGGTAGCCAGCGGATGTCGTGGCTCAGCCTTGACACTCCAATACTACAAGCAATTTACGGGAAGGAGGCAGAGAAAATGGTGTTCTTTACATTATCATTCACTGGGTTCTTTATAAGAAAATCCATCCTTCACAGCGTCACTTTGGCCCCAGAATCTGTGGTTATGCGTTAGTATTACGGCTATTTCTTCCCATAGTAATTGTCCATCCATTCATTCTCATCACCCATTCTGTTCAGGATCACAGGACGCGGAGGAGATAGCATGCTCTCTGCACAAGGACGTGGAACACCCTATGCTGAGTTATTAACCTAACTTACATGTCTTTAGACACACACACACACACACACACACAGCGAGCAGTGCTAAACAATGATTAAATGTGTAATACACACTCCAAAAGAAAAACATATTATTGTGAGTTTATTAAAAGGTTGAAGAAGCACACACCTGTGTACCAGATCACACCATAGGTCACATTTAAAAGTTTGTCATATCTACCCTGAATTGGGGAAGACTCTTTTCCAGAATAATGCACCTTATTACCAAAATGAAGTAAGCAACAAGACTTGGAGGCACTCATTCTTCTAAGAGACTTAAAATCTTAACTAGTTTACATTTTTGAGTAAATCAAGCTTAGCTATACCGTATATATTTAATGTCACTGCTGTAAAGATGTAATGCAATTTTTTTTAAAAGTAAATATAGATTAATAATAAAAGTTTACTTTTGGTTTACTTAGTTTAGTGAGTTATGCAGGCCCTGCTTCTCCACTGCTGATGTGCTGCATTTGTTAAGCTGCCAGTGTAGGCGGGGTGTCAGTGTACAGTGCATGGACAATGTAAAGACGTGGTATTTACGTGGTCATATTTATGAGAAAATACCATAAATGTAAAAGTATTTGATTGGACTAGCTGATAAGCTCATAAAGCTGTTGTCTCCCTGTGGTGGACATAGCTTGTGTTTTGCAAAGAGAAGCCCAGATCTGAGGATCCGTAATCTCGTGAAAACCATTTTAATTGTGCCCAAACAGAAATTAATAAATTTTCTGGGTCACTGGGGATGCGGAATAAGCTGAAAACAGGGGATAACGAAAACTAAGACATCGTCTGGAAATGTTGAATATCTTTACAAAATGTCATGGCAATCCATCAAATAGTTGTTGAGAAAGTTAACCCTGGATCAAAGTCATACCTACAGCCGTGATGCTAGCATGGCTAACAAATTGATAAGTGCTGCTTGAAGTTTAGTTGGTGAAATTATTTGATGGCATGCATGCACCCAAATACCTTGAACTTAGACTTAGACACTGCTTGATTTGTGTACACAACTCTTCCTCTGCCGCTAGTTCTGATTCTAAACATGGAGCTGGTGATGAAGTCCCCGCGGAGCCCCCAGGCTCTGGTTTCTGCTTAACACGGGCACAGGACATGTCGGTCTCTGTCTTTTTTAACAGTCATTATTCTTGTCTGAATTACCTGCCAAGTTCCCGTCAGACCCCAATCTTCACTGAAACTCATCTCATTATGAACCCCCTGTCATCAACCTCTCTGCAGCAAATGATGTCTCTGTACTCTCTGTTCTTGTCTCCAATTTCCTTTTGTGATTCTACAATACCTCTTTTTCTCAAGTCATTATTATGGAGTCCATTATTATGGAGAAAATTGTAAGGGTACAGTAGCGCTTGGCTTCCTCCCCTATTATCTGCTGCGTTAAAGGGACAGTTCCCCCTCAAATCAAAAATACATATTTATTCAGTCATGTATACATATCTTACCCTTAACGCTGTTTATAAATCTAGATTTAAATGTCCGACCTTTCTTCTCTTCATGCTCACAACAAGGTCTGTGGATTATGTTGAGTAACCGGCATTCAAATATGCCCCGTCTCCAGAGGACCGGCCACTGTCAGTGTCCACAGCGGATGTGAGGAAAACCCTGATGAGAGTAAATATGAGTAAATCTGCTGGGCCTGATATCATCCCTGGTGGTGTACTAAGAATATGTGCCAACCAGCTAACTGATGTCATCACTGACATTTTTAACATATTTCTGTCACAGGAGAGATTCCCACCGGCTTCAAGACAGCCACTGTTCCTTTTCCTAAAAAGTCTGCGGCGTCTTTTCAAATGACTATCGCCCTGTAATACTCACGCCCTTTCTGATGAAGGGCTTTGAGATACTGGTTCTGCAGCACATCAAACCAGCCCAGCCAGCCTGGACCCTCACCAGTTCGGATACAGAGCCAACATATCCACTGAAGATGCGATCTCCATTGCTCTCCACTCAGCCGTCACTCATATGGAAACACCTACATCAGAATGTTGTTTGTTGATTTCAGCACAGCCTTCAACACAATCTCCCCCATGAAACTGAGTGGTAAATGTAGCACACTGCGCTTGAGTAGCTCACTTTGCAACTGGCTATTAGACTTCCTCACAAACAGACCCCAAGCAGTTTGGATTGGCAGCCAAACCTCCTCCACGCCATTGTTGAACACCGGAGCCCCCCAGGACTGTGCGCTCAGCCCCCTTCTGTTTACGCTGTACACTCACGACTGCTCCCCCAAACATGAAGAGAACTCTGTTGTGAATGACACTTCTGTCATTGGCCGGATTACAAACAACAATGAGACTTCATATAGAGAGGAAATCAACAACCATGCAGAGTGGTGCTCAGAGAACAACCTACTGCTCAACGTCAGAAAAGGAGCTGATTGTTGATTTAAGAAAAAAGAAGGCGAAGACACACACCTCTGTCTACATCAATGGATCTGAGGTGGAGCAAGTTAGCAGCTTTAAATTCCTGTAAATTCAAGAAGCGTTAGAAGCATTTGATGTGTAGACTGTAGGGCTCTACGGTGGGAGATTAAAACCGACCAGAACATCATTGGCACCAGTGATTTTGTGAGAAGAGGAGCCTGCGAAGAGTGTGGGGAATATTACAAGACAATACCCACCTCGCCCACACCCTGTTCAACCTGCTGCCGCCTGGAAAGAGATACAAGTATCAGTTGCCGGATTACCAAACCTTAAAACATTTTATTTCCCCTGGCTGGGAGACTCCTTAATTCAGCCTCTACCCTCCAGATATAATATCATTTTTGTTGTGTTTTTCCCCCCTATGTAGCAAATTGTGACATCCATCATAATTCTGTTGTACACCGATGTCATACAATGACAGATAAAACCCCTTGTAACTTTTAACCTTGCACTACAAGCTGAGTGCCATATAGTTCCATTACAGTCTAGAGAAGGATGACATTTCTACAGACAATATCTCAAACCAAAACAAATAACACTACAGGTCAAATGAAAATTATGTATTTTTGATATAGAATGAACTGTCCCTTTAATAGATGTGGTCTATACGTTTACTGTTGCATTAACTGTGTTTATTAAGACTAAATTACTACTTCTTTCATTATATTATGAGTCAATAAATGTCAGAGTGATGCATTTAAATTACACATTTCCATGTTTTAACAGAAAAAAAGTCAAAAACGTGCACTTTATCTCCCTTACAACTCCTTCTGAGCGTCACATTAACTTTTTATTCTTCCAATTTCGGGATTTTATGGTTTTCAACATTTCAATCTGTGAGTGAAAGTCAAAATGAAACACATCATAGTTCTCATTTGGGTGGATATGTGCTTTAATTTCACAGCGCCCACGCTCTGCTCACAGAATTCTTCAAAGTTAAATGGCACTGTCTGCTTTGTATTGTCATATCAAAGCGCCACGGGTGATGATAATAATAACCGCGCTCTTGAATGAATACCATTAGACGATACTTGTGATGTGGCCTTTTAAATGGGTCTATTTGTGCAACCGTTGGGTAAACAGTGTACTGTTATGGTGATGGAAGCTGTGGGCAGATTGCTGATCATCAGCACTGATATGTGTCATTACAATGGGATTTGTCATTATCCATCTGTTAGTTCATTTTGGTGTTCTGTCCTCCTCCTGCTTTGTGTCGATCATCATCTCATTTTTTCCTCCATTTTGTGAATCCAGCGACATCCTTTCCTCTCTTCCCCATAATTATCATCTTCATTTGTGGAATTGTTTTTTCCCCTGGACTGTGTGTCACCTACAGTTGAGATAAGACAGCCGAGTGGAAAGGTTGGAGTTGCTCTTGGCAGACGTAATTATAAATAACATGTCTTGTTAGGCAGCACTTTAACAATTGTGTTTACACTGAAGTCCTGGAGCTGGTTGCTCCAGGACTCCAGTGATGTTTAAAACAAGGTCATTTAATAGTATATAAACCTTTTCAAGGGTACACACTGAAAAAAACCTGCATGATTACATTTTAAATAGTATATTTTGAATAGAATACTGCATCAGGTTATGTACATTGATTAAAGAGTTGATGAATATCCATATGCCCTGCTGTTTTCAATACAATATGCAAAATGTTAAAGCAATTAATTCAACACCTGAAACAACAATAACACTTTGGAGAGAAATACATGCAGATGATCTTTTTAACCTGGCAGTAGCCTGTTTCCAAAGTAATCATTTTAGTAATTAAGCTTTAGACAACATGTCAAGGTTCCTTTTTTGTCTTTGTACAATAGAGCTCCACAACAATATGCAGTTTGAAGTCCCATCTGCTACACGAGAAAATACACACACACACACAAAACTGCATTATATGTGCCTGAAGAAAATATAAAGCAGATTCAGTAATATTTTACATTGTAGGTAAGTGCACAAAAGAGTAATCAAAGAAATATGTATGGAAATGCGACTTACATGCTATACAGTAGACCGTAGACACAGCAACGGTGAGCAATTAGGGTTAAGTGTCTTGCTCAAGGACACATCGACATGGACTAGAAGAGTCGAGATATATATGCATATGTATATATATATACATATATATACATATGCATATTTATAAATACATATAGATTTCATAAACAAACCAATGCATTTTGTTTATTCCCCTGCTTCACTTAATTGACTAATTTTCAGCCATGACTCTTTCCGAGACAAATTTCCTTTTAAACAGGATCATTGTGCATGCATTCTTTCCTGTGAAAGCATGTTATAGGTCTTTCTGGAAATGTTATGCTCATGAACAGTAGCCATAATAAATACATTCACGATCCTGCACCCATTAGCTGCACAGGGAGGACATGCAAAATCCACACAGAAAGGATTCAAACCCAGAACATTGTTGCTGTGAGGCGTCAGTGTGAACCGCCGCCCCCTCGTACACAAACACACTGATAGAAAGGATTCCCCTTTGAGACAGTCCTTGGGACATGTTTCCCATGCATACAAATGATGTTGTGTCATTTAAATGACAATTCCATTGTTCACCATCAGAAAAGGTCAATGTAGCTCCATGTCATCATGTTTTTCCTGCTTCACTCAGATCTATTGGTTCTCCCTCTAAATGGGATTTGAGTTACTGGGGATTTTTCTGCAGTAACTCAAATCTACTGGATCTGGAGGATTTCCAGATCCAGTATGAGACTGCAGCAATGATGCTCTCTTTAGACTTGCCACTTAGCCTTTGGTCACATGGTTCTATCGAATTGGGGTAACGTCTGTTCACCTTCGGGTGACATCCCCTTCCACTTATAGAGTCTTTCCATTTGGGAGGTACAAAGGTAACTATAAGTACGGATAACTTGACCAGCCAGATGGTTTGTTACACTGAAAATATCATCTGTGAATCAAACTATCACCAAATGTTGTCAGGAAAAGAGAAAAAAACGTCTTTTCCATCGAGAAAAGCCTTCAATGCTATAACTGATGCTATTGCAGCTTCAATGCTCACTCTGGAGCTGCCGTTGATGCTCAGAGCGAACAGTTGTACTGACAAAAAAAATCCTCATCTCACCAAAAATCTTGTGCCTCTCGCACTAAACCATGACCGTAGCTGCCAGCAACTCTCGAGTGATATTGTGACATCGGGAGACTGCAGCTGCCGTGTAAAGGAAATTTACAGATGGAGGAGGGGTTAAGTACATTCTTCCAAAATAAATTCCCTCAATTGGGGTTATGGTGACTGTGGCTACCTGGAATAAGATCTGGAAAATCTGTAGGCCATAAGATACGATTGACCACCCTTTGGTCCAAATTAAGTACATTTCGTACTATTGGGCATTTTCTCGCTCAAGGTGATACGTTGGCTGGAGCGCGCTGGCCCGCCAGAATAACAAGTCACGTGACTGAACATTTCTCTGAACTTTGTGGACATGAGGTTGTAGAGGATGGGGTTTATGGCAGAGCTCAGGTAGAAGCAGACTCCGGAGACGATGTGGACGTGCTCGAAGACCTGGAGGTGCTGCTCGGACGAGGGGTCGATGTAGCTCCACATTAAGCGGTCCGCATGGAAGGGAGCCCAGCAAAGGCCAAACACAACCACCAGCACACCTGGACGGGCCGGAAGGACTGTTTAGGTGAAAGTCAACTGGATAGACAGATAGACGATAGGCAAGCAGAAGCATACACACACACACACACACACCTGTATACACCTGTGACATAGACACGTTAACAATCATGACGCCAATCACCAACATCTGTCAGACAGCTAAAACAGTAAGTTGAAAATAGAAAAATGGGAATTAGGCTAAAGAGGATAGCAAATACATGTGAATGTAAACACTCGTACACACACATACACAGTTCCTTTGAAGCCCGTTTTCTGCTCCTTAACATGACTGAAATGACACCCACACAGCATTTTGGTGACTTGCAGGTTGCGTTTGCTCAGTTTCTGCTTGTGGGAGCAGGAGACACTTTTCGGTCCAAAGCTGGTGTCCACCTGCGTCATCGTCCTCTCCCTTCTCAGCCCCAAGCCAATGAGCAGGTAGAGAATGCTGATTATCAGCATGGGGAGCAGGAAGAAGGCCAACGTAGAAATCAGGATGATCAGGTTGTAGATCCAGGTGGGCTTAATCACATCTATGGATGGACATGCAACAAAGAGATCATATCATGAACCCAGGTGCTTCATAGCTTCATATACCGCCGCCAAACATCTTATTTATTTTTTTCAATAAAAAAATATTCTGGATGTATTATCATGAAATTCAGATACAGATGTTCATGGTGTTCAGAGTGCTACCAATGAATAATTTACCAGTGAAATGTTTTGCCATGTATCTAATGTATGCCAAATTAACATAAAATGTGCTGTGAACAAGCATGGGTCTCAAACGATGTTCCTTAATGACTTAAATGATCGCCTGACTTTTCATCAATGATGGAATAGAGTGATTTGACACTTTGTACAGATATTCATCTTCCCTTCAGGATGGATAGTAATGAGTGTAAAGGACTTTTTTCATCCTGCACCATCATCAGCCTAATAGGCTCTTTATTAACAATTGCTCGCAAAACAAATTTCACATTCAGCCTCAGCTGTACTGTGTGTTTAGAGCAATTAGAAAATGGTAGCGCGCTAAGCTAAGATGGTAACAAAGCAAACATTGTCAATGTGAGTGTTTTAGCGAGCAGGGGTAGCCTTTAGCCTCACGCACGCTGCTAACATTGCTGTAGACTCTAAACAGACCCTAAATAATAAATATATACAAACGGCAGATAGCAGATCGTGGAAACTGTCGTCCAAACTTCGGAGGCAGCATCACAATCCCATGCAGACTGGTGTTTGGCACAGCACACACCATGGACAGCACCCACAGTATGAAGATGACCTTCTTGACGTGAGCACGTGTGGTCATGCGCTTGACCTTGAGGGGGTGCACCACCGCCATGTAGCGCTCCACGCTGAGCGCTGTGACGTTGAGGATGGAGGCGAAGCAGACGGTCTCAAACAGGAAGGTTTTGAAGTAGCAGCCCCCCTCCCCCAGCAGGAAGGGGTAGTTCTGCCACATCTCGTAGAGCTCTAACGGCATGCCCAGCAGCAGCACCAGCAGGTCAGACGCCGCCAGGCTCAGCAGGTAGTAGTTGGTGGGCGTCTGCATCACCCTGTGTCGCAAAATGACAGTGCAGGTCAGAGAATTGCCCAGCACACCCACCAGGAAGATGGCCAGGTAGGTGACACAGACTGGAAGGAACACACGGGCCCTCGGAGGCCCCAGGTGCATGGCCAGGTAGTCCGACTCGCTCAAGCACATGTCATCCAGATCTTGAGCGGTAGCGTTAGCCAACACCCAGGAGACATTCATCCCACACACCAGAGCAGCCTCGGGGCAGCCCACGT